>CM022302.1:87782407-88357407 GCA_011799875.1 Thinopyrum elongatum | reverse complement strand
CTTAGTCTATGAAAGTTATTTAATATGTCTTACAGAACCTAAGTATTCTTACATGTCCAAATGATAATATCATGTAGACAAAATCTTGCGGTGATCCTGTCCAGTGACAGCAAGGACAAGGGCACGTATTTGTATTATAGTTACTAAGGATAAAAAGACTGGGTTTGATCATATTAATTGATCTTATTTTTTCTACATTATATCATCTTACTTAATGTGTTTCTGATTTGTTTCCATGAACTTACTTTGAGATGCATGCAGGATAGCGGTCTTGGGGTGGAGTAATAGTACTAAATGCAGTTGGATTAATGGTCTACTTGTCATGGACATAATGCCTATATAATGATTATGTCTTGCATGATCTTCATAACTATGCGCAATTCTGTCAATTGCCCAATAGTAATTTGTTTAATCTTTGCTGTTATGCTTTAGGGAGAGATGTCTCTAGTGAACCTATGGCCCCCGGGTATATTCTCTATATATTTACAAGTTCCTACAATTGCTATCTATTTGCAATCATTATTCGAGTTACTATTATCCTTTGCTATCTTTACTATTATTTGCTTTTAACCTTGTGGCTAGCAAGAACAAAGGGAGAGACAACCACGCCTTGCCCTTGTTGAGTGAAAGTAATTATTTTGTTTGTGTGCAGGTGCTGCTAACGTTGTACGTGTGTTGCCTCCTACTGGTTCGATAAACCTTGGTTCTTAACTAAAAAAAATATTTTCTGCTGCTGTGCTACATCACCCATCCTCTTCGGGGAAATCTAACAACTCTTGTGGGAGTAACAACCGCCAATGTTAGGGTTAAATCCGGCAGATCTCAGGTAAAGGGCCCCGAGCTGGTGATCTTAGCTAGATGGTAATAGGACGAACAAGGGACACGATTTTTACCCAGGTTCAGTCCCTCTCAAAGAGGTAAAACCCTATGCCATGCTTCTGGTGTATTGATTCTGTTGGAGTACAAGGTGCAGGATAATCTACCTCGAGCTCATATGTCAATGTCTGATTATGTACCCTACAAGCTAAACCCCATCGGCTTATATGGGAACCAAGGGTACCTAGGGTTTACATGACGTCGATTACATCTAGAGATAAACATGCCGATAATACAAATGTATTTTGCAGTATACGTCAAGTCTTCGAAAGATTCCATCTTGGGCACGTCGAAAGGCATGACAATCTTGGCCCACTTGTTGATGATCCATGGGTCCACGCCTCGACCCACTACAAAAGGACTGACGTGGTAACTATCCCTAATCAAAACACAGTTACCGAGGCCTAACAAATCTCGTAGGATGTCAACCTCAAGCACTGGACAATAATGTATTTTAACGCTTCATGACGGTTCAAGGCCTAGGAGCCGGAGTTGTCCTCATAGGACAAGATGAGCTACGTACTCTAGGGCATGTCCTCTTCATTACCAGGGCATGTTTTTCTACTTTCTTTGGTCTGGGACGGCCATTCGGTTAGCTAACTAATATTTCGACTTCAGTTATTTATGAGTTGCTTAAGATAAGAAAGAAAAAAAATTCTCAACTTTCCTCAGAAAAGTATAGATAAACGAAATTAGTTTTTCTTGTCGATACTCGATAGACCAAATCAACGGCAAACGATTTTATGTTATAACATCCACAGAAGTGATATGGGCGCGGAAGGCGGAAGCAAAATAACCCCTTTCATTATTATATTGCTGCCACAATCACAGAAGTGATATGAATATATGATCCGTCGATCGATGAACTCTTCAAATCTTGGAAGTTCTAATCATGGCTACATTTCGTGTTGCAGTTGTGGACACACGTACTTCACTTTTATGGATTTGCTGCTACAATCACGTCCGTTCAACTACATATGAACGATCCTGGTCGACCAACTTTTCCGATCATTTCCTTCTTTTATTAAGACCAAACTCCTAGTAGCAGCCACGATCGCATTCGTCGTCTGCAAATAGCAAAATCGTAAGAAGAATAGCACAGGTTCCAATGCTTTCCATGGAAAAAACTAAACAAGCGGAACAAATTAGTGAAATGCGCGAGTGAGATGGTTCCATCGTGGCCTTACCGGACGGATCCGACTGGCCGCAGATTTGGACTTTGGAACAGGCCACCCTGCACCGGTCGCGGTCACTGCCGGCGGCAGCGGCAGCAGCTAGGTTGGGGCTGCACTTATTGGCGCAGAACGGAACGCAGGCGAACCGCGGCACGTGGTGCCTGCATTGACGGTAGCAGTCCTCGTAGCACTCACAGAACTTGGACTTGGCAGCCACCTGCCCGGGCAGCACGAGGAGGAGCACGCACACGGCGGCAATGGCGGCCGCTCTCGACATCTTCGCCTCCATCTCTCCTGCTTCCTCCTGGCAAGGATTAACGAGGAAGAAAAGAAGACAAGTGCTGTGGTGAGAGGGAGGACAGTGGGAGATGATGATGTGTGGCGTGGGGTTCTCCTATTTATATTGGCAGGCGCATCACTTGCATGGCAGGTTAAAATGGCAACAGGTCAATCACAAGCGGCTGATCCATCTCTACAATTTAAACATGGTAAGAGATCCATTACGGACAGCTAATGAATCTCTACAAATTGGGTATGTAGTTTCCTGAATACTCGAGATGTATGGATGATTTTGCTGTCACTGGCCCCTAATGGTAAGAGATCATTTCTTGGCGTAATGTGACTCCACTTATTGCTGCATCTAGTCTCTAATGGTGCATCACTCACTACCAAATTAACCTTGCAAGTTGTTGGATGACATATATAGACAAGGCCCTACTCGACTCGCTAGGTGTCTTAAAAATTGTTTAGCATGTTGCTAATCTTTTCTTGTTTTATAACTCAACGTGTTGCCCATCTTTGTTCCCCTAGCTAGACTGTAGCCGGTCTTCCACTAGTAGAAAACAAGGCTTTTGTCCCGGTTCCAGAGGGCCTTTAGTCCCGGTTCTGGAATCGGGACAAAAGGGTCGGGACTAAAGCCTCTAACCTTTAGTCCCGGTTCGCTTACGAACCGGGACTAAAGGGGCTCCACGTGGCCGCCTGCTGGAGCGGGGCTGGAGGACCACCTTTATTCCCGATTGGTAACACCAACCGGGACTAAAGGAATTTTTTTGATTTTTTTTGATTTTTTTTTATTTTCAAATCTTTGAATTATTTGACAATTTAATCTCTAATATCTAATCAGCACTCATTCCAAATTATCTAACTTCCCGGCCGATCACCCATCCTCTCACTACTCCAGCCTGAGCACGCTTAACTTTCGAGTTCTATTCCCCCTAATTTCCAAGTCTGCACTTGTTGTTTTCCTGACAATACTAAGCTGTCAATCCTATTAACCCTTAGGAGTTGAACTTGAGCATTAAGTACCGTTTGAGTTTGAAACTATTATTCTAAAAAACAATAATTATTTAGTAACACTAATATTTCTTGAATAAGTAGTTTGACCATAGTTTGACCACAATTTGACCAGATTTGACCATAGTTTGACCAAAATTCAAAAAAAAACTAAAATAATTATTTAGTAACACTAATATTTCTTGAATAAGTAGTTTGATCAGGTTTAACCAAAATTCAAAAAAACTGAAATTTGAGCATAATTTTTTTCCTTTAAGAATTTGAGGATTCGAAATCGGATGCGGATTTTCGTGTTGATTTTTTTGATATATTATGCATTTTTTTTCGACATCGTATGCAAAAGATTAACCAAGCCAGAGTCATGTTCTATTAAAGTGGCAAAAAGAATTACTTTTAATGTAGCAAAACTAATTCTATCAACTATTATTAAAGGCTAAACAAACTACTAATACGAAACTTTACCAAATTAAATTAATTAATTATAACACTTTATTCTCGTTGTCTAACAGAAGCATACTACAACATGTTAAAATCTACAGAAAGAACTAACTAAAAATAATTGAAAACAACAATTAAAGGACTAAAACAACTATATAAGCAAAATAGTACTCTTTTAATTAAAATCGTAATATAAATTATTCTAAAAACAACCAAATAAATCTTACTATGACAACAATCTAACATGTGACTAGGAGCAAAAAGAATTAAATTAAAAACTATTTTTAAACTCAAATTATTCACAATCTAGGGTTTGAAGCAAATTTGAATAAATTTATATTTAAATCATTTAAATTTGAAAACTAATGGCACAAATAGAAACTAGACAAAATTCAATGACCTCCTCATTTTCAAGGCACAAAATAAGTTTAAAAAAATGAAATGCCTTTGTAACAGATGAGTTTTCGTCCGAAACCCTGATACTTCGAAAGAGATTGTCCATTTTGTACACGAAGTGCATCCAGTTTTTGCCGTAACCCTCTCAACTTTTTTGCACATGCTATGTGGGTGAAATGATAATACCATGCCAACTTTCAACCTTTTCAGAGTTCATTTTTAGTGCTTTTCAATTTCAGGGTCATTTAGCTCAAAAAAATAGTAAATGCATGAAAAATAGCAAATGAAGTCAGAAAGGGTTGAAAATTGATGACGTGGCTTCGAATGGTGCATACTGAACGCACAAAAAGTCTGAAGTTAAAATAAGTTTAAAAAAATGAAATGCCTTTGTAACAGATGAGTTTTCGTCCGAAACCCTGATACTTCGAAAGAGATTGTCCATTTTGTACACGAAGTGCATCCAGTTTTTGCCGTAACCCTCTCAACTTTTTTGCACATGGTATGTGGGTGAAAAGAATCTAACATGTGATTAGGAGAAAAAAGAATTAAATTTAAAACTATTTTTAAACTCAAATTATTCACAATCTAGAATTTGAAGCAAATTTGAACAAATTCATATTTAAATCATTAAAATTTGAAAACTAATGGCACAAACAGAAACTAGACAAAACTTTGAATCTAATGCAAAAAGAATCACTCAAAAACATCAAATATCCTAAAAGATATAAGCAATTTAAAACAGAAACTAAACACAAAGAACAAATGAAAAAAACAAAAAACATATTTCAAAACCCCTTTAGTCCCGATTGGTGGCTCCAACCGGGACTAAAGGTGTATGCATGTGGAGCTAAATGGGTTGCAGATACTGCGGCCCATTTTGCACGCGCTATTCTTTAATATATTTGCAAAACATATGTAAAAATTTGTTTTGTTCAAATATTAGTGTGTTAAGAAAAAATTATACAAACACAAGATGATTAGTAAATAAAAAATATGTAAATACAAACTTCTATATTCTATAAAAACTATTTAGTAAAACAAAAGTAATAAAAATATTTAAGATATTGTAAAACATAAGTAATAAAATTATGTTCAAATATTTGTACGTTAAAACTATTATACATACCAACAATCATTCGTAAACTAAAACATTTAAATATAAACATGTGTATTATATAGTAAATTAGTTGATACGGACATTGAATTTTTTTATTAAATAAATATGATTAATGAATCCATAAAAAAATATACACTCACGGCTTATATTGAAATTATATAAAATGATGAATACAAACTTTAATTTTTTTTAATTATACAAATTTTTTATAATTCATATTTTTTTTCAATATATGAATATTTTCAAAGCAATACATAAACAATTTTAAAAGTAGGTTATTGTATGTACACAATTTATAAAACATGAATATCTAAAGATTATTTTTATTACTGAAATTATTATTTACATATTATCTACAAAATTCTAAAAAACGAACTGGTGCAAAATGGGCTACACTATCCATAGCCCATTCAGCACCAGGAGCGCCTTTATTCTAGTACATTAAGAACCCTTATTCAGATTAAACCTGTACCTTGGTATGTTGTAGTGGCTAAGGCACTTCTTTGCTAGCGTGTAGTCGTTGGTTTGACAACGGGAGCCCAGTCTTTTTGTGTGCTGATTTTCATTTCTGTAATAACAGATGGCACATCGTTCAATACATATAAATTTGTTATCTATATCATACATCTGAAAGTGAATGGCGCAATGGCTTTACACTGTTGTTCTTGTAACTTTGGTCGCTGGTTGGATACATGGCGCCACAATTTTTTTGTGTTATTTTTTGCAGTACAGTTGTTGTCTTTTCTATAAATAAAAAATTTGCAAGGGGGTTTTGTGTAAAAATGTGTCACGGTGGTTGTCTTTTTTCATGAGTACAAAAAATACAAGGGTGTTTTCTGCAAAAATAACATTGGTTGGGCATCATTACTCACTGACAGGTGGGGTCATACACATGAATACGTCCGCATATGCACTTTGTGACTGTACATGCATGCTTGAGACAAGTTAAGTGACTGGAAATCCGTATTTTCAAAGTTTTAGCACCAAACTAAATGTCGAGCGCAAGTTCTATGACTTCCGGTGATATTACCTCTACTCAAAATATGAGGACGTCGGCAAGAGCATTTGCTACAACAGCTAGCTGCAAAGCAAAATATCCAAGTGCATGTCGGCAACCTTAGCTAGTAAGGAAGCAACGTGTCTCTTCAATAGAATGGTGCATGCATGTAAGTACATGCAAGAAATAAACTCTAGTACGTAGTGTAGTTTCTAGGTGTGTGAGGTGGATGTACTAGGTGTGTGTGCTGGCTGTACACGTGCAGTTCAAAGGCAGCTTGTAATCCACTATATAAGGACCAAGTAATAAGCAAGCCAGCTTCAAGCCTTGAGTAGCGTTAGTGAGCATTTGTAGTGCATGTATGTGTGCGTGTAGACTGCATATGCAGCTGCAGCTTACTTGAGTTTTCTCCTGTTCTGCTCTACTTTGATCCTGAGAGGAGCTAACTACTTAGTAGTTTAGCTAACATTTGGCATGAGAGCTTTGATTTATGCCAAAATACATGCCACAACATTTGGCATCAGAGCTTTGATTTATGCCAAAATACATGCCACCAAAGGAAGATCCTGGAAGCACCGTGGTGCCAGCGGCTGCAAAAAGCGGCATGTCGCTGCAGTGTCCAATGCTCACACGAAACAATTATGCTTCGTGGGCATTGAGGATGCGGGTGATCCTGCAAGCACACAGCGTGTGGGACGCTGTCATCAAGGACGACGTAGACGAGCACATGGATAGACAGGCCATCGCGGTCATCTATCAGGGAATCCCGGAGGATGTACTTCTAATGTTGGCTGAGAAGGACTCGGCCAAGAAGACATGGGAGGCGCTCAAGGTGATACATATGGGCGCGGAGCGCGTCCAGGAGGCGAAACTTCAGACCTTGAAGAGTGATTTCGAGTTGATTCGCATGAAGGAAAGAGAATCAGTGGATGATTTCGCCATGAAGTTGACTACGATTGTCAATGGCATCCGAGCGTTGGGCGAGAAGGTGGAAGACTCCATTATCGTCCGTAAGTTTCTCTGGGTTGTACCTTCTAGATTTTTGCAAATTGCATCCTCAATCGAGCAGTTTGGCGATCTCAAAACTATGACCATGGAGGGGCTCGTTGGTCGTCTCAGAGCTCATGAAGAGAGAATTCGTGGCAGTGGTGACAAGGAAGGTGAGCAGCAGTTACTGGTTACTCGATCCGACTGGGTGGCTCGGGGTAATATGGAGGTGGTGAAGCATCGTCATTGTGTAACAACAGCAGTAGTAATCGTGAGAGCTATGGTGGCCGTTGTCGCGGTCGTGGCCGGCAAGGCAACCGCGGTCCTGGCCGTGGCAGAGGAGGCCGTGGTCGCGGGACAAATGGGTTCCGCGGCAAGGGCAATATTGAGTGCTTCAACTGTGGTATTTTCGGACACTACTCTTCTGAGTGTCGTAAACCACGTCGTGCTCGTGGCAAGGAAGTGCACCTCGCACAGGCTCAAGATGATGAGCCCGCTTTGCTCTTTTCGGCATGCACGGAGGAGGTGTCTGACATGGTCATGCTAAATGAGGACAAGGTGATTCCCACACTCGGGTCTATGGATAAAAGTGCCGAGTGGTACCTCGACACAGGAGCTAGTAACCACATGACGGGACGCATGGAGGTGTTCAACGAGTTGGACACTTCAGTGCGAGGCACTGTCCGGTTCGGCGACGACTCCACAGTGGCGATATGTGGGCGCGGAACTATATTGTTTGAAAGCCTAACTGGAGAGCATCGTGTCCTCACCGACGTATACTACATCCCGAGTCTGCGCAGCAACATGTTGAGCCTTGGCCAGCTTGATGAGAATGGTTGCATAACAGTTCTTGAGGATGGATTTCGGTACATCTACGACCGCAACAGGAAGGTACTAGCTAAAGTGAAGCAGACAAGGAACAGGTTGTACGTACTCAACCTGAACCTGACACAGCCTGTGTGTCTTTTGGCATGCATCAAGGAAGATGTGATGCGGAGCATCCCACGGTCATCCCCATGGACCCACCTAGGTCTCCCACGACACTACTTGGACCTATGACAAGAGCTCGAGCAAGGGCTATCAAAGATAAGGTGAACTCGCTCCTCTCCGAACTACCACCTTCTATATATAAGACATGACTACTACCTCAAGCGGATACCCTATGCATGATCAGGTACTTGGAGCGAAGCCACGGAACGACTACATCCCACGGCCAAGACGGCGAGGACACCAAGTACAATGATCAAGAGAACATGCTGCCAGAAGTCTACAGCCACCGTACTCAACCTGAACCTGACACAACCTGTGTGTCTTTTGGCATGCATCAAGGAAGATGCCTGGCTATGGCATGGACGTTTTGGGCATCTCAATTTTCAAGCTCTACATAACTTATAGCACACCTTGGAATGGTGGAAGGTATGCCCCTCATTCAACATGTGAACCAGATTTGTGATGGATGCATGATTGGCAAACAACGATGTGCGCCGTTTCCGGCAGCAGCATCCTACCGAGCAGACAGACCGCTGCAACTTGTGCATGGAGATTTATGCGGTCCAATAACGCCAGCAACACCAGGAGGTAAAAAATATTTCTTATTGGTTGTTGATGATCATAGTAGATATATGTGGGTTGCTTTTCTCAAAAACAAAGATGAAGCTTTTGCCGCATTCAAGAAGATAAAAATTGGTGCTGAAATGGAGGCGAACGCTAAGCTGAAGGCGTTCCGCACTGGCCGAGGAGGAGAATTTACTTCTCATGAGTTCCACGAGTATTGTGACAACTTGGGCATCAAGAGGTTCCTCACCGCGCCATATTCCCCACAAAAGAATGGTGTGGTGGAACGACGAAACCAGACGGTGGTTTCCATGGCAAGAAGCTTGTTGAAAAGCATGGGAATGCCCGGAAAGTTTTGGGGAGAAGCCGTGTCAACAGCGGTTTATCTCCTGAACCATTCACCAACAAAGAGTGTCATCGGCAAAACACCATATGAAGCTTTCTACGGTAAGAAACCGAGTGTGCGACATCTTCGCACCTTTGGCTGTATTGGGCATGTGAAGGTGGTGCAACCACATGTGAAGAAGCTCGCTGATCGTAGCATGCCAATGGTGTTCATCGGTTATGAGGCTGGTACAAAGGCATATCGTATGTATGATCCGGTGTTAAAAAGACTGCATGTCTCAAGAGATGTTGTGTTTGAAGAAAACAGACCATGGACATGGGAGCCTGTGTCAGGTCAAGATTCAATAAGCTCGGTGATGAATTTATAGTATATTATCCACCTCACACTGATGCAGGAAATAACATGTTGCCGCCAGGGCCGGGCCGGCAAAATCCGGGACCCTGTGCGAATCTAAAAAATGGGGCCCTATCTTGCTTAAAAAAATGACTAACGAGCAATTATAATCTATATATATATCTTGCAAAAATTGACTAATAGGTACCCGTTTTGAAGACGTGAAGCGCTCGAAGGATGGAAGCCGTCAGAGCTGTAGCCGTGTGCCCGTGTCGATCCTCTCGCCAGGAACTATTGCCGTGAAGCACTCTCGCCAGGAATTGTCGCCGTGTGCCTGTGTGACCCGTCGCCGGCTCTCTGGAGTGTGGAGTCTTCACGGTCGCCGATCGATCCGACGATCCCGTTTCCAGTCGAGAAGCGGAGGATTGTCTCCAATGGATCTAACAATCCCGTTTCCTGTAGGCTGCAGCCAGGGGCGGAGCCACGATTTTGGGATCAGGGGGGTTGTGGGGGCGCCGGGAGACAACGATCAAGGAATACGCAAACGGCAGGATGAATTAAACCAATAACTACCTAAATTTTACTGTAAACTAGCGCATTCGTGTAACTTCTGATTACTTTCTTATATAAAACAAATTAGCAGGGGTAATTGGGGACACAAAATGCAATATAGTAGAAATTAATTCACCCGCAAAAAAAAGAAATTAATCTTTCTGAACCAACAAACTGAAGATTGAAAAAGATTGGAGGACTAACCGAAGAAATTAGAGGCCCTTCGCGTATGTCAGTCGGATGGGGAATGAATTTGGAAAACTGAGATGGCGGCGTCAGTGCGCGGCCGCATGCTGCCATCGAATTTCCCTAGCCCTGGGAGCAGCGCAAGGGCAGCAAATCGTTCGAGCAGAAACAAATCAACAGGAAAATAAAGAAAAAACTGGTTGAACGGGAAAAGAACTGACAGATCGCAACCACCATGGATCGCAACCACCTGGCGCCTGCTCGTCCGCCCATGGCTGTAGCGACGGCGACGCCAGTGCTTTTGCCTTTTGCGATTGAATCCGAGTCCCGACGATCCCGCTTCCCATCGATGGAGCAGTAGCCTGGCTCGACGCCTCGACTCACGCGGACGCCAGCGAGCCAGCGCCATGCGAGGCCCAGCGCTAAGGAAACATTTGTTTTTGAGAGTATATAAAATTTGGGGCCTCCCAAAATCATGGGCCCTGTGCGGGCTGCACGTTTTGTACAACTATGGGTCCGGCCCTGGTTGCCGCAAGGTGCAACGAGCGACACTGACAGTGCTCCTAGCTCCCCGAGCAAGGCAAGTACCGGTGGTACAGAAGCTGTACCGAGCACACCAACAACAACAGCTGGTGGTACAAGTGATGTGGTTAGCACACCTACTGGTGTCACGGAGAGCGGTGTGGCATACGACACGTCTACACCACCAAAGCGTGTCCGTCCCCTTTTGGACGTCTACGACGAGTCAACAGAGGTTAGGGACAATTATTCTGGTCTCTGTTTACTAGCTATGGAAGAGCCAACAAATTTTCAGGAGGCCAACAAGCATGCATGTTGGAGGCGTGCAATGGAAGAAGAGCTTGGTTCCATTGAGAGGAATGGAACATGGGAGCTTGTTAATTTACCACCTGGACAGTGACCCATAGGTTTGAAATGGGTATTCAAAGTAAAGAAAAATTCACAGGGTGCTATTATCAAGTACAAAGCACGCCTAGTTGCTAAAGGCTATGTGCAGAAGCAAGGAGTTGATTATGATGAAGTTTTTGCACCGGTTGCACGACTCGAAATAGTGCGACTTCTGATAGCTTTGGCAGCTCAAGAAGGATGGGAGGTGCATCACATGGATGTAAAGTCTGCTTTCTTTAATGGCGACTTGGAGGAAGATATATATGTGATGCAACCACCCGGTCATGAACAAGAAGGAAACGAGGACAAGGTATTAAAACTCAAGAAGGCATTATATGGGCTTCATCAAGCCCCAAGAGCATGGTACGCAAAACTTGATAAAAGCCTAGTGTCACTCGGGTTTGAGAGAAGCCCGCTAGAGCATGCTGTCTACAAGAAAATAATTGGTGATACAAGTCTCCTAGTTGGTGTATATGTGGATGACTTGATTATCACAGGAACAAGCACTACTGAAATTGAAAAATTCAAGATGCAGATGAAGAAATTGTTCAGCATGAGTGACCTGGGATTATTAAGCTATTATTTGGGGATTGAGGTACAACAGAAAGGTGAAGAAATTCTCTTGTGTCAATCATCTTATGCGGAAAAATTATTAGAGAGGTGTGGACTTTCTACTTGCAACCCGTCACAGACACCGATGGAAGCGAGACTGAAATTGAGTAAATCAAGCAAGAGTCCTCTGGTTGATAAGACGAA
The DNA here is from genome assembly GCA_011799875.1 of Thinopyrum elongatum. NCBI lineage: Eukaryota > Viridiplantae > Streptophyta > Magnoliopsida > Poales > Poaceae > Thinopyrum > Thinopyrum elongatum. The sequence goes on along the minus strand of CM022302.1, from coordinate 88,345,495 downwards.
CTACCGAAGTATAGTTGGAAGCCTTCGATATTTGGTGAATACAAGACCGGACATAGCATATGCAGTTAGAATAGTGAGTCGCTACATGGAAAAACCAACCGAGGAGCATATGGCTGCTGTGAAGCAAATCTTGAGGTATGTACGTGGTACAATTAATTTTGGATGCCGTTATGTGAGAAAGGGCTTGGCAAAACCTAGTCTTATGGGCTATAGCGATAGCGACATGGCTGAAGACATTGATGACCGGAAGAGTACTACCAGCACTATATTTTTCCTTGGTCCAAATTTGATAACCTGGGCATCTCTGAAGCAAAAGACGATAGCATTATCGTCATGTGAAGCGGAGTACATTGCAGCAACTACCGCAGCTTGTCAAGGCATCTGGCTTGGACGTCTGCTTAATGAATTGCAAATGCAATCAAATGGCAAGGTTACTATCAGGGTCGACAATAAATCAGCAATTGCATTATGCAAGAATCCGGTTTATCACGACAGGAGCAAGCACATCGACACAAGGTACCACTTCATACGTGAGTGCATGGAAGATGGCAAAATTGAGGTGGAGTATGTCACAACTAAAGATCAGTTAGCAGATATTCTTACTAAGCCGCTCGGCAGACTCAAATTCCTCGAAATGAGAGAACAAATCAGCATACAAAATCTCAAGAGGCAATAAGATTAGGGGGTGAATGTTAAAATATAATCTTGCTTGCCTCGTAGGCAGAGTACTCAAAATATCAGGACGTCGGCAAGAGCATTTGCTACAACAGCTAGCTGCAAAGCAAAATATCCAAGTGCATGTCGGCAACCTTAGCTAGTAAGTAAGCAACGTGTCTCTTCAATAGAATGGTGCATGCATGTAAGTACACTAGAGGTTGCCGCGCGCTTCGCCACGCCGTTCTTCACTCATGGTATTAACCCTCTTTTTTCTTAGCATGTCATTGCAGTTGATTTTGTCATTTTGATTCTATCTATGATGGCTTAGATTTTAATTATGTTCTGGCCATACATTCTTTTCATTCGTATATCGTGTTTGGCTATTGTTTAAAATTGTATTCGTTTTGAGAGGAGAGTGGAGTTGATTGATGCGTGGTTGTGATGGTCTTCACGTTTCATCGTCAGTGTTAGTTGGTTGTGCTTTGTGTGATTCCCCTGAGAGCTCTTATTCCACGTTGAGACCATGGAATTTGCTGATATATCACTCATATGGGCCGGCCAATGAAACTCTCGCTCACTCAATTCGGCTCCTGCTCTGCTCGCTTAGCTTTTTTTCCGCTCGCTACACTGCTAGCTTAGATAAAACCAGCTATCGTGAATTTTTTTGTTAAATAAAAATGTTTACACTTTTTTAAATGTATTTTAGAAAATGTTGCACATTAAAAACCATAATTTTTTTTAGAAAAATCATAAATATTTGAAATATTCATTAATTTTAAACTATGTTCATGAATTTGAAAAAAATACAAATAAAAAAAAAACATGTTCATGAACTTTAGAAATATTCAAGAATTAAAAAATATTGGTGGATTTTACAAGTGCGGACAAATAGAAACATTTGACAAGACACGTCGTATCGGTGTTATTTTAAAAGTGATTTGGTATACGAAGAGAGGTATGGAGAGGTATGAGGTAGATACACGGATCTCTCGTTCAACTTCTCATGAAAGATAAAACAGATGCATGCATAATATAAAGTGTCACGTCTCTAGCCGGTTGGTTTAATATTTATCCCGTCCAGAGTGTGACCGCTGCAATCCCACGACCTCCTACTGCTGACCAGCGGGGTGCATGTGCCCGCCTGAGCCCCGAGCGGGAGAACAGGACATGTGTAAACAAAGTTTGGGCTTAAGGCGGTAAATACATCCCTTTCAGTGAATGACATGATGGTCCCACATCCCCAATTCACCCAGGGAACTCCATTTCTTGGGAGCTTAGAAACTGTAAAGATGCAAGAAATAAACTCTAGTACGTAGTGTAGTTTCTAGGTGTGTGAGGTGGATGTACTAGGTGTGTGTGCTGGCTGTACACGTGCAGCTCAAAGACAACTTGCAATCCACTATATAAGGACCAACGTCCTTCATTTTTTTTTTTGAAGGAACCAACGTCCTTCAGTTGTAATAAGCAAGCCAGCTTCAAGCCTTGAGTAGTATTCCCTCCGTTCCGCAATACACGCCTTTCATTTGTCAAAATATAGATGTATCTAGACATGTTTTAGTATATAGGTCTATCCATTTTTGGACAAATGGAAGTCAAGTATTTTGGAACAGAGGGGAGTATTAGTGAGCATTTGTAGTGCATGTATGTGTGCGTGTAGCTGCAGCTTACTTGAGTTTTCTCCTGTTCTGCTCTACTTTGATCCTGAGAGGAGCTAACTACTTAGTAGTTTAGCTAACACCCTCCTCCTCCTCCTGCTGCCGGAGGTCGTCGCCGGGCAAAGCCCCGCGGTGCCGGCGCCGATGGGGACGGCTCTCCCTCCTCTAGTCTATGCGTGACGGCGCGGGGCGCTCGGCTGGGGACTCGCGTGCGGGCGGAGGCGCGCATCGGCAGTGGTGGCACAGTGCGGCGGTGCGGACGGCTTGGTCAACCAAGAGATGTGACACTGCTCTGTCCCCGGGAGCTCTAGATCTTGCTCCCTACGGATGGTGGCTCGCTCCCTTGGGCGGCGGTTCCCGTGGCCGTGACAGGGGCTGGTGGTGTAGGGCGGAGATCTGGTAAGCACAGCTTGGTGGCTTGGTTGTCGCGATGATCCTGGTGACTGCCATGCCTGGTCTGGATGCCTCTCTTTGCCCAGATCTGGACCCCTCTGGGGTGGTGGCTCGCACAGCCGGCGGTCACTATGGGCCAGCGATGGCTACTATTGGCAGGGTAGGCGTGTGGTGGTGTGGTGTTGTGGCCGGCGGGAAGGGATTGGGCGCGGGTGGCAGCTAAGACAGACCTGAATCTGTCGGTGCAGGTGCTCAAGGTCAGCGGCTGTGATAGCGGAAGACTCTCGCTGGACCTAGCTGGGACGCTCATCATGGACTGGTAGGAGGGGGAAGGTCTAGCGCTGCCGGACTCGGCGACCGATGTATGCGGAGACGACCAGGCTGGGATGCTTCAGGCAAAAGCCTATGCCCGACATCATCGGCCACAATGATGACGTCATCCTCGGACACCATTTACCTTTGTGAAGGCATCATTGGGGAGCTACTGTTGCCTGCTATTTTTCTGTCCTTCGGGAGAAAGCCTCAGATCCTTCTATGGATCGGACGACGATGACATCTTCAATGTCGTTTTCCCCCTTGGGTGTTGTTTTAGAAGCTAGGGGCCCGCAGTTGGTGGACTAATGCCTAAGTTGGAGCGTTGGTTCGGGTTGCTTTATTGTATGGCGGTGGCGGTGGACGTGCTCCCTGGCAGCGACCAGTACTTTGGTCATCCTGTGCTGATGGTTGACCTCTCATTTTGGGGGCTCGTGGCGGTGATGAGGTATTGGTGTTCGGTGCCCTTCTATGGCGTTTGAGGTTTGGTGGCCTCACACAGTGCTATGGTTCTCTATATTTGTGATGGCGGCCGTGGTGTGGCCCAGAGGAGGTGTAGGACTGTCTTGGTCGAACATTGCCCTTCGGCACAGTCTGTGGCTCTCTCTGTCGCGATGTTCCTAGGCAGTAGGATTCCCTTCTGTGGTGGCTGCGATCTCCTAGCTCTTCAAGGTGCAGAATGATCGCATGGCAGTAGATGACTTCTTCTCAACGTCTTTCTCGGTGGCGGATGTCCTTTCGACTGATCCAATAAAGCTAGTTCCCGCTCTTCTCGGTACGCTGATGATGATGGGTGCTAAGTTCTTGGTGTTGGCTGCTTGTCATAGCTTGCTTCAGGTTCTCTTTCTGCTGTTCCTTGTTCCTTGTTCTGTTTTATTGTTCCTTGTTCCTTCCTCATGTGTGTCGGATGCTATCTGTTGTACCTGTCATGTTGTATCGTATTCTTATTTATAATGAGAATGGTTCAGAACGGCATAAGCCCGCCATAGCACCGTAAAAAAAACAAAACAAAACAGGATTCAATTCAGTTCATGTTGATGTACACAGGAAACACAGTACAATTTTTTTTAGGGGAACACAAATATAGTTTTCTTATTATAGAAAACGCAAGAAAATTGGAACGAAACGGTTCTTAATAGATTTATTAAATATGTGCTCACTCCTTCCAATATACTCCCTCTGTTTTTATTTATTCCGCATATTAGCTTTGACTGAAGTCAAACTTTATAAAGTTTGACCAAATTTGTAGAAAACAATATGAACATTTACAGTAACAAATGTATATGATGTGGACATAAATGTAATAATGAATCCGGTGATATATATTTGGTGGTGTATATGTTAATATATTTTTCGACAAACTTGTTAAAAGTATATATAAAGTTTGACTTTAGATAAACCTAATATGCGGAGTAAATAAAAATGAACGGAGTATATGCAGAATTTCATATGTTTTCTTGCATGATGATTCCTTACGTTGTACATAAAGAATATTAAAATACGTTGAATTTTGATTACTTCATCATCGTGGAGGATCTGCGCCTCCCACATCGTCTAAGTGTTCGAGAATTTTCATCAAGCGCCTCCCAGCCGGCCGAAACTTCAGCCGATGTCATGCATGTTCAACCTTTTTTACATAAACTATTTGGAAAAATGTTAACCAAGTGTTTGAAAAAAAATGTTAAATGTGTATATAAAAAATGTTTCTAATGTATACAAAAAAATATAAAATGTGTGTGAAAAAGTTAATCATGTATTTTAAAAATGTTAATTAAGCATTTTTAAAATGTTAAACAAGCATTTGAAAATGTCAATCAAGTATTTAAAAAACATTAAATGTATATAGCAAAAAGTTGAACATGTATTAAAAAATATTAATCAAAAATTTGAAAAATGTTAAATGTGTATAGAAAGAATGTTAATTCTGTATTTGAAAAAGTTTAATCAAGCATTTGCGAAATGTTAAACCTGTATATAAAAATGTTCACCATGTATTAAAAAATATAATTTTGTATTTAAAAAATGTTAAAATGTGTATATAAAAATGTTTACCCTGTATTAAAAAATATTAATATTTTACTTTAAAATTTTAATCAAGTATTTAAAAAATATGTATAAGAAAATATTGACCATTTACTGAAAAATGTTAAATTTTTTAAACATGTATTATAAAAATGTTCTTCACATATACGAAAAATGTAAAATGAAAAACGAAAAGAAAAAATCAAAGACAACAAAAAAAGGACGCCAAGAAAAAAGACAACAAAAAAAAACAAGTGCAAAATATGGAAAACAGTGAAAATCAATAAAGAAACCGATGAAAAAACCTACGAAAAAAGAACAAGCCCAAGATATACAAAAAAGAAAAGAAAACAAGTGAAAAGCCAAAGAAACCAGTGAAAAGAGTTAAGACAGTGTGAAACTGACAAAGAAACATGGAGAGCCAATGAAAAATAAGAAAGAAACAAACAAAACTGAAGAAAAACGAAGGAAAAGAAAGAAGGGGTCAAGACCAGTGAAAGACGAGAAAATAAACAAAGAACATCCGAGAAACCTGTGAAAACCAAGAAGAACGAAGAAAAATGTTAATGAATAAATAGAATATAAAAACCTAAGAAACTAGTGAGGAAACTAAGACAAACAGTAAAAAGGAAACAAAAAAAGGAAAAGAAAAACTACGAACCAGCCCTGGAGTATCCGAGATAGGCCACCAGATGTTTTCTGTGCGTACTGGGCTTTTCTTTGGTTTTAGTTATCATGGGTTCTCTCTGTGTCTCAAAGAAGCAATTGGGCTTCCGTCCATACGCGCAGCGGGAGTCTCGCCCTCCACACCACACTGTCTCTTTGGGCTTCTGGTTCAGACTCCCTGCACGAGCACTGCGTAGGGCCAGATGACGAGCCGCCGCCCCTCCCCCTCATCGGCGGCGCCGCCGCTGGAGGACGACAACCTCCTCTCCGAGATCCTCCTCCGCCTGCCCCCGCAGTCGTCCTCCCTCCCCCGTGCCTCCCTCGTCTCCAAGCGCTGGCTCTGCCTCGTCTCCGACCCTGTCTTCTTCCGCTGATTCCGCCTCCGCCACCGCCACAACCCTCCTCTCCTCGGATTCTTCAACAAATTCCGCTTCGTACCTACCATGTATCCCCCGAATCGCCTTCCGGTCGGCCGCTTCTCCTTGTCGCTCGACCTCGACGGCCAGCGCTTCTTCCTTGGATGCCGCCATGGTCTCCTACTCATTTTCGACGCACCTATGAGGCCCCCCAAAAATATTTCTCGCATCGCGGCACCCGGCCTGGTCTGGGACCACGTCAGCGGCGACCAGCACCGCATCCCCTGCGTTCGATACGAGCACTGTCAGGCCCGCATCTAGATCGAGACGGGGATTTGGGGATCGAGACGCTAGGGTTCGTCACCAGGAACGCGTGTGTGGTATCGAAATCGAATATACGCTTGTATTAGCTGTAAAGTGTTTGGAGTCGATTCTTCATAGACAAATGGCATGCCCTTACAACCAAGAGCGCTGGCTTATGTAGCCCAGTCTACAGAGGAAGATGGTAAACAGTAACTACAACAGAAATGGTATAGTAACAGTAAAACGAATCAGCCTGATGGTGAGCGTAGCGAGCCATCCGATCCTCTCGCTTCATGCCATCCTAGTCATCCGTTAACTGAAGATGTCCTGCAGTTATCTGAAGAATGCAGTGGTCTGACAATACCCTCCCCTAAAAGCAAACTTATCCCCAAGGAGCTTAGCGATTGAACGACCGATCCACGGTTTGTTTGAAGAAGGCGGGAAAAGCTTTCTTCATGAAATTTGCATCTTCCCACGACGCATCTTCAGGAGGCAGGTTTTCCCACTGAACTAATCATTGTACCACCGCGACATTGTTACGAGGAATCTGACGCGTCTCCAACACCATAATTGGTTCAGTGCGCACACGCCCATCCGGTCCAATCAAAGGCAAATCCGCACAAGGAACTGCCATAGGCCCCATGTGTTTCTTGAGCTGACTGACATGGAAGACAGGGTGAATGGAAGCATCCTCCGGCAGCAGCAGTTTGTAAGCGACATTTCCCACTTTAGCCAACACACGAAAAGGCCCATAAAACTTACTCTGAAGTTTGAAATGAGAGCGTGGGCCGAAAGCATTTAGTCTGTACGGTTGCATCTTGAGATACACCATATCACCCACAGATAATTGTCTTTCAACTCGCTTAAGATCATCATATTTTTTCATACGAGCTTGAGCACTAGCCAGGTTGGATTTCAACTGCTGTGACACCACATTTCTGTCCATCAAGAACTCAGCTGCTGCAGTGTTGTTAGTTGCAAGTGCCACTAGAAGCTATAGATCAGGAGGAGGATATCCATACATCGCCTCAAATGGTGTTTTTTCTGCAAAGAGGAATGGAATGAAGTGTTGTACCAATATTCTGCCATAGATAGATGCAGGCCCCATTTCTTAGGTTCTAAGGAAGTCATGCAGCGAAGATAATTCTCAATACACTGATTTACATGCTCGGTTTGGCCGTCCGACCGAGGGTGATATGCTGAGCTATATCTGAGCTCAATTCCCATAGCAGCGAAGATGTCTTGCCACAGTTTCCTTGTAAAGATACGATCTCTGTCAGACACAATAGCAAGAGGAGGACCATGTAATTTCAGAACATTGTCAATGAATGCTCTGGCGGCAGTCTGGATTGTAAAAGGATGGGACAGAGGAATGAAATGAGCAATTTTCGATAATCTGTCCACTACCACAAAGATCACCTCGTGTCCATTTGATTTTGGTAGCCCCTCGATGAAATCCATGCTAACATGTATCCAGACCATATCAGGAATGTGGAGTGGATCCAAAAATCCAGGATAAGGGCAGTTCTCCCCCTTGTTCTTCTAACAGACAGGGCAAAGCAACACAAAGTTGTCCAAGTGTTTCTTCATACCAGACCAGTAAAACACCTGTTTAAGTCTCTTATAAGAAGCTTTCATACCAGTATGACCTCCAATAGCAGAGGAGTGCAGAGCATGCATTATCTTCTTTCTCAGTTCAGAATCTCTTTCCACATAGATCTTCCCCTTATGTCTGATAATCCCATGTTGGAGAGAATTACTGTTTATAGCATGAGTAGAAGATAATAGGAGCTGTTCCAATAATTTCTGACAGTGAGGATCATCTTTATATGAATTTTCCACTTCAGAAATCCACTGAGGAGTGGCCAAAGAGATTGCCAAACAAGAATACTTCCTGGAAAGGGCATCAGCCACAATATTCTCCTTTCCTTTCTTATATTCCAAATAAAAGTTGAACTCCAATAACTTGAGCATTAATTTGTGCTGAATGCTAGTAGAAACTTTTTGATCTGTCATAAACTGCAAGCTATGGTGGTCAGCTCTGATGATCAAGCCATTGCCCAGGAAAGAGTGCCTCCACCTTTTCAGTGCTTCCATGGTTGCTAGTGCTTCATTCTCACAAGTAGATAATGCAGCATTCTTGGGACACAAGACTGAGCTGTAATAAGCAATAGGCTTCCCTTATTGCGTCATAACAGCTCCCAAACCAGTTCCTGAAGCATCAGTTTCAAGAAGAAATGGGACAGAAAAATCAGGAAGGGCCAGTAGTGGAGCAGATATCAATGCTTGTTTCAAATTTTGAAAAGCTTGAGTTTGTTCAGAGGTCCAGACAAAACTGTCTTTCTTCAAGATGTTATGTAAAGGCCTAGCAATGCTGCCAATTGTTTTTGACAAATCTCCTGTAGTAACCACAAAGACCGAGAAAACCTCTTAATTGTGTAGGAGTTGTGGGAACAGGCCAATCAGCAACTGCAGACACCTTAGCTAGATCTGTGGAAACTCCATTTCCAGAAATGATGTGGCCCAAATATGCTACTTGAGGTACTGCAAAAACACACTTAGACATATTTGCAAATAGTTGGTGTTTTTTGAGTAGTTGCAATACTATCTTAAGGTGTTCCTGGTGCTCCTCAGGAGTTCTACTGAATATAAGTTTATCATCAAAGAACACCAAAACAAACTTTCTGAGATAAGGACAAAATATCTTGTTCATCAGTGCTTGAAAAGTACCAGGTGCATTAGTGAGACCAAAAGGCATAACCACAAATTCATAGTGCCCAAAGTATGTTCTAAATGCAGTTTTTGGAATATCCTTGTCATGCATTCTGATCGGGTGATAACCTGATCTAAGGTCCAGTTTAGAGAAAATTTTGGCTCCATGAAGTTCATCCAATATATCTTCTATCATAGGAATTGGGAACTTGTTCTTAACAGTTGCTGCATTTAATTTTCTATAGTCAATGCACATTCTCCAAGAACCATCTTTCTTCATGATCAGAATTGCTGGTGAGGAATAAGGGCTTTGACTTTCCCTGATCATCTTGGACTGCAATAGTTGATGAATTTGTTTTTCCATCTCATTTTTCTGCATGTGGGGAACTTTATAAGGCCAGAAATTAGGTGGTTCCGCCTGAGGTTTAAGTGGTATCTTATGATCAAGTTCTCTAACTGGAGGTAATCCTTTAGGTTCTTGAAACACTTCAGGGAATTCTTGCAAAACTTCTAGAATTACAGGAGGAGTTATGTCATCTTTGGTGGGTGTGAGAGTTGTATCCTCTGCTAATTGTAACACAAATGCTGGAGCTCCACTATGCAACATTCTGTTAAGCTCCAAAGCATCAATCTCATTAGTATCAGACAAGGTTTCGCAAGCTGGAATTATTACTGAGTTGCTTTGATTGTGACAGGTAATGAGTTGTCTAGGATCATATGAAAAAACTACTGGACTGTGCTTGGCCATCCAATCAGAACCCAAAACAATATCATGACCAGGCAAATCTAATATTCTGAATTGTTGTCGAAACTGAGTGTTACCAGCAGTGAAAACAGTGGTAGGAATATAGGACCCTGACCACAACTCCCCCCAGCCACAGTTACTACTCTGGTCTGATCTTTCATAATTATGCAAGAAGTTTGCAATGCAAAGTTTAAGCTCATAAATGTTGAGTTACTGCCCGAATCCACTAAGGCAGTGGCATGTTTTCCTCCCACAGATACATCAATGGAAATAGTGTTAACACTATCTGCCTGCATAGCTTGTAGAGAAATTCTCATGCACTGCTCTTCCTCAGCAGGTTGCTCCTCTTGTTCATGTTCTTCAATCTCTTTTTTTTTTACTATATTTTCAGCAGGTAACTCACTAGTAAGGACATTGATAACAGGAGCCTGTTTACATTTGTGACCATGGAACCATTGATCCCCACACCTCCAACATTTACCTGGTTCTCTTGCCCTCTGAGTAGTGACATGAGCCTTAAATTCCCCAGGTTTATCTGGCAGAGAACTAGTCTGTTTAGGAAACAGAGTAGTTGTTTTAGAGAAAGATGTGTATTGTTGGTACTGCTTCTTTGCAGGTGCTCCTTGCTCTATGTCCACTGCTAACCAATATGCATCTTTTAATGTAACTTGTCGAAGAGGCCTTAGTTGGAATTTTAACTGAGATCTAAGCCCATTCACATAGCAATGCACAAACCAACTCTCTGCAAGGTCAGGATTTTCTTGCTGAACATCAGCCATAAGTTCCTCAAATTGCTCTGTATATTCAACTACAGTCATTGTGTTCTGTTTCAGAGAATTAAACTTTTCTGTCAGATCATAGGAGCTAGAGGCTGAAAACCTGTGCAGAATTTCATTGCAAAACTGTGACCATGTAGGTTTCTTACTCAGAATGCTCGAACGCCTAAGCCAAACATCAGCTTTTCCAGTTACATGCATTTGTGCTAAATTCACTTTGTACTCATTGGGTGTACCGGACATTTGAAATTTTTTCTCACAGTGCCGGATCCATCCTCCTGGATTATCACCATTAAAGGATGGGAAATCCAATTTAGGCCCTTTTGTAATTGATTTCAGAAACTGAGTACGCATCTCCTATTCATACTGTCTGTAGAAATCATCCTAGTTCGTTCTAATTGTAGGTGGATGGAAGTTGTGGAATGCAGCAGTATGAGCAGTTCGATAAGTTGATGTTGGAGTAGCATTACCCGAGTGTGTGTCACGTCGAGGTACGTCAGAATAGCTTGGAGGAGCCGACCTAGTAGGTACTCTAACAGGAGGCAAGTTGGGAGGTAACTGAAGAGCAAACTGCTTGTTTTTTTCCTGGTCCAATGCTAAACGCTTGCGCAATTCTTCAGTTAAAGGCCTTGAGGGATCTGGTTCTACTGCATCTCCTGAGGCTTGACGTACCTCCACATCCGCATTTCTCTGGACTATAGTTGGTTGCACCGGACTCGGAGCACGATTGTTGCTAAAACTCTTGAGAACATCAGCCATAGTGGATAGCTGCGATTTCAGAGCAGAGACTGCCTCCTGCACCCGTGTCATCACCTTCGCCATGGTGTCCTGCTTGAGGTGTATGGCATGAACATCTTTGCGCAAATCGTCGAGTTCCCCGCGCATGTTTGTTGTTTCTTCAAGGTTCTGAACCACCTCACCTTTGAGCGCCAACAGCTCCGCGATGTCATTCTCATCCATGCTTGGCTTCGAACGTCCCATCAAAATCCCACTCATAGAGGAATTTCACAACCAGAGAAAGTGGCAACTGATACGTCTCCAACCTATCTATAATTTATGAAGTACTCATGCCATGTTTACAACAATTTTATATGGTTTTGTTATCATTTGCATGGAACTAACCCGGACTTATGCTGTTTTCAGCAGAACCACCGTGGTGTTGTTTTTGTGCAAAAATAAAAGTTCTCCAAATTCAACGAAACTTTTTGATGATTTTTTGGAACAAAAAAGGCACTAGAAGCTTCGTGGGAGGGCCAGAAGAGCCACGAGGTGGCCACAACCCACTAGGGCGCACCAGCCCCCTCTGGCACGCCCTGGTGTCTTGTGGGCCCCTCGTGGCCCATCTTCGTGTGAAACTGATGCCAAAAAATCCTATATATACAGAAACCCCCCAGAAATAACCCTAAATCAGAAGTTCCACCGCCGCAAGCCTCTGTTGCCACGAAAAACCAATCTAGACCCCATTCCGGCACCCTGCCGGAGGGGGAAATCATCACCGGAGGCCATCTTCATCATCTTGGCGGCCACCATGCATGATGAGGAGGGAGTAGTCCACCTTCGGGGCTGATGGTTTGTACCAGTAGCTATGTGTTTAATCTCTCTCTCTCTCTCTCTCGTGTTCTTGATTTGGCATGATCTTGATGTATCACGAGCTTTGTTAATATAGTTGGATCATATGGTGTTTCTCCCTCTCTATCTTGTTGTGATGAATTGAGTTTTCCCTTTGAGATCTCATTTTATCGGATTGAATACTTTTATGGATTTGAGAGCACTTGATGTATGTCTTGCTATGAATACCCATTTTCACTTGATATATGTTTTGGCACTCAACTCGCGGATTCCCGAGGTGACATTGGGGTAATCTATGCATAGGAGTTGATGCACATTTTCGTCCTTGTTTCTCCTGTAGAAATCTTGGGGCACTCTTTGAGGTTCTTTGTGTTGGATTGAGTATTATGAATCTGAAATTGTTTGATGCATATCGCATAATCAACTCATGGATACACGCGATGACATTGGAGTATCTAGGTGACATTAGAGTTGGTTGATGTGTATCATATGGTGTTATTTTAGCACGAACTCTTGGATAGATCGATCGGAAAGGATAACTTGGTGTTATTTTAGTACGAACTCTTAGATAGATCGATCGGAAAGGATAACTTTGAGGTGGTTTCGTACCCTACACACAATTTCTTCTTATGTTCTCCGCTAGATAGAAACTTTGGAGTGATTCTTCGTCGCACGTTGAGGGATTGTTATATGATCCAATTATATTAGCATTGTTGAGAGATTGCACTAGCGAAAGTACAAACCCTAGGCCTCATTTTCAAGCATTACAATACCGTTTGTGCTCCATTTTATTAATTGCTACCTTGCTGTTTTTTATTGTTCCTATTACAAAAATCAATATCTACTATCATTACTACCCTTGTATCACCATCTCTTCGCCGAACTAGTGCACCTATACAAATTACCATTGTATTTGGTGTGTTGAGGACACAAGAGACTTTTTGTTATTTGGTTGCAGGGTTGTTTGAGAGAGACCATCTTCATCCTACGCCTCCCACGGATTGATAAACCTTAGGTCATCCACTTGAGGGAAAATTGCTACTGTCCTACAAAACTTTGCGCTTGGAGGCCCAACACGAGTCTACAAGAATAAAGTTGCGTAGTAGACATCAACAACTCGAACGGATCTGAGACTCTTGCCGCCGGCGACGAAGTCCACCTCCCTGCAACACCACTCAGAAGGGGACCAGGAATTTTACCGTGGAAACAGTGAGTTCCCGCAACCAGTCCCTGATCCCGAGCTACCGCTGAATAGGTCTACCGCCGCCAGCGCCACCACACCACCCCCATCGCCGCCCCAACATCACCGCCTGGAGTCGCCGCCGAAGTCTAGGGAGGGAGGAAAATTTCCATGCCTTTACACACGTCGTCGAGGATCATACTGGCTCATGATACCAATTGTCATGCCCACATCTAGATCGAGATGGGGATTTGGGGATCGAGATGCTAGGGTTTATCACCAGGAATGCTTGTGTGGTATCGAAATCGAGTATACGCTTGTATTAGCTGTAAAGTGTTTGGAGTTGATTCTTCATAGAGAAATGGCATATGCCCTTACAACTGAGAGCGCTAGCTTATATAGCCCAGTCTACAGAGGAAGACGGTAAATAGAAACTACAACAGAAACGGTACAGTAACGGTAAAACGAATCAGCCTGATGGCGACCGTAGCGAGCATCCGATCCTTTCGCTTCATGCCATCCTAGTCGTCCGTTAACTGAAGATGTCCTGCAGTTATCTGAAGAATGCAGTGGTCTGACAAGCACGACCTCGTGGGTCATCGGGGCGGTGCTTCGCCATATCAGATTAGTCCACTTCCACGTGGTCTTGGTGTTGGATGATGAGGAGGACATACAAAAGGGAAAATTACTCACCTGGGTTTACTCGTCGGAGACCGATAAATGGGGTGATCTCATCTCGACACTGCTTCCACCCATGAGTTCTCGCTTCCTAGTCTGTGTATGCTAGCCCGCTGTCCTGGCAGGGGATTCCCTTTACTGGTTGCTCATTGGGACTTCGTTAGGCATCCTTGAGTTTGATTTGGATCGACAGACACTAGCTCTGGTACCTGTTCCGCCGCCAGTGCATATGCTTCTTGAGGGCCAGTACTCGGTTTTGTGGACAGATGGTGGTGGGCTTGGTTTTTTCTTTGTGTCAGGCTACAACGCCTAGTTATGGAATATGAGGACATATTCTGATGGTGTTGCTTCATGGGTACTCGAAAGAACTATTGAATTGGACAAACTACTTTCCCTAAAGTCACAGGTGTTCATAATGATGATACTAGGGTTTGTTGAGTACAGTAATGTGCTACTCCTAGTTACGGATATTGGCCTCTTTATGATCCACCTCGAGTCATTGCAGTTCAAGAAGCTCCCCAGGAGCCTCCCAACCATTTCGTCGTCACACATTCGAAAGTGTCTATGCTGCAGCTAATAGCATGCCTAAACTAAGTATTTTATTGGTAAACTCTTTATCTGTTTACTCATATCGCCTGTTTTTCTTTCTGCTTGATGATCTCTTGAATATGTATTGATGTTGTTTCACTATTTTTTTATGTTTGTGTGTTTGGCTTGTGTTCTATGTGATGGTTATAATCTGGAAAAACATGGTAGCTAGCCAGTTTTGCTTCTGTCGTAACACTGTAACTGCTGAATTGTGACTTTGAGTTCCCATAATTGAAGCCCGTGCGTGTTTCTCTTTTGTCAATAAAATAAAATAAAATGTAGCAAGCCGTTCTTTATATTCTCGTACTATTACCACTCGAGTCAGAGGTGGCATACTCTTTATCTGTTTACTATATGGACTTCCTATAATAAAACAATGAATGAAAGTTTTGCAATTTTTTATATAACAACTGAACAAAATAATATTTTTTCCTATCTATTCCATTGATATATCTGAGAATTGTATAATGGTAATATTAGCGTATTGATGCAGTGGATATGTTTACAACTTATAGAAACTAAAGACAATTACATGAAGGAAAAACTAGCTTAAATCAAATGAAATGTACAGTAGGTAGCTAATTGGCACATTCTTAAGCTTAATAGCTAGTGTATTTATTTCATTCCATGTTGTTAGAGAGAATTTATGGTACCAAGGACTCCTTATAGAAGTTTAGTCTTCTATGATTCTATTGACTTTGTGATCTAAACTAGTTTTCAAATTTTAATCCATCAAAAACAGAAAAACAAATCCTGATCCTGATGGAGTTGAGTAGTGAACGCAAACTTCCATCTACCGTCTCATTAATTGAACATTGTCGTAATTGGAATCAAGAATGTGATGCAGCCTCGTTAGTTTTTCTGAATTAATAGTATAAATTTGTTTGACTGATGGCATACCTTGATTGCTCCGCAGGTACATGGAGATGCAGAGATGGCTTCTTGGGTGTTGGCTCCATTTTGTGTGCCGTGGAAATTGGCCCTGTGCACCACTGAACACGGTGATGTTGATTGTTGAACTTTATCTGATTCTGGCAAATGAATGCTGAATGTTGAACTGTATCTGCCTGCTAGTGCTACTTTCCTTTTCTTTTCCTTTGGGATATGGTGACTGAAAGAAGAGTGTAAGCTCTGGTTCCTGTTGCTGTGAAACCAGTTGCCTGTGCTGTGTGTTCAACTTTTGCGCACCGCCCTAGAAGACGGTGTCCGCCCCTGTTTGTTGTGCTGTTAGGCAATGCATGTTTCTATACTGCAAATCGTTGGCATGCTGTTAGAAGCCATGTATGCTTCTATGCTGCAAATTGTTGGTGCACTATAGTTGGACTTCACTATTAGCGAAAACCCTAGCAGTAGCGCGGGTTTTAGGTATATCAGTAGCGCGGGGTCCCGCGCTACTGATACGGCGCTATAGCTAACCTGTATCAGTAGCGCGTGTTGAGCCGCGCTACTGCTATACTTCGGTAGCAGTAGCGTGCTCTGCGGCTACGCGCTACTGCTAATAGCTGCAACGCTTTGTGTTGAGCCACGCTACTGCTATACTTCGGTAGCCGTAGCGTGCTTTGCAGCAACGCGCTGCTGCTAATAGCTGCAGCGCTTTGGGTTAAGCCGCGCTGCAGCTAGTTTTATTAGTTTCTGATTTTTTTCCTGCATATTTGTTTTCTATTTGAACAGGATTTATACAATAATCTTTAGCACATACAAATGTCATCATCATACACATACAAATGTAATCATAGCATATGCATACAAAAAGTCTTATCAAATCATGTCATCATCATAATCATCATCCAACACAAAGTAGTCTCTTGTCATCATCTCGAAAATAGCGATACAAGTCTCGAATACTTGCAACTACATCGTCATCCATCTAAACAATGATATACGCGAGAAGAGCTATCACTATGAGTGAGAGCGGAACTATGTAGTACATGAGGCGGCAGTTATGAGTCCTCTCTCGCGCTAGCGTGAACCTTAAGTAACTAGTTTCTGCTTCTTGTCTGCTTTTGAAGCCTTTATGGCTGGCGCCCGAGACCCCCTCCACTTGCGCCTAACACTCAGGCCACTCGTCGTACACTCCCGAAACCTTCCCTTTGTACACGACATAACACTTCTTCTTCACCATCAAAAATCTAGGTACCTGATAGAGATGCATCTTCATCAAGAGAATGTGCAATCATATGCAATAAAATATACTTGAGCAACACGAAAAAGAAAGGGTTAGCAACTAGATGCAACATATAGTAAACATACAAATAATCAACGCAGTTTCATCGTACGCAAACTAATTAACTAGAGGTACGCAGGTCATCGTACCCAAAATAACAAAGTAGTGTTACGCAAGTTCGGCAGGGACCGTGGACATCACAAACTTTCATCGCTACAGAAACTATACAAGTTCAACCGACACATATCATCATCATCGGCATCGTAAATCACTAGAAGTTCCATCTTTCCATATCATCGAGGATGGACCCTAGCTTCTTGAACGGCGTGAGGTCCTGACGTTGCATGCCTATGCGAGTTCGGACGTCAGCTCGCAATATAGGGCCGTGGTGGAACATCCCCTTCTCTTCGACGACTTCTTTCATGATGATCGTCGCAATGTCCCTCTGGATGCGAAAGAAGTCATCTCTAAGTTTATAATCCACTTCTCCATAAGATTCTACCCACTTGTGGATATGATCATCATTTCTGCTTGTCATGCGAAGCTTTTGGTGATCCCTTCTGAACTCCATCATGAGATGGAGGAGGTAGAATCCATCATTCCTGCTTGGTTTTGGGACATGGATGCAGCAGAAGTTAGTTTTATGCGAGAAACCCGTCTTCTTGTTCCTTTGTTTCCTGATCTGCAGGTAGCCACCCCTCAAGCTGAAGCCTTGGAGAGCATCATCTAGAATATTCATTACGTGGGTGTAGTCCTTCATCTCGTAGTCTCTGGTAGGGTCGAAATACACGGCATGGGAGACTCGCGGGTAAAGAACGATAAGGACGGCACGCCCGTTGCTGCGGGTGAAAAAAACACCTCAAATTATTCTCCATATGAACGAGAAGGAATGATTGAAATGTACGAAAGGGTTGTCCGGCACTAACTTACTTTGGATGATAAGGCAGGAGGACAGTTTCCTAGTCCTTATTCTGTAGCATGAAGTTTTCGAGGTACTCCCTATCAGTTTTATGCTCAAAGTCGCCGAGACTCAAGAAGGACTCGTGCATGCAGTATGGATCCGCCACACAGATTTGCGAGACTTCTTCTCTCTTCATGACGGAGCTCATATGTAGCACAAAAAGGCGGACGATTGTATAATCAAGCCGCCTTGTCAGAAACATCTCGAAGATATGCTCAAACCGCAGGAAGAACACCTCCGCGGGACGTGTGTCGACGTAGCACTTCCTCTCAGGCACACGAGCCGCGTATGTCGGATATCCTGGATCCTTTGAGGCTAGTAGGCTTTTCTCAGTCGACATCACATGGTCGTGCAGTCTCCTGAGATCCCCTGATATTGCCTCCAGCGGTAGCATCGGCTCGCCCGTGACATGGAACATGGCCGCACCTTTGACAAGTACACGCTCTTCAAAATCCGCCGTCTGGCTGCTATGTGCTCTGGCTTGTTTGTAGGAAACAGAGCTTCTCTTCCCCGGTCTCTTCCTCTCCTTTTTCATGGGCTGACCTTCCAGACCCTTCCTTAACCCCTGCCCCAATGTTGTTGGGCTAAGCACTGTACGGCCCTCGAGTTGAGCCTGTGTTGAGGCGGCATCTTCAGGCGTGTCCTGTGAGGATTGCATGAAGAGAGACTTCTTGCAATCCCTGCTAGGACGTTCCTGCCTGGGCAGATCATCCATATCCTCATCAGCATGCTAATAGCCCGAGTCATCATATGGCTGACTCATCATATCTAAGTCACCGTCATAGGCGCCTGTATTGAGGAACCGAAGAGGGTCCTCCTCCATCTCATCATGCATACTTTGTTCTACGAGGGCGATTACATCAGCCACTATTGGACCCCCTTCATCATGTCGTCCGCCGCTCTCACCCGGCACTACAGGCGCTGGTAATTGCGTAGGCGGGGTGGTGGTGTACGTACCTGCTTCTTGATGTGTGGTTATTGGTGTGCTCTCGGCCGGCTCCATATGAAGAAGATTCTTCGGCCATAGCAGCACCCAACCCTTGCAGTTTCCAATCTGCGGCGGGGTCTCGTCGTCCTCTCCCCCTAGCCGTACTGGAGGAGGAAAATCCTCGTGCCCCGATTTCACACTCGACAAGGTAACCCTGAAGTGCCCACGGGGCATCGGCTGGCCGTGGAACATGAGTTCCAAGGGCTTCGTTATCACCGCCTTTCCCACGTCCACCTTCTGGCCTTTGATCAAGTAGAGTATGGTGCACGGGGTTTCGTCGGCCTGCAAACACATGTCTGCGGTGTAAAACATCCGAAAGGGAACGAAAATGGAATATTCTAGATATATGTTGGTGCGACATGTAATTACCGTGAGGGCGTCGAGCTCAGCCAAAGATGAAGGCCCGCCTAGCGCGCCAGAGACTAAGGATGGGCTGCTATGAGTGGGTGCCGATGCGGGTGCGGGTGCAGGAGCAGGCCCGGTTGCGTGAGCAGGTGATGGTGCGGTGGTGTTGTTCACCGAGTTGCTCCCGACGAAACTGGGCATGGGGAAATCATGTACCGTCTTGTCTGGATTTTCCTTCGTCCAGTTGATGATAGCCGGGATCAAGTTAGTAGCGAAATCATTTCTGCAGGCATGTACAGCTACATCGACTGCCTGCTGTAGCAAATCATTTTTCTCCTCGGCTGCTTTTTTCGCGTCCTCGGCTGCTTTTTTCTCGAACGCAAGCTTCACCTTCGCGTCGATGTCCGCCTGACTAAACTTCTTTTTCTGCTTCTTGGCCTCTGGGACCTCATTGTAAAACACCTTCCACGTGGCGCCATCTCCGGCGCCGTGCACACGTTCATATTGCGGCCGCTGGCCCAAAGGGAATCCCTTAAGTTCGTTCAAAGCCCAATTGAGAGGGGTGTCCCACTTGGGCCTCATCGGCGAAGTAGGGCTTTCGTCTGCAAGCTGGTGTTGCTTCTCCTGCAGAAGGAACGTGAACCATTTACGAATGTGTAGTCAACTTGATCAGAAGCTAAATGCAAGGTGGTAAAAGAATAATTACCAGTATTCTAATCAATTTCCTCGTGATCGGGTCCATGTAAAAAACCTTCTTTTCCTTGTCCCACTTGTAGCGGGCCCTGATGAAGTCACGCTCCAAGGGGTTGGTGAACTTCGCGAAGGGGTCTGGGAGACCCGCGGCTTCATGTTCCGCGTCCTCCTTATCCCATATGGGCCTTTTGCCAAGGTAGCCACGGCTTCCGAGGCAATGCTTCCCCGTGTTCCTTTGCTGAAGGCTCTTGAATTTCGCAGCCTTAGCCTTGGCTGCCTCGGTAGCGCAAGTGTCCTTGAACTTTTCGAACTCCTCTTCCGTAAGTGTCGGATTTTCCTCCAGAATCTTGGACAGGGGTTCCTCATCCTCAATAGCTCGTTTCACCCTCCCTTTCCAGGAGGCCAAATCATTGCTGAACATGCCCATGGCGTGTTTGTTAATCTTTTTCAACTTCGGATCATCCCACGGTTGTTCTATGCTATCATCCCGGCCGGGGAACTTGAATCTCTTGTGCAACTTCGTCAGGAGCAACTACCTCAAATGTTCTTTACTCCTTAAGTCATCATCGTTGATGCTCACGCATTCCCTTAGTATGCATCCTACTTGGTTCCCATAGCACTTGCGAGGTTCTTCCGGCTCTAATGGCTCAAACTTGCCAGGGGCCATCTTTGTGATCACCAGTCGTCCGATGCCGAGTTTGTTAGGTTTTCATATCCTCTGCTTCTTCTGCTTCTTCTTTTCGGTAGCGGCATCGGCGCCGGTACCTTCCCCGCCGGTCTCGGTGCCGACATCGGTGCCGGCGCCGTCGGTGTCGATGTCGGCGTCAGTACCATCATTGAGGCTGACCTGCAAACCTTGACTGTGCTTAGCAGACAAAAAGTTGAGGTACTGTTGTTCACCCTCATAATCCATCTCATCTGCATCTTGGTCAGAAGGCCCGGTTTCTTCGTTGTTCGACATGTTTCCAATGATTAAGTCTCCTCATTTAATTCTAAAACTATAAAAAAAATGAGAAATGACATAAAAAAAAGATCTATGTTTGCCGGAATGTCGTTTCTCAGCAAATCCCGGCACTCGATATGCCTACTTTTTAGCACAAGTCATGCCAAAATTCACGGAAAATTTCGGCATGACCTTTGCTAAAAAGTGGACATATCGAGCGCCTGAAATTCACCGGAACGGAAATGAATCAACATTCCAGCGAAACATAGGCCACTCGGATCATTTACCCTGCACATAATCATCATTTTCCAAATATGACATGTCCAAAACATCACATGTCCACATATCACATGTCCACTTCAAATTTGCATATAAAAGGAAGAAAAATATAGAACTTGAAGAAAAATGCAAGAAACCATTTTTCTTCACAATATTTGAAACTAAATTCAGCCTACCTAAATTTGAAACTATTTTTTTTTGCTTTAACTAGGGTTCATACTAATTCTGTTTTTTTAAATAGCAACAATTGCTTAAACTAAAAAAATGCAAGAAACCTATATAATCAATTCAGTTTTTTCTTTTAACTACACCTAAAACACCTAACCCTAAATTTCTGTCCTAATTTGAAACCTAGGGTTCATACTAACTAGTGTTAATCCTAACTAAGGTTCATACTAACTAGGGTTCATACTAACTAGGGTTCAAATTGAACCTAGGGTTCATAATATATAGCCAAATTAACCTACTAGTTTGATACCTAGCTAAATTAATAACTAAATAGATAACCTAATTAACCTACTGCCCTAGTTAAAACCTAAGTAAATTAATCGAAGAACCCTAGCTAGCAGAGAGAGGAGGAGCGGTGGGGGGCTTACAGAGGGTGCAGGGGCAAGGAGGCAGGCCCGACGACGGCCGAGGTTGGGAGGGGAGGAAGCAGAGGAGGGAGGCGTGGCGCGCCGGAGCGGGGGTCGGGGGCGAGGTCGCCGGGGTCGGGGGGGGGGGGGGGCGGGGGCGGCGCCCGGATCGGGGGCGAGGGCAGGACTCCGGCGAGGTCGGGGGCGCGGCGAGGGCACGGGCTCCGGCGGCGACGAGGGGGGAGAAGAGAGAGTGGGGATTTGGGGGAAGAAACTGAAGGAAATATGCCCTAGAGGCAATAATAAAGTTGTTATTTATATTTCCTTATATCATGATAAATGTTTATTATTCATGCTAGAATTGTATTAACCGGAAACTTAGTACATGTGTGGATACATAGACAAACAGAGTGTCACTAGTATGCCTGTACTTTACTAGCTCGTTAATCAAAGATTGTTAAGTTTCCTAGCCATAGACATGAGTTGTCATTTGATGAACGGGATCACATCATTAGAGAATGATGTGATTGACAAGACCCATCCGTTAGCTTAGCATGATGATCGTTTAGTTTGTTGCTATTGCTTTCTTCATGACTTATACATGTTCCTATGACTATGAGATTATGCAACTCCCGAATACCGGAGGAACACTTTGTGTGCTATCAAATGTCACAACGTAACTGGGTGATTATAAAGATGCTCTACAGGTGTCTCCGATGGTGTTTGTTGAGTTGGCATAGATCGAGATTAGGATTTGTCACTCCGATTATCGGAGAGGTATCTCTAGGCCCTCTCGGTAATGCACATCACTATAAGCCTTGCAAGCAATGTGACTAATGAGTTAGTTACGGGATGATGCATTACGGAATGAGTAAAGAGACTTGCCGGTAACGAGATTGAACTAGGTATTGAGATACCGACGATCGAATCTCGGGCAAGTAACATACTGATGACAAAGGGAACAACGTATGTTGTTATGCGGTTTGACCGATAAAGATCTTCGTAGAATATGTAGGAGCCAATATGAGCATCCAGGTTCCGCTATTGGTTATTGACCGGAGATATGTCTCGGTCATGTCTACATAGTGCTCGAACCCGTAGGGTCCGCACGCTTAACGTTCGATGACGATTTGTATTATGAGTTACGTGATTTGATGACCGAAGATAGTTCGGAGTCCCGGATGAGATCACGGACATGACGAGGAGTCTCGAAATGGTCGAGAGGTAAATATCGATATATTGGAAGGCTATATTCGGACATCGGAAAGGTTCCGAGTGATTCGGGTATTTTTCGGAGTACCGGAGAGTTACGGGAATTCGCTGGGGGGAAGTAGTGGGCCTTAATGGGCCATACGGGAAAGGAGAGAAGGGCCTCAAGGGGTGGCCGCGCGCCCCCCCATGGGCTGGTCTGAATTGTACTAGGAGGGGGCGGCGCCCTCCTCCTTCCTTCTCCCCTCTTCCTCCTTCCCTCCTTCTCCTACTAGGAATAGGAAAGAGGAGGGGAATCCTACTTGGACTAGGGAGTCCTAGTAGGATTCCCCACACCTGGCGCGCCCCCCTTGGGCCGGCCACCTCTTCCCTACCCTCCTTTATATACGTGGCCAGGGGGCACCCCAATAGCACATCAAAGATTCTCTTAGCCATGTGCGGTGCCCCCCTCCACAGTTACACACCTCGGTCATATCGTCGTAGTGCTTAGGCGAAGCCCTGCGCCGGTAACTTCATCATCACCGTCGCCATGCCGTCGTGCTGACGGAACTCTCCCTCGGCCTCAACTGGATCAAGACTATGAGGGACGTCATCGAGCTGAACGTGTGCTGAACACGGAGGTGCCGTACGTTCGGTGCTAGGATCGGTCGGATCGTGAAGACGTACGACTACATCAACCGCGTTGATAAACGCTTCCGCTTTCGGTCTACGAGGGTACGTGGACACACTCTCCCCGCTCGTTGCTATGCATCTCCTAGATAGATCTTGCGTGATCATAGGAAAATTTTGAAATACTACGTTCCCCAACAGAAACAGAGGCGGGAAGCCAGCTGGGGCGGGTTAAGTCAACATAGCAATAGCACGTTACCTCAAAACGCGCCATAGCTAAGTTAGCTATAGCGCGTTTCACTGAGAAGCACTACTGCTATCAGAGGTAGCTATAGCGTGTTTCTCCAAACGGCGCTACTGCTATTTTGACTAGCTATAGCTCTTTTTTGGAAAAGCGCTACTGCTATAACTAGTACCTATAGCAGTTTTCCTGTTTGTTTCTTATATTTTTCTTTTCCTTTATTTTCTCTTCCTTTTCTTTTCTTGCTTTTCTTTTCTTCTTTTTCTTTTCTTTTCTTCTTTTTCTTTTCATTTCCTTTTTTTCTTCTTTTTCTTCTTTTCTATTCCTTTTCTTTTCTTCTTTTCCTTTTCTTTTCTTTAAGGTAATCTTTTCTTCTTTTCCTTTTCTTTTCTTTTCCCACTTTTCCCGAGAGAAGGAATGAAGGGAAGGTGATACAATGTATATAAGTAAGGCGATATATATTGCATCATTTGACGGTTAAGTATGTATACAAAATAGGAACATATATATTACATCATTTGACCCATGCATAACGGTTAATTGTGTACACAAAATAGGAACATATATATTACATCATTTGACCAATAACGGTTCCTCAGCGTCGATGTTTTCGTTTTTGAGTGAGCTTCTTTCCCTTCTTGTTCGTTGAAGAATAATTGAGCCCCTCATTGTGACTTTTCCTTTTCCATGGAGTATGATCTTTCTTAGGTAATGTAGTATTGATTCTTCTTTTGACGTATACTTCATCGTCATCTTCCCTCATTGGGTTGCCGCACTGGTCGTAGTCTTCCTCGTTGGCGACTCCATCCATTCCAATGATGTTCCTTTTGCCTTTCCTCATGACAACACGGCTGGGATTGCACGGGTCGGTTATGAAGAAGCATTGTGTCACGTGCTTAGCGTGTACCCATGGCTCGTTTTTTGCGATAGCGTTCACGGTACCGCTCTTGGCGTCGGGTGTAGTCATGGTAGTGAAATACCGGTTTTCTCTTTTGACATTCTTAGCCCATCTGACACGGAACATCATCGCGTTGTGCAGTCCAGAGTAGTCAAGCTCCCAGATCTCCTCGACCCTTCCGTAAAATCTCTCAGTTGTGCCGTTGTCGCTGCCGATCATGCATTCCATCGTCACCCCTGAGTTCTGATCATCACTGTCCATATCTTTGGCCTCCGTGTAGAATGTGTATCCGTTGATATCGTATGCCTAATAGGTGACGAGGTTGGGCGAGGGGCCATGTGCTAAGGCGTATATGAGCAATCCGTCCTTAGAGCCCTCTTCCGGGGGATTAGCAATAATATGCTCTTTGAACCAATGCAGGAAAGTGGAGTTGTGCTCTCTAGTAACTTCGGCGTCTGTCCTGCATACCCCCCGGTCATGATACTTCTTTGCGATAGTTTCTTTGCGCAGTGCCGTGAAAGGATCTACCTGGTGTAGGTGTTGTAGCACTACCAAGTTTGCTCTGTCAAAGTCGTTGCATCGATCTGAGTAGGCCACATGCAGTTCCCGGCGACCGTTGGAGTGACCTTCTCCTTCGAGCCTCCCATCGTGCTTGTTAATGGGCAAACCAACACCAGGCGGCCGGTCTGCGCCATATAGAAAATTCTCGCAGAAAGAGATGCACTCTTGTGTCAGATAACCCTGGACGATGCTTCCATCCGGACGGGACATGTTACGAACGAATCCTTTGATGATCCCATTCATCCTCTCAAACGGCATCATGTTGTGTAGGAATGATGGCCCCATGTCTATTATGTCGTCCACAATATGGACACACAGATGCACCATGACGTCAAAGAATGCGGGCGGGAAGTACATCTCAAGGTCATTTAGTATGACAACGATCTCTTCCTGTAGCCTTCGGAGCTGCTTCACACTGATCTACTTTTGAGAGATGATGTCGAAAAAGTTGCAGAGACCAATAAGTGTGTCACGGACGTGCTTGTCCATTATCCCTCTAAGGGCAACAGGTAGTATCTGCGTCATCATCACATGACAGTCATGGTACTTCATCCCGCTGAACCTTTTCTTCTTCATGTCTAGATATCTGCTAATCTTGCCACAGTAACCGGAACTAACTTTGATTCCGGTAAGGCACTTGAAGAATTGATCGATCTCAGCCGGACTTAAGGTGAAGCAAGAAGGGGGGCAATAATCCTCTTCCTTTACTTTTTTGCCCTTCTTCTCCCGCGCCTCTGTCTCCGTCTCTGTCTCCTCTGACTTTTTACGGGGCGGCATGTGCAGATCTGCCCTGATCTCCAAATCTTGCAAGTCTTTTCTTGCCTTCGGCCCATCCTTGGTCTTATCCGGCATGTTCATCAATGTCGCAAGTAAGCTCTCAAGGACATTCTTACAAATATGCATTTGATCAAGGCAATGAGGTGTGTCGAGTTTGTGCCAGTACTCCAAGTCCCAGAAAATAGACCTCGTCTTCCATACCTTCAGCAGCGGCTCCGGCGCCTTTTTCATCGTCTTTCCCAGTGCAGGGCACTATTCCAAGTTTTTCAACAGCTCATTGATTTCAGCGCCGCTCCACTTACGTGGAGGTCCTCGATGCTCAACCTCACCATTGAATAGATCTCCACGGTTTCTCCACGGGTCGTCCTTCTCGAGCCATCTTCGATGCCCCATGTACACGATTTTCCCAGACCCGCCATCTTTCCTTGACGTTAGCTGCTGAGACATCGTATCATCCATGCACCGCGTGCATCCGCAATATCCATGGCACACCTGGCCTGCGACATAACCGTAACCGAGATAGTCGTGCACCGTCGTGATCAGCGCGGCTCTCATATAGAAATACTCGCCTTTGCTGGCGTCCCATGTCAGCGCCGGTGTTTTCCATAACGTGTCTAACTCCTCTTGAAGTAGCCCAAGATACAGATTAATATTATTTCCCAGTTGTTTCGGCCCTTGAATCGGCATTCTCATGTGTATGTACTTCGACTTCATGCACACCCAGGGGGGATGTTGTACATCCATACAAACATGGGCCATGTGCTATGGTTGGTGTTCTGGTTGCCAAACGGATTCATGCCATCGGTACACACGCCAAGCCTGACGTTCCTTGCATCACATGCGAAATACCGATATTCGCCGTTGAACACTCTCCATTGGCTTCCATCCACGACGTGTCTCAGCTTCAGATCATCTCCATCGTCAGGCTTCTTCCTCTCCGCGTGCTAGCGCATGAGCTTTGCTTCCTTGGGATCTATGAAATACCGCTGGAGACGGGGAGTAATCGGTAAGTACCATACAACTTTCTGGGGAGATTTCTTCCCGGCGTTCTTGTATCGAGAAGCATTGCACACCGGACAGCTGGTTTTTTCCGCGTGCTCCTTCTGATAAATTATGCAATTGTTGATGCATGCATGGTATCTAACGTGCGGCAAATCAAGAGGGCACACAATCTTCTTGGCCTCATCCACACTAGTAGGACATAGATTCCCCACGGGAAGAACATCCTTTAGGTACTTGAGAAGCTCATCGAGGCTAGTGTCGGTCCATTTGTTTTTAGCCTTCGTCTTCAGGAGTTCGAGCGTGAAACTCAAGCAGGTCACCTCGGGATTGCAACCATGATACAATGGAGTGTTCGAGTCTATCACCAGTTGCTGCAGCTTGGCCTCCTCTCTAGAAGCAGCTCTGTCAGTACTCGTCTCCTTGCGAAGCAGTGCTTGAACATGAGGGTCCCGCACGATTGAACTTAGTATCGACGAATTCTGCGGCGTGGAGTCCATGTTTTCTCCGCCGCCATGTCCGGACCCTTCTCCGCCGCCATGTCCGGCCCCTTCTCCTCTGCCATGTCCGGCCCCTTCTCCACCGCCATGTCCGGCCTCTTCCCAGCTGCCATGTCCGGCCCCTTCTCCGCCGCCATTATCGATCATCTCTTCATCTTGCCCCGTGTCATCATTGCCTGCCCCGTCGGGGTCCTCAACATCATCATCCTCATCTTCAATTATCCACCGAGTATAGCCATCCATGAAACCAGTCATGAGCAGGTGCACCATCACATGACCATCGTCATAGGGGTCGAGCCAAACTCGTCCTTTGCATCTTCGACACAGACATAAAACCTCTGTCATGTTATTTTCTATCATGTCTTGCACCGCCGACCGCAACCACCTGTCCACCATCGTTCCACTGACCATCATGAACACCTGCACGGTAATAATAAACAAATTGATTATAAAAATGCATTCATGCATCAAAGTCATACAAAAATTCGGCATGACCTTCCCTAAAAATAGGACATATAGAGTTTGCCCGGAATTCGCCGAAACGGAAATAAATCGACATTTCGGCAAAACATAGGCAACTCACAAGCACAATTCGGTGTCAACTCATGCCACACACACAATTTCCATCATATCGCCCGATTATGTCATATCGCACACACATACACATATTTCCATTCTTGCAAAAGCATAAATTTTTAATCACCTATCTCGAGATCGAGCACGGTGATGATGATGTCGATAGGTGTCGCCACACACACATATGGAATGATCAAAAGTGGAGAAAGCTCTTCTTGACAAGGCTAGATCTAGTTAGGGAGGTACATAGGTCACTTCACTAAATGCTAGATCTACCTAGCTAGCTAGTTTGGGAGGAGACAAGTTCAACTAGTGGAGGGGGAAGGAAAAAGAGAAAGGAGATGCATTAATGGAGGTGGTGTAGTTAGCTAGGAGTAATAAAGAGAGAGAAAGATAGGTAGAAGAAGGAGAGTAATTGGGGGGGGGGGAGAAGTAGTGAGGAAGAAGCAAAGTGAGGGAGAGAGGAGGTGGGAGCTAGGGGAAAGTGAGGAAGAGAGTATGGGGGAGGGGGAGGGGGAAGGAAAAAGGTGGTATGGCTGCGGCTTAGCAGTAGCGCTGGGCGTAAAACGCGGTACTGCTAATAAGATAGCAGCAGCGTGCTTCTGGCAAATGTGCTACTGCTAAGCGGGGGCCGCCATGTGGCCAGGTTCAAAATTAGCAGTAGCGACCTGCAAAAAAAAGTGTGCTACTACTATTACTTTAGCAGTAGCGCGGTTAACGTGGGCGCACTACTGCTAAACCTAGGGTGGCGGGAACGGTCGGTCAATTTTAGTAGCAGCGTGGTTCTACCGAGCCGCGCTACTGCTAAGTTGGTAGCAGTAGCGCCTGTTTGGGGCATGCGCTACTGCTAATTGTAGCGCCCCTTCCTGACCTGTGCTGCTGCTAAGATTCTGTGTATAAGGTTTTCCCTAGTAGTGCTTGTTTCTATGGTGCAAATTGTTGTTGTATTGTCAGGCAATGTCTATCTTTCTATGTGTCATTTGTGCGTTGTCATCTGAGAAAAAAGTGTCATCCCTTCGGGAAGATTTTGCTATTTGAACTGCTTAGCCCTATGTCGCGCTCCTGGCTGATCGAAGCCCGTGTTCAAAGCCTCTGTGTTGATAAACTGCCAAAAGACTTGCCTTGTTCTCCTCAGATCGCTAGCGTCGGTGGTGGCCAGAAGTGCAAATTTGGAGGTGGCGACAAGGGTGTGCACGAGAGCACTCTGTTGGGCAACCCGTACAGGTTATCACAAGACACAATCATCGAGTTGAGGTTGTGCACTAGCTGGCCGGTGGTGAGCTCTAACTTCTCCATCAAACGTCGCTGCTGCGTTGCTAGACTGGTGCTGCCTTAAACACGTGCTGGTTGTCAACATAGGGCCTTTACGATACCTAAACCATTTTTGGGCCATTTGCATCTATGGCTTAACTGGGCCTGGCTGAGTGGATAGAGGCTTTGGGTCATGTCCTGCAAGTAGTTTGGTTGCTTGCGTCATGCCGTAGAACTGTTTTGTCTGCTGTTTGTACGCTTGCATGTGTGGTTTAGGGGTGAGCAGATGCAAGCCACACTTGTTTGGTTGTGTGCAATGTGTCGTTCTGCTCACCCCTTTAAAAATCGGCGAAATTATCACTACAATGCACCACACTTCAAAAACAAGGTACAATAACACACAAACACGAAACATGTAGACAGTTAGCACAACAACACCTACATTGCCACTTAGACCAGATCATCGGTTCAACATACATGAGTTTAAAAATAGCAGGGGCATCTCATGCCCCTACACAACATCAGAGTGTTGTACTTCTACACAACATCAGAGTGTTGTACCCAGATCAGAATATTGACATTTTTAATAGCAAAACATAAAGATCAGACTTGAAACCACTACTAATTAAATTTAGAACATCATATGGCCTAGGCCAGGTCAGAGGCACTTGACACATGCTTATGGCATCTGTAGCAGCATATTGTGGAGTTCTTAGTGTTGAAGATCTAGCCCTTCAGGCCTAGGTTGGAGAGCTTCATCACTACAATGTCACAGGGCTTGATTTTGTGCTTCCAAGAGAAGTACTGCCATCCCCGCCCCAACACGAGCTCATCGTTGAAGTCCTCTGGAGCTACATGACGAACTCACACCACTTGTTGGCAGGGAGCTTGACAACGCGTGAAAGGAAGATGTACATCCACCTTCGCATTGTCGTTTGAAAAGGCCCTGGGAACGAGAGCATAGCTTGATCTTCAGTGTCCCAGATCTGCCACTTCTAAAACTCATGCCAAGTCCTCGGTGGGCAGCCAATATTGGGCAGAGGCTTCGCTGCCTTCTCCCTCGTCCCTAGCAAGTCGATCCTTGCTAGCCACCATTCTCGGGCATGAAGACCGCGGCGACCTTCGTGCCATCCACAACCTGACCCCACCACTGACTCGACCCCACTCGGTTTTTATCACCTTGTCAGTTCAGAAGACAAGGGTGAGTAACATCGTTCCATCGCACAACTAAGCATTAATCGGAGCAATGCCTAATGCTACGATCTGTGCACTGATCATAGAAATGGCCATCACCTTTGATCAGTGCACTGATCACTGTCATGTGCTGCCTTGGTCATCACACTAATCAGAGCAATGTCCATTGCTATGATCAGTGCACTGACAAGGCAATGTGCATGGCTATGATCAGTGCACTAAGCATAGCACTGGGCATTGCCATGTTAGTGCACTAATCATAGCAATGTGCATTGCCTTGATTAGTCCACTAATCATTGCAATGGTCATTGCCTTGATCAGTGGGCAAGCAAACATAGTAAACACATTTAGCAAGCATAGCATTCCTAATAATCATGCAAATATAGCAAGCATAATGGGCAAGCATACTATTCCTAGTAATCCTAACATTGGCGTGGACACATTTAGCAAGCACATTCAGGATTACTACACATTTAGCGGGAACACATAAATAGCCAGCACATTCAGCATGGACACGTTTCTAGGCTAGCATTCGTAGTAATCATACGTAATATTGTCACAGACACATTATAAGCACATAGCACAAATAAAGTATAAGCGCGTAGCATGGTTCAAACCAATGCAACATGAATCAAACTCAATCGACTCAAACCAAATTGAATTGAATCTAATCAATTCGGATCAAAGCAAATCCCCCAAAAAAACATAACCGCCCCAAAATTTGAATTTGTAGACAAGAGATTTACTTATCGCATTCACCGCGGGTGTCGCCAAAGCTGGAGGTGGAGCAAACCACGCGTGGAGGTGGAGCGGACAACGCAGACCAAACCTTGATGGGAACAATGGCCCAACCCACCTCATACGTGCCAACAACTGAAGCCGATAACCCCGCCATTGCCGCAACCCTCGTCACCTTGCTACATTGGAGGTCAGGCCGCCGTAGTCGAGATACCGACCAAAATGAGGGTATAAAACCCTGGCCGGTGGTGAGCTCTAACTTCTCCATCAAACGTCGCTGCTGCGTTGCTAGACTGGTGCTGCCTTAAACACGTGCTGGTTGTCAACATAGGGCCTTTACGATACCTAAACCATTTTTGGGCCATTTGCATCTATGGCTTAACTGGGCCTGGCTGAGTCGATAGAGGCTTTGGGTCATGTCCTGCAAGTAGTTTGGTTGCTTGCGTTGTGCCGTAGAACTGTTTTGTCTGCTGTTTGTACGCTTGCATGTGTGGTTTAGGGGTGAGCAGATGCAAGCCACACTTGTTTGGTTGTGTGCAATGTGTCGTTCTGCTCACCCCTTTAAAAATCGGCGAAATTATCACTACAATGCACCACACTTCAAAAGCAAGGTACAATAACACACAAACACGAAACATGTAGACAGTTAGCACAACAACACCTACATTGCCACTTAGACCAGATCATCGGTTCAACATACATGAGTTAAAAAACAGCAGGGGCATCTCATGCCTCTACACAACATCAGAGTGTTGTACTTCTACACAACATCAGAGTGTTGTACCCAGATCAGAATATTGACATTTTTAATAGCAAAACATAAAGATCAGACTTGAAACGACTACTAATTAAATTTAGAACATCATATGGCCTAGGCCAGGTCAGAGGCACTTGACACATGCTTATGGCATCTGTTGCAGCATATGGTGGAGTTCTTCGTGTTAAGATGGAGCCCTTCAGGCCTAGTTTGGAGAGCTTCATCACTACAATGTCACAGGGCTTGATTTTGTGCTTCCGAGAGAAGTACTGCCATCCCCGCCCCAACACGAGCTCATCGTTGAAGTCCTTTGGACCTACACGACGAACTCACACCACTTGTTGGTGGGGAGCTTGACAACGCGTGAAAGGAAGATGTACATCCACCTTCGCATTGTCATCTGAAAAGGCCCTGGGAACGAGAGCATAGCTTGATCTTCAGCGTCCCAGATCTGCCGCTTCTACAGCTCATGCCAAGTCCTCGGTGGGCATCCAATATTGGGAAGAGGCTTCGTTGCCTTCTCCCTCATCCCTAGCAAGTCGATCCTTGCTAGCCACCAGTTCTCGGGCATGAAGACTGCGACGCCCTTCGTGCCATCCACGACCTGACCCCACCATTGACTCGATCCCACTCGGTTTTTATCACCTTGTCAATTCAGAAGACAAGGGTGAGTAACATCGTTTTTTAGAATTTCCGAAGCTTGAAGTGGGAGGTATTGTTGAACTATACACTACTGCAGGATGCTGCTAACGCAACACTACGATCAGAGACCCTTTGACTAAACTGTGTGCGATGCATTAATCGCCAACGGTGATGTAAAAAACCATAAAAAAAGATGCAAAACATTTGCGATGAAGGATACATCAAACATGATTCAGATTTTAGTTGCGTGTGCGATGAGGGACATACGGTTGATCCATACGAACTGTTTGCGATGAGACAGAACAACAGAAATGGGCAGCCATATCAAGGTCTGTGCGATATACGGCATACAGTTCACTCCAAATAACTGTTTGTGATTAGGCAACACAACAGAAACGGTAAGCCAGATCAAGGTGTATGTGATATACGGCATACGATTCACTCGGACGAACTGTTTTCGATTAGGGAACAGAACAAAAACGGTTCAACTTAACAAGATGTGTGTGATATGTGGCATACAGTTCACATAGATGAACTGTTTGCGATGAGCCAAAAGAACACAATTGATTCATGTAAACAAGATGTGTGTGATATGCGGCAAACAGTCCACTCGGATGAACTGTTTGCGATGAGAAATTATAACACAGACGGTTACTACAGTTAATTCATGTGCAATTCTGTGTGTACAAAAAACTTTGAAAAATGCAAACTAGTTGCTTGCGGTGGCTAGGAGTATCGCACATGATGCGTCTGCGAGTACTCGTTTGCGATGATTAGTAAGTTACACATACGTTTCCTTATGTTAACCTGTGTGTGATAGATAACATGTAGCACGGCATACGGTATTCGGGTTGTGTGCTCCACTTAGTCTTCCCGCACTCCACATGCGTGAATTGTAAAATCCCCGCCTCTTCCCTCATCAGTTTCCCGCCACTAGCTAATGGCTTGCTGCATATAACCCAGGCGGCAATGCATCGTCACGACACTGTGCGTAGATCTAGTCCTCACCCATCTACCATTAGTTATTCCAAGCATGCCAGGCAACGACCAAAGCTTCGACGTCGACCCCTACCTGCGTTACATCTTCGGCGAGGAGAACGAGCCGGAGCAGGTCGGGGAAAAAGAGCTTCATCGGCCGGTGCAGGCACCATGGCCCATCGGCAGCGATATCGGCGTGACAGTCCATGGCGCACAATCGACATATTGCAGAGTAAGTGTGATGAGCAGTTTGCCATCCACCATGCAAAATATCGAGAGCTGCTCGGCAACATGATCGACGACCCACCCGAAGTGCCGCCGTCACCAGTGCTCATCGAGAGCCTGATGCCCCGCAAAGAATGGGCAAAGTACCCCTGTGATTCAGTCAAGACACAGCCAGCCTGCGGCTTCATCATTGCCGGCGGTGGCCGTGTTAACCTCGCTCCCCACAATGTGGTGGCCAGGCTCGAGCTCATCCTTGGCGGAGTTGACATCCTCGACGAAGTAGAACATCGCCAATGTGGTATCTTGAGGATGCAGGTGATGGACGGAATTTGCTACCAGGCCAGAGACATGGAAATAGAGCGGTTCTGCGGAGATGTCATGCACGTGATTGCACGCTGTCAAGCTCTTCTGGAAGAGGCCCAGCAGCCCCAAGAGCCTCCCAGCGCCAGCAGTTCCTTAGGCGGAGGCGGGTCAGGACACTTGGAATGAATGGCCGTAAGGGTGCTATGCTGATCATGGAGTCCGAGAAGACCGTCATTGTAAGGCCGCCAGCTCAGCCTTTTAGCCTATATTTTATTATAATTGTATGCATATGTAGGTCGTGAGTGTTTTGGGCGTTGCCGCATGTGGCATTTTAAATTATCCTGAATATGTAAGACAATTATTAACCGTTGCCATTGTAAATTTGCCTCAACGGCGAGCAGAGCGTGCGCAAGGTGCCAGAGCGGAGCGCGCCGCGGCCGCCTCAATGGCGAGCAAAACACGCGGATGGACGCGAGCAGAGCGCGCCGTGGCCGCCTCAACGATGAGCAGAGCGCGCCGCCGCCGCCTCAACGGCGAGCAACCACATGGTCAACCTTCTGGCACCCCGTGGGAGGCGCGACGGCGCATCCATCAGACACGATGGTGATATCTTGACCGTGTGTGATAGTGGGCAGACACGTACACGTACATCCGAGAACTCGGGCCCATGTATGCCATCCAGGGACCGTTTCGGGCTTCCAATGCATGGCATACGGTTGATCCATAAGAACTGTTTGCGATGAGCCAGAACAACAGAAACAGGCTTTGTAGGCCCAGAACCATCAATAAATTTTGACCTTATTTCTCGTCACATTGCATATTACAACACAATAAGTAATTGCAAATTTGTTCACACCGATTAAACCAATATGTGTTCACACTTAGCACCGGGCTATAAAAACTACCCACTCAAAAATTACTTCACAGTTCCTCTCCTCATCACCCACAAAACTGGTCTTTCCTGTCAAGTCGTTCCGCCATGACCGGTAGGAGGAGTTTCGGGTGGACATATAACCAGGGAGCAAAGACCAAGGCCGCGGAAGCACTAGAGAGGTCCCGCTGCCACGCGGCATCCGGAACAGAGATGTCCCGGCGTGCCGCGGAGCCCTCGAATGAGCTCCGACACACGAGGGCTCTCACAAGAGCAGTCGTCGCGTCGGCGATTGCGACGAGCTGGCGTTGCTAAAGTCCTTAGCCGGTGATGATGACATTCTCGCTGGCCTCATTAAGTAGCAGGAGCTGGTCGACGGCTTGATGAAGCTTCTCGAGATCAGCGATGCCTCGGTTGAGAAGGCGACCGGCCTCGTCGAGCAACTCATCGGTGACAATGCGAAGCTCCTCAAGGCACTTGCCGAGAAGGAGGAGGAGGACGCCGGCTGGAAGATGCTGCATGAGTAGAGCAATGCCTCGGGGATGACACTGAAAGCGGTCGTCGAGGAACTGATGGGTGACTTGAGGAAGCTCCGGATCAAGTGTGAGCAGGAGGTGGAGGAATCCGTGGCTACTTTCAGGCAAACTCGTGAGGAATTGAAGACGGAGCTGGAGGATGTCGTCGCCCGGCGATCCACCGAGGAGTAGAGACAGTAGCGACCCAAATCGTTGTATGCGATTTCCTTCTTCTCTTGCCCCCGTGTCTTCCGGGCTTTGCCGCATGTGGCATTTTAAATTATCTGGAATATGTAAGACAATTATTATCCGAGCCATTGTAAATGTGTCATCATATTATCCGTTGCCATTTTATTTGTCGTCGTATTATCTGTTGCCCTATGTGGCATTTTAAATTAGGCCAGAATACGGGTCGAAAACACGAACAAAGCAAATGCTAACATTGAGCGGGGCCATGGGATCACAATTAAACACCCTCCGTCCAGGTGCTTTAATTAATCGCGTGTTAAACAGCGGCTCGGGCGCCATTAATGGAGAAGTTGTGAGCGAGGCGGGCGGCTGATGGATGGAGGTCAAAGAGCTCGCTTCCCGGTGAGCATGGGCGGCCTTGCTGCTTGCTTGTGTCACGTCGAGCCTGCGAGGTGGACAGGATGCACGCGTCCTGTCGAGCCTACGCGAGGACTGCTCGCACGCGTCCCGTCGAGCCTACACGGCGCACTTCTCGCGCTCGTCCCGTCTAATCAAACAGCTGCACGCACGCCACCGAGTATGGTTAAATTTTGGCACAAAATACAAACATGACCAATGAACGAGGACGGAGGTAGTCCTATCCCATAAGAAAAGAGGGACGCGTGACCGCACTTAAATGGTTACGGGAACACACGGTTCATATAATACAACTGTTTGCGATATTAATGTGTCAGCTAGTAGTTTCAAAAGGACTTCGTTGGCTATTAATGTGTGCGCCTTGTCTCAAACTGGACAAATTTTTTTACCACGGCATATATGTGCCATGTCATGAAACCATGCCAAGTTTCATGTTTTTTGGGCGAGTTTTTGATTTACTCGGATTTAAAAACTAAGATTGTCAATGTTTCGGGACAACGAGAAGTTTGTAATTCATTCCCATTCCTTGAATGAGACGTAAACATGCACCCAATGACACATGTACGATTTTCCACCGATTTTGCTTCACTGGAGCATGTGCTTGAATTATGGACTACATTAAATGCCTAGAAAACTCAATTGATATATAAAATGACCAAACGAACCCTGAACAGTTTCAAATTTCAGCACAACACTCCTGTTATTCTTTGTTGCCTGTAGAAAACAAAGTTCAAGGCGAGAAGAGGCAGCGATTATCGTTTCGCTCACAAGAGGGGCATGTTTCCCTACCGGAACCATGAGGGTTGCGTGAAGCTTTGGTTTGTAAGAGGCTTGTAATATAGCTTGGCCCAAATTGGACAATTATTTTACCACGACATATATGTGCCATGTAGTGACACCATGCAAAGTTTCATGATTTTCTGGGGAGTTCTGGATTTACAAAGATTTAAAAACTGAGATTCGCAATGTTTGTGGCCGAGCCAGGACACCGGGATGGTTGAATTCATTCCCATTCCTTCCATGGGACCTAAACATGCACCCCAAGGACACATGTATGTTATTTCTAGCCATTTTGGTGCACTGGAGCATGTATTTGTAGTTCGGATTTGAATTATGGACATTAAATGCCTAAGAAACTCAATTAATGAATAAAAAAGGTCAAATGAATCCTGAATAATTTCAAAGTTCAGCGCGAATCTCCCGTTGTTCCATGTTGCGTGTAGAAGAAAATACAAGGCTAGAAGATGGAGCGATTATCGTTTTTCCCACAAGGGGACACGTTTCCCTACCGAAACCACGAGGGTTCTTGCGACAGGATCCGGTTTGTAAGAGGTTTGTAATAAAGCTTGGCCCAAATTGGATAACGTTTTTATCACGACATATATGTGCCATGACGTGACACCATGCCAACTTTCATGACTTTCTGGTGAGTTTTGGATTTATGGGGATTTAAAAACCGATATTCCAAATGTTTGAGGATGAGCGAGGACGCCGGTGCGGTTGTAATTCATTCACATTCCTTGCATGGGACCTAAACATGCACCCAAGGACACATGTATGATTTTTCTAGCCATTTTGGTGAACTGGAGTATGTATTTGTAGTTCAGATTTGAATTATGGACATTAAATGCCTATGAAACTCAATTAATGTATAAAAGGCCAAACGAACCCTGAATAATTTTAAATTTTAGCACGGATATCCTGTCGTTCCATGTTGCATATATAGAAGAAAATACAAGGCGAAAAGAGGCAGTGATTATCGTTTCGCCCACGAGGGGGACATGTTTCCCTATCGGAACCACGAGGCTTCTTGAGAGAAGCTCTGGTTTGTAAGATGCTTGTAATAAAACTTGCCCCAAAATGGACAAAAAAATTTCCTCGACATATGTGCCATGTCGTGACACCATGCCAAGTTTCACGATTTTCGGGTGAGTTTTGGATTTACGGGGATTTAAAAACCGAGATTCTTCTCACGAAATGTTTCCAAATAGCACATGGTTCACTCATGAAAGCTGTGTGCCTACCAAACCGTGGCCGATGCCCCCCTACTGCGCGCGTGATCTGAGTCGTGCGTTCTGATTGGCCAGAACCCAAACCCCACGGATCGTACGTCTGCAGCGTTGGATGTGTTCGCACACGAACACGTCACCGTGTACCCTCGACGCCGAGGGTGATGCACCACAGCTCACGTCGAAGGAGACCCGGCCGGAAGTGCGGTACGTAGGCAATCCGGCAGGTGCTTTTCAGGACCCGAAATCCCACACGCCCGGGAGGGACCCCGTCAGGGCGCGCGGTGGCTATGGGCTGCCCTAGGTCGACCTGATCGCCCCTAGGGCCTCGAGGTTCGCCGCCCTGCAACAAGAAGAACGAACGAAGAATGAGGAAGAAGAAGAACAAGGGAGAGAGATAAAGGTAAAGGTAAAAAGTGGTATATGATTTGTTTGATTGTGTGTTGTTCAATCGGCCATCACCCCTTAGGTATATAAGAGGCGTATGGACTTCCCATGCAAGGAAATGTTAGAATTGACGTTCAAAACCCTAGTTTGGGTCCAACTCGGAATCCGAACTTTCAAAAACTGTTCGGTTTACAACTTGGCTGCACCTTGCGGGCCACGTTTGAGGCAGTAAACGACCTCGGATGGAGACGAGTCCAAAAGCAATCTTGACCATTTCGATGAGGCGAACAACTTTCATGTTGAACGTTTTTTGATCAGAGGCCATCTTGAGGGGGTTTTCGGCAGTTTTCCGAAGTCTGAAGCAGAGAAATCCAAAACCCGGACGAACATCCCCGGAGTGTCCGGCCATCCTCGGAGAAATCCAAAACCCGGATGATTATCCCTGGAGTGTCCGGCCATCCTGATGCAGCCGCACATTTTTGGCTCTAACTTTTGCATACGAACTCCGATTGAGACATTTTTATATCAAAATCAACTGTTTCGACGAGACGCACAACTTTCATGTTGAAACTTTTTCCATCCGAGGCCATCTTAATTGGTTTTCAAGCCATCCTTTAATCTGGTGTCAACATGAGCATCTCTGAACTTGTCATAACTTTTGCATCCGAGCTCCGTTTTAGACCATCTTCATATCCATCTTGATCTTCTCGAAGAGAGCCACCCACTGTAACTTTCAATAATAAATTTGAATTAATCTTGACATAGCTTCAAGCTACTCTTTATGATCATGCCACTTTTGAGCGTCAACAGGATGCTCCCAGATCGAAGGGCAATCCTCATCCCTTTCACAACACATGCAGTTCCGGTTGTGATTTTATTTATATGGGTAAGCACTGTGCGCATGTGTCGTGCTAGCTCATGCTTCCATCTCTACTAAGTTTTCTATATTAATGTTGTTATATATCCAAACACGCTACCTTTTCCCGCCACTCCTCCCATTGGTTTCACTCCTCTTATCCCATCGTTTTCCCGCTGCCAGTATCAGTGCTCATAGAAGGCTAGGCAGCGACACACCGGTCATGTAAATATCGCACACAGTTTCTAAAAGCACAAACGTGTGTGATAGTAGGGAGTAGGTCCCATAGGGTGACCAGCATGAAATGCCTTAAAGGCAAGAAGGCAATTCCTAACAG
The DNA here is from genome assembly GCA_011799875.1 of Thinopyrum elongatum. Taxonomy (NCBI): domain Eukaryota; kingdom Viridiplantae; phylum Streptophyta; class Magnoliopsida; order Poales; family Poaceae; genus Thinopyrum; species Thinopyrum elongatum. The sequence continues at coordinate 88,305,896 of CM022302.1, read as the reverse complement.
CAAGGGGCAGCTTCCCATCCGCTAGCCTAGTCGAATAGAACGCAGAAGTTAAGCGTGCTCGGGCTAGAGTAGTCTAAGGATGGGTCACCCAGTGGGAAGTTGCATATTTCAAACTTCATTTAACGCTATGATACGGTCATTATAGAGATAAATGTCTCTATAGTGACCTGTCATGGCGATTATATAAACCTTCGGACCCTTGTTTTTGCTAATTTGTAGACTATGTTTTTTATTGGTTATTTTTTGTTCTCAAAACTCAAAGAATGATCTACATTTGTAGGCCCACACAAATTATCCCTTTGATCCAGCGCACGGGAAGGGTTTACTCTTTGCTCCATGTGCTATGTTAGAGCAAATCAAGTTTTAGCACATGCGTTGGACTGCACCCGGCCTCTACGCCCCCACCCGCCTTGAAGTTGCGTTCCCGAGAAGGGTTTGACCATGATGGTTTCCTATTGCTATGTGTGCCATGTTAGACCAAATAAAGTTTGAGCGCATGCGTTGGACGACACCCCCCCCCCCGCCTCGAAGTTGGGAAACCGACATCGTATGTATTGAACCTGGCTTGGGGTCGGGTACGGTGTCCGGTTTGTAATGTGTTGGTTCCCCATCAAAGTTGTGCATTCGAGATTTGAACACATCACACACCACCGTACCCATACATATTTTTGGGCCGCATGTAGTGTATACGGGGTCTTCTGATCGACCATGTCTCCCTTGTGCGGTTTTTTGTGATGACACGCATATCTGTGGGCTCCTCGAGTGTATATATATCATCCCTTTGACAGATAACGAGGGGTATGTGTTGGCCATGAATGGATTCCTCCTAGTTCATGTTAGAGCCGGTCACCGTCACATGTCATTCAACCAAAGCTCGACCTCATGCGTTGTCAGGATTCCCTGCCATATGCTCGGATTGCTGGGTTCGATCGACACCGTACCATGCGTATCTCGTCCTTAACTACCTGGCTTTCATGGTTGTTGTTTGTATCGAGAGGCAGGAGCCACATCTAAATTGTACATTATTCGTTATTGAAAACACACATCACCCCTTCCAACGTACATCATTTTGGGCCGCATGCAGGCGGTGCTGGTTTTGTGGTCCCTCACGTGCGATTTTTTATAATGGTTCAATCTATTGGCCCAAGCGCTTTATATATATATATATTTATATATATATGTATTCTATCCATTTTTTATCGACAACAACAGTTGTCGTTTGACCAAACGATAGATTCACTGGTCCGTCTTATGGTAGGTCATGGCGACATGCATGTATGACCAAAGTATTATTACGTGCATCCGCCCCGCTGACACGAAGTGGGTGGTGGGTCAAGCACCCTAGCTAGGTAGTTACGACATTATGTCATTATAGATATATCCAAGGGTGCTTTCGGGTTTGCGAGGCAGGTGCCACCAAAGTTGTGCATTGTGTATTTAAAGTTTTAAACATCACACCCTATATTCCTACATATATTTGGCCACTTCCAGGTGGTTCTTGACTTCTGGCCCCTCTCATCGATCTTTGACGACGCGCCCAACCATGGGCCCGCGCGGTCAAAGTTGTGCATTGGAATTTTGAACATCACAGACCACCCTTTTCACTCATATATATTTGGGCCACATGCTGGTGTGGCTGTCTTCTGACCCTCTCTAACATTTTTTTGCTGCAAAGACTCTGATGATGCTCAACGGACACGGGTATAATGGCTTAACCGTGTGTGATGCAAGTGCGCTGTGAGTCACCACGACTGGGCAAGCGCGAGCAAAGGTGGATGTACTGGCTTAACCGTGTGCGATGCAAGTGCGCTATAAAATCACCACCTGCGCAAGCTAAAGGCGGGTAGTTTATTTAGATTGAATTCCACGTCTGCGTCTGAAAATTAGGATGAACCATGTGCGATAGACCAACTAGCTAGAAATCTAAAAACAAACTATCCGCCTTGAGCGTTGCAACATTCCGCCGCTTTTCCTTATTATCATACACGCATATGTCCAGTTATCTGTATTTGGTTGTTAGGTTAGTTGAAGTGAGCATTTGTCCAGTTATCAAGCAGATGCCTTGTTTATCTCTATTTGGTTGTTAGGTCGGTTGCAGTGAGCATTTGTCCAGTTTTCAAGCAGATGCCTTGTTTATCTGTATTTGCTTGTTAGGTTGGTTGAAGTGAGCTTTTGTCCAGTTTTCAAGCAAATGCCTTGTTTATCTGTATTTTCTTGTTAGGTTGGTTGCAGTGAGACTCTGTCCAGTTTTCAATGGCTATATTTGGTTGTTATACTGATCATTTATGCCTTGTTTATTTCAGTCATTCACAATGTGATGTTCATTATGTGCAAGTCGGAACTATGCCGCTTGATTGCATCAATACTAGTTTGAACGGCTATTTTTGGTTCCAGTTATGCCTGGTGTAGTTAACACATGCCCTTTATTTTAGTTTTACACATTTATCCAGTGTGATGTTTAAGCATTACCTATGTTCTATTCATTTTCAACAATACTAGTTTGAATTGCAATATTTGATTGTTGTTAAGCCTGTTGTAGGTAACACTGGCTTCCATTTTATATCTGCTTTAACAGCATGCTGAAACCAAACATTCAAGCTATCATTTGGAGATGATGTTGTTTACCTTTGCTATATTTGTTTGATGTTAAGGTTGCTGTATTTATCATGGCTTTCCACTACTTATGCAGGACAACAACGGGAGTGGCCACCATTTTCCGCCGAGGTTAGTTTCATCCCTCGGCTTGTACTCCCCCCATCGTTCCATAATGTAGTGCATATAGATCCATGCCTGGACACTTGTTAGCTTCTAATATTGACTTTTTGCTTGTAGGTACATATGTCCTTGGCAAGGATCCATGCATCGACCCTTTTTGTGTATGGAGCAACGAGATATTCATGAACAAGCATCAAGTGAGGAAGCTGATAAGGTTTATTAGCAAAAAGATATGAACGGTGGCAAGCAAATTATTTTTTTACGCTCTATCCAACACAAAAGTGAGCTGTAGGATGGTAACTACAAACTCTGCAGCCTTCTCTTTTTACTGCCCATAATGAGTAGTTAGACAACAATGTCTGAATCTTTTTCGTTCGCAGTGGTTCCTAAAGCAGTTCACTCAAGATTACCTTGCAAAGTACATGATTGGTGGACATGCAATGAAGGTTAAAGTATTTCATCCAGACTACAATGAGCATCGAGAAGTCCTAATGAAGACAGTGAAGGATGGACGGGAAGCCATCACAAGGGGTTGGCCTAGAGTCGCGCGCGCATTACGCATGGAGGAGGGCACAATATGGGCATTCCGCTTCACCTTCTCCAGCAACCAGAATGTCTTTCGTCTCTCTTTACAGTCTTTACTACAACTGTGGTTCATTATTCTTTACTTGGTGCTTCTGTAGTTCTTCAGTATATGTACATGTGCATCGAATTATGCATTTGTGGTTGAACCTATATTTGTAATAATCATGGTTCGATATGAAATAAGTGAATGCCTACTTTCAAATTCAAAATATGTGATTTTTAAATTTGGGATTAAATTAGGGATAAATTAAGGATTGCACTGGACATAGTTTGCGAAAGCGAAACGTCTGCGATAGACGTGGAGATTAGACACGTTTCTCGGATCCACTACGTGTGCGATCAATCTCTACTGCACACACGATCAGCCAAGAAAAAACATGTGCGATTAACAACAGCATCGCACACAGTTCGTTCGTATTAAATGTTTGCGAAAGTCACCTTATCACACACGCTTGGCAATTATGGACTGTTTATGATGTTTTGCGCATCGCAAACATTTGGTCATAGAAGAACGCGTGCGATAGGTCTTCATCCGACGCGGGTACGACGGATGAATCGTGTGGGATGTATTCAAGCTTTGCATATAGTTTTATAGGGACAACTGTATGCGCTCTTACATCGAATCGCATACAGTCGAGGAAAAGTAAATGTGTGTGATTGTCTACTTCTATAATCGTGAACTGTTTGTCATGGGTCACGCATTGTAAATGTAGCACCACAGAATACCGACTGCGATGGTAATGCGAGCACAAACGAGTTGCAAGGATGAAGAGTTTCGGATATTCGAGATATCAGAAACAGTTTTATACGGACAACTATATGCATCAAGGCTGCCTATCCCCGATGGTTTCTGGGTTATGTGCGAAGGACCCCCGTATCGCAGTCACTCACTTGGCGACGGTTCAAAATGCCATCGCGGAAAGGGGTTAAAAACCGTTTGTATAGCACCTCGCTGTACCAGTGATAATAGCATCCAAATTACCATAAATATATAGGACCTCAGAGTCCATCTCAACTAGCATCGACCCTTAAGTGACATTACTTTGAATGAGGGCTTCCTCGATATCCACCTATCCCGCCAGATATGAACCTGGGTTCCATTCTCAATCCTCCAAATAAACCATTTCTTGAGGCGGTTAAGACCATGTTTTATATCCTGCCAAGAAGTGGAAGGGTTAGCTGAGAACATAGTATCCTCCAGCCGACCATTTGGCTAGTACTTTGTGCATAGCACATGAGCACCCAAGCTGTCAGATATGGTCAACATGCACCAAACTTGGTGTGCATGAAGCGCTTGGTTAAATAACCAGAAGTCCCAGAAACCAATTCCCTCAATACATTTTGGTTTAATGATATCATCCCACGACCTCCACTGACTTTCCTTTTGCCCTTCTAAGAGCCCCCCAAGAAATTCCTAATCATTTGACTTAAGTCACGACACAACCTGAGAGGAATCTTGAAGATACCCATAATATCAATGGGAATGGGCTGCATAATGGAATTAATGAGAACTTCTTACCACCTTGTGATGGGAAGCCCCATGACATCATGCGCATGGATAACTTGGATTGAATATATTGAAATTCCCCTTTTGTCATTCGACCATCCGGAGTGGGGATTCCCAAATAGTTTTCCCCCAAAATTTATTATTTGCTTGAAGCACAAAACGAACATTAATTTGCTGGAAAGTAGGGCAAGAGCCTCCAAAAAGAATAGAATACTTTGCAAGATTTAGCAGCTTACCACTAGCAGATGCATAAGCATCCAAAATAGTTTTTTACTTGAATTGTCTCATTGGCTTCCAAGAACAGCAAAGTATCACCAACGATTAGCAAGTGGGAGATCCCCGGGGCTCTTCGTCATACCTTAATGGGAGTAACATTACCAAGTGCAATTCCTCTATCGAAAAGAGTAGAAAGGCCATCAACAACGAAAAAGGAATAAATAGTGGGATAATGCATGGGTCACCTTTTCGTAGCCCACATGATGGTGCAAATGAATCCAAGATAGTTCTATTTGTGAGCGAAACTCATATTTTGCATCACCTCCCTATGGTAATTCTAGTGCACCTCATCCTATGCTTCGGACAAATCAAGCTTATAATTAAGTGCATGCACTTTTTGTGGGATCTTTTTCTTGCTTGATATAATGAGCGCACTCTGTGTGGGTGAGATAATGCCATCCAATTGTGGTCATAGTCTGCTTACAAGGAACTCAGCCCCACCATGTAAGTAACATTAGAGAGACTTATTGGGTAGAAATCTTTCCGGGTTTGAGATATTTGGGATAAAAAATCATTAATATTATCAGGCATAAATCCCTTAAGAATAATTCCCTCACCACCGTAGTTACCTCATCTCGAACGAGAACCCAATTTCTTTTGAAAGAATGGTGCGGGGAAACCATCACGGCTTGACGATCTCAACGGCCCCATCTGGAATACAACATCTCCAATTTCTTGCACAAAGAACACACCACACAAAGAAGCATTAATATCGTCATTAACTCTTCGCTAGATGAGATCAATGATTGCGTAGGGTTCAAGCGTGTCATCAGTAGGGAAAATGGTTTCAAAATATGTGTTTAATACTTCATGTTCTCACCCACGTGCTCAATCCCATTCACATCCATCAACTTCTTAATGTTGTCCTTTCTGGCTCTCCAAACTACCTTGGAGTGAAAAATACTTTGTGTTACGATCACCTTCTTCCAACCACTGAGTCTACGACCTTTGCAGCCACGTCATTTCCTCACGGTAGAGCAATTAATTTAATTTATCCTCTTCTTTCCGCAATTTTGACATGTCAGTATTCATGTTCATGAGCCCCTCTAGTTTAGTTATGCACTTGTCAATATAACAAGTCACATTACCAAACTTTGTATGGCTCCACTCATGCAAATAATTCATTCCAAGAGCATTAAAAAAATCACCCAGATTAAGCTTCTATGCACCCTCACCCCATGCTGTTGAGATCATCTCCCAGAGTACTGATTCCCTCTCCCACAGGATTTCGTAACGTCGGCACTTGACCTCCGACCTTGATCAGAAACAACATCACCTTTGACTAACAACAGATATTGATCAGACCTTGGCGAAATAAGATGTTTTAACATTGCAACAGGGAAAAGCTTCCTGCAGCCCATATTAGCTGCAGCCTTGTCCAGACGCAACTTGACATTTGCATTACAACTTCTTCTATAATCATATGTATACAGAAGGCCAATGCAGGCCAAGTCAGTGAATTCACAAGTCTCCAACGCATCTCAAAAGGTACTCATCTGACCGGGATGCCCTATGAGTGTTTGATAAGCGTCCACAATCCCATAATGCTTCATTTAAGATCACCAACCACAATGCCATGGGAGATCACTTTGTCCTGCTATATATCACAGCAAGGTCCACATACGATGACAGTTCTCTAGCCTTGGCTTGCCAGCTACACAAGTTAGATGGTACATCAGTCCGCCTAGCGGTTGGACATCGGCATCAATGCAACTCACATTTGCTAGCTTAATATCCTCGGTCCATGACCCATGCCAAGCCAAGGCCTCCGGTATTACCATCACTAGTGGCACCCTCAAATCATCTTAGAGTGAGTCAATTTTGGTAGCTCTTCATTTTATCTCTCTGCTATCTAGTTACACACGGGAAAACCAGAATAGTAGGGAAATGGGAGATGTTCTTGTAAGCACTACTGGAATCAAACCCTATGCCGAGGGCCAGAAATACTCGGCAAAGGGCCTAAAACACTCGGCAAAGCCTTTACCGAGGATTGTTCTTGGCAAAGACCACCCGGCATACACCTCTCAAGAAAACAGAACTTTGCCGAGAGTCAAATAGTATGTCTGGGCAAAACAAAGTGATTTCACGGCCGTCGGTTCCATTAGGTCTTTGCCGAGTGTCTCGCTCGGCTTAACTATAATAGACAATTCCAGCAACTCCCTTTTACTGAGTGTCGCTCTCGGCAAATTCACAACCAAATTGCCAGTCCATGCCACTTTACGAGTGTTGCTCTCGGTAAAGGTAGGTCTTCCGAGTGCAGCTCTCGGTAAAGATTCCTTACCAGTTGTAGACTGGAAAATTTGCAATACAATAGACGTTGTATTGATGGGGTGCTGGTGCACGTATATATAATTACAGGGAAGGCCTCTACCTCAACTATACAAGACTAGGAGGTGGGCCACAACTCCTATATACATGCAACACAAAATACATACTCAACACCCCCCCGTAGTCGAAGCGTCGCCAGAGACACGGAGACTGGACCGAAACTCCTCGAAGACGGAAGTAGGCAATCCCTTAGTCATCACATCAGCAAACTGTTGCGACGTCGGCACGTGAAGAACCCGAACACAGCCAAGGGCAACCTGCTCGCGCACGAAGTGAATATCGAGCTCAATATGCTTCGTATGTCGATGGTGCACCGGGTTGGCGGAAAGGTACACCGCGCTGACGTTATCGCAGTAGACAAGTGTGGCCTTATGAACATCACAGAGCAACCCCTGGAGCAGCTGACGGAGCCAAGAGCACTCAGCCACGGCATTAGCCATAGCGCGATACTCGGCCTCGGCACTTGAGCGGGAGACCGTGGGCTGCCGCTTCGATGACCAAGAGATCAACGAGGGCCCAAGGTAGACGCAGTAGCCTGACATGGAGCGTCGAGTGTTGGGGCAGCCAGCCCAGTCAGCATTCGAGTAGGCCACGAGGTCGGTGGAGGCGGAGGCCGTCAGGGTGAGTCCCAAAGACATGGTGCCGCGTATATAACGGAGAATACGCTTCACCAAGGTCCAGTGGGAGTCATGCAGAGCGTGCATGTGGAGGCACACCTGCTGGACAGCGTACTGCAGGACGGGTCGAGTCAGCGTCAGGTACTGTAAAGCACCAACAATGGAGCGAAAAAACGTTGCATAGGACACGAGAGACCCCTCTAGAGCAGAGACCTTCGCCTTCGTGTCGACGGGGGTGGGCACTGGCTTGCAGTTAAGCATACTGGCACGCTCCAAGAGCTTGTGGGCGTACTTCTCCTGATGCAGAAAGAAGCCGTCAGTCCGTCGGACCACCTCGATGCCGAGGAAGTAGTGCAGGGGCCCCAAGTCCTTGAGAGCGAATTCATCACGAAGATGAGCAGTCAGCCGCTGAAGGAGATCGGGGGCGGACGCCGTGAGGATGATGTCGTCGACGTAGAGCAGCATATATGCAATGTCAGCTCCCTGATGATACACGAAGAGTGAGGCATCGGAGCGAGTGGATCGAAATCCCAGAGATTGCAAGAAGGCTGCGATATGCTGGTACCAAGCCCGAGGCGCCTGCTTCAACCCGTAAAGAGAACGAGCGAGCAAGCACACAAAGTCTGGGTGCTCGGCGTCGACGAAGCCAGTGGGCTGCTCACAATACACCTGCTCGGCAAGATGGCCATGCAAGAAGGCGTTGGAGACATCCAACTGGTGCACAGGCTAGGCGCGCGAGACCGCCAACTGGAGCACGACGTGGATAGTGCCCGGTTTAACAACCGGGGCGAAGGTGTCGGTGAAGTCCACGCCCGCGCACTGCCGAAATCGACGAACCACCCACCGAGCCTTGTAGCACTCGAGAGAACCGTTCGGGTGAGTCTTGTGGCAAAACACCCACTTGCCAGTGATGATGTTGGCACGAGGGGGTCGCGGAACAAGCTGCCATGTGCAGTTGCACTGTAGGGCGTCGAACTCCTCCTGCACCCACTACTGGAATTAGGATCTTTGCTGTCAGCCAGTTCTTTGCCGTCAGCTAGCTGACGGCAAAGGAGGTCTTTGCCCTCAGCATACAAAAAGCTGACGGCAAAGAAAGAGCGGATGGCAAAGACGGTGTTTGCCGTCAGCTAGTTCTTTGCCGTCCGCTAGCGGACGGCAAAGAGGGAGGGTGGCGTACCAGCGAGGGCCTCCTAACGACCACTTTATTTGCCGTCAGCTAGCAAATGACAAAGAATCTTTGCCGTCGGCTAGCTGACGGCAAAGAAAGTGGCCAACTAACGTCCGTTAGCTAGGCTCTTTGCCGTCCGCTAGCAGACGGCAAAGAGCTGTGACCTAAACTAAATAGCCACCAGCCCCACGTCCCTCTCTTTCTCCCCTCTCTCTCTCTCCCTCATCACACACGAGCTGCCCCCGCCGCTCCGCCGCCCCGCCTCGCTGCCCCGGACGCCCCGCCCAGCCGCGCCGCCCCGGCCCGGCCGCCCTGCCGCCCCGCCCCGCCCCGGCCGCCCCGGCGCCCAACCCCGCCGTCTCGAGCCCCCACGGCGCCCCGCCGCCCCGAGCCGCCCCGCCGCCCAGAGGCGCCCAGGCCGACCCGACGCCCCGCCTCGCCGCCCCGGCCCCCCTCATCCATCCGGCACCCCCTACCGCGCCTGAAGGTGAGACATCCCTTTTTTTCTTTTTTTTTTCTATTTTTTAGATTTAGTTTAATTTAGGCTTGGTTTAGTTTAGTTTTTGTTTCTATTTTTTAGGTTTAGATTTAGTTTAGTTTAGGTTAAGTTTATTAGGTTTAGTTTAGGTTAAGAAGAAAGAAGAAAGATGAAAAAGAAGAAGAAGAAGAAGAAGAAGAAGAGGAAGAAGAAGAAAAGGAGGAAGAAGAAGAGGAGGAGGAGGAAGAAGAAGATTAGGGGTGCATCATCGACGAAACTGGGTCAAGCGGGTTAGGGGGTTCCTCGTTGTCGATGGAACCCTAAATAGCAAGTATCGTCGGTGCGAGATACATGTGGCCGTCGGTGTCGAACACTACATCCACGTCCCACAAGTGACGCCGGCGTCCGGCGTCCCACAGCAACAGTTCTCGGCGTTGATGGCGGTCGAACACCATTGCGAATTTGTCTGGCAGCCTCTGCGATGACGATTAAAAGGCAAGTGTTGAAAGTTGAAACACCCAAACTGACTCAAGTCAGTTTGGTTGTTTGAAAAGTTCAAAACTTGGCTTTAATCCTCATCGCAAAGGCTGCCAGACAAATTCGCCAAGGTGCTCGACCGTCATCGGCCACCAGAACTATTGTTGCGGGACACCGGGCACCGGCTTCACTTGTGGGATGTGGATCTAGTGTTCAACGCCGAGTGCCACATGTATCTTGCACCGATGACACTTGCTATTTAGGGTTCCATCGACGCCAAGGAACCCCCTAACCCGCTCGTCCTGTTGTAAATATTTAGTTAGGTCGACGAAAAAAATAAAATTGCTATGTTACTCATCTTTCGATTTAAATGTGCAGTTTTTTCGTCGCTGCGAGGGCCTAGTGTTCGACGAGCTCTGCCCCTGCGTTCGTGGGTGAGCACAAATGACATCTCCTCCTCCCCCCTTCATTTGCTCTATTCCGGTCTTCGTGCCGATGAAACTTGCTAGCTATAGGTGTCTTCAATCATCAGTATGCGTGACCACTATGCGTCTCCCGTTCGAAAGGGTTACATCTATAAATATGCATTCATTTGCATATTTATAACCATGATTCTTTCGAATTGTCCAACATTATCCATGGACAGCCTGAGTATATGTGTAGATTGGGTTCGTTTTCCCATATGCTCTGCTCCAGATCCGATGCAGAATTTCGTCAGTGCCTCCCTGTTGTTCTTCGGGTACACATCCTCTCTGCTTATTGCCGAGACGTGTATCAGGAGAACAACGGGGAGGTGCTGCCGAAATTTTGCGTCGGATCCGGAGCAGAGCATGGGAAAACGAACCCAATCTACACATACTCGGGTGGGATTAGGACTTATCTTAACCTATTAGCGTCTAGGTTCCATGGACGTAATAAAAGTGACAATCTCCATTAACTGATGAATATATACATGCTGATATATATATATATATTTCTTATGTGTCCAGTAGCTAGGCAAGATGACTGATCGTGCGTGGATGTACACCGGTCACACTAGTCAGAAAGACATGACCATTGAATGGTTAACAAAAACCAAGGGGTTTCTGAGAGCTGCATTTGCAAATGGCCAGAGGACAACATGATGCCCCTGTGCCGGGTGCAACAATTGGCACAAGAGGACATAGGATGAAATGGGCAAACACCTATAGAAGTGGGGTTTCACACCAGATGCGGTGTGGACATTTCATGGCGAGTCTGCCCAACATGCCAGAGCTAAGGTGCTTCATCGTCGCACCGACGAGCATGGTACCAGGATGCAAGACTTTGATGATGCTCGGGACGATGAGATGGAGGAATCTGCAAAGGTCTTCAATGAAATGTTGGAGTCTTCAAAACGTCCTCTCCACGAGCACACTGAGCTTTGTCAGCTGGATGCCATCTCACAAATAATGGATCTGAAGGCTCAATTCAACTTGGGTAGAGAATGCTACGAAGCAATGATGACAGTATTTGGACGTTTTCTACCCAAAGGCCATGTACTACCTGCAAACCTGTACCAGTCAGACAAAATCCTCCGTGCTCTTAAGATGCCCTATGAGAAGATACATGCCTGTGAGAAACGATGTGCCTTATTTAGGCTTCAGTATGCGGACTTGAACTATTGTCCCATTTGCAAGTCATCCAGGTATGTTGTGGTAGACAACGGTATGGGTGAGAAGACGCAGACCAAAACATATGAAGGAGAATTCTTCCAAGAAACACGTCTTTCCAAAAAACGTTTCAAGAACCGCTCTACCTCACCCCAGAACATTGAAGTAGACAGCGACAGTGAACCCGACTTCACCCGTGAGCCGGAACAAGAAGAGCCTGAACTAGAAGAGGTTACTGCTGTGGATGACCTGTCAATGCTTGACCGATTACGTAAAGGTGGCCTTCCACATGATGATGCATTTATTAATGATGATGATGAGCACGTCATTACCGATAGTGATGATGATGATGCATTTATTGATCCCAGAGCATTTAATGAACCCGACGATCCAGATTATTATTAGGTATTCAATTTTTTATGTTGTACTTGATTTATATAGTTACTTGTATGATTGTATGATTTATATAGTTGGTATGTATAATTTTCTTACTTTGTATGATTGTTTCTTATACATAGTGCCATGGTCTTGATGTCCGTCCCCGTCGGCCCTCGCCCGCTTTATGATTCGGATGTGGTAAATTCTCTTTCATAACTATTTGTTGCATTTCGCATTTATGACAATTATGGCCATCAAGTTGACATAAAGATCATTTAATCTAGGAGGTATGTGAACTGGAATTTGAAACCGACCCTCTTGTGGAGAAGTTAAATTTAGTTGAAAAAGAAAATGAGTATTTGAAAGAAAAAATTAAAAGAATTGAAGAAGAGAAGATGACATTGGAGTTGTATGTTGCCGATGTCGTCGATGATCACAAGATGAAGATGAATGCAATGCATTTGAAGATGGATGCAATGTGCCTGAAGCTTAAGAAGATTAGAAAATATGCCATTGATAATGAGGCTTGGTATCATTACGCCGTTGGATCAATTGTTACCTTAGTTGCGATCTTCATCACATTTGTTGTGATGAGGGTAAGTTTTCTTAGCTTCTTCAGTTCATTTATGACATACTTAGCATACTTAGGTCAAAAATGGCATGATAATCTTTGTTACCTCCAAAATGATATAGACTTAGCTTATTTTCCTCGAAAATGACATAATAACCTTACTAAGCTCCAAAATGACCTATTTACCTAGATTAGCTCTAAAATGACCTACACTTAGCATTTTTACCTAGCTTAGCAATAAAATGGCATTTTTACCTACCTTAGTTAGAAGAAGAAGAAGATAAAGAAGAGGAGAGGAGAAAAAGAAAGAGAAGAAAAAAATCTTCTTCTTCTTCTTCGTCTTCTTCTTCTTTTTCGTCTTCTTCTAACTAGTCTTCTTCTTCTTCTTCTTCTTCTTCTTCTTCTTCTAACTTTCTTCTTTCCCAATTTGCAGATTTGCTTTAGATGAGGAAGCTTGCGTTGATGGAGTCCACTCTTCTCTCTATGCTTCCTTCTTGTTTTGATTTTGTAGGATGAACAATGTGAAACTTGCTACCTATATATGTATGTATGGATGAAACCATTGTATGCTTGTTGTTGGATATGTTGGCTAGCTATATATGTTGCATATGGACTTTTGATTTGCTATGTATATGTGTTGGATGATCATATCCATATGGCAGGGATATGATTTGGTATGTATATGTGTTGGTATGCTTGTCGAACGTATTTTCATATGTGTGTGTGTATATATATATATCTGTGAAATTGAATGAATTTAAGAAAAATCAGAAAAACAGGGGCTATACAGGCTCTTTGCCGTCTGCTGGTAGACGGCAAAGAGCTTTGCCATCAGCCAGTAGACGGCAAATATGCCACGTGTCAGCTACCTGTGCAACCTGGGGCAATAGGCTGGCTATTTGGATGCTTTGTCATCAGCTGGCAGACGGCAAAGACCATTGCATCTTTGCCGTCAGCCAGCGGACGGCAAAGAAATCAAATAGGCCACCCCCCAGGTGCTGCCACGTGGACCGCTATGCCGTCCGCTGGCAGACGGCAAATATGCAAAGGTCTTTGTCGTCTCCCAGCAGACGGCAAAGCACACCGTTAACCCACTAACAGCCTGTAGCTGACACGTCTGCCGTCCAAGTCCATTGTCGTCTGCTGGCGGATGACAAAGACCATTTCATCTTTGCCGTCCGCCAGTGGACGGCAAAGAAGCCTTTGCCGTAGCTCGTTCAGCCGGACCTGTTGCCGTCTGCTGGCGGACGGCAAAGGCCTTTTCCGTCCGCCAGGCATGCCTTTGCCGTTCGCCATGGCTGACGGCAAAGTTCCTGATTCCTGTAGTGATCGCAGCTAGCCAATGGGGATCCTGAAGGGCAGCTCGAGCGGAGGTGGGGATGGGTGATGGCGTCGATGTTGAGGCAGCGCACACATACTCGTCGGAGGAGTAGCGCGTGCTCGGCCTAAGCACTACTGCTCGGGCACGAGTCATCATGCCAAGAGGCAGGGCAGCCGGGCCGGCGGTGGCGGCGGGGGCCGCGGGAGCGGCGGCAGCACCAGCCGAGCCGGCGGCCGAGGGGTGACGGGCGAGGAGGATGTCGAGCCCGTCGCCGGGGTGGCAGCGCTAGCCGGGGTGGCGGGCGGGGTACCCACCGGCTCAACCTCGTAGGAGGGAGACGGGGACCCGGGGGCCAGGTCAGACTTGACCTCTGGGGAGGGAGTCGAAAAACTGGGCGGTGGCAGCAGAAGGAGCTGTGCCGGGGGGAGGGGGGCCTCCGGGGGGCGCCGCCGCGCATCACTCCAGGAAGGGGGCGTAGGGGCCGGCGCCGAGGGAGCCGAAGCCGGAGAGACCTAAAAAAAAGGAAACACCGTCTCGACAAAGTACACGTGCCTCAAGGTGTACACATGATGAGTGACAGGATCATAGCACCGGTAACCTTTGGTGTTAGGAGGGTAGCCAAGGAAGATGCAAGGGACGGAACATGGTGCGAGTTTGTGTGGCTTGGTGGACGCGGTGCTAGGATAAAAGAGACACCCAAAGATGCGGAGACCGTCATAGGAGGGTGGTGTAGCGAAGAGAAGGTGGTGGGGGGCGTAGTTCCACCGAGGACGACAAGGACGAATGTTAACTAAAAGAGTGGCGGTGGCGATAGCATCGGGCCAAAACCGAGCGAGCACGTTAGAGTGAAAGAGTAACATGCGAACGCAGTCATTAAGAGTGCGGAGAATGCGCTCGGTGCGGTCATTCTATTGTGAAGTGTAAGGACAAGTTAGACGAAAGGTGGTGCCGTGAGAGGCGAGAAGCGTGCGGAGAGCGACGTTGTCAAACTCTTTTCCGTTATCAGTCTAGAGTGCAAGTATGGGGCGACCGAACTGGGTGGTGACATAGGAATAAAAGGCGGTGAGTGTGGCTAAATCATCGGATTTACGACGAAGAGGAAAAGTCCACACATGATGAGAATAATCATCTAAAATCACCAAATAGTATAGAGAGCCCGTGTTACTCGCAACGGGAGACGTCCAAACATCACTATGAAGTAATTGAAACGGAAAAGTGGAAACTGAAGTAGACGCACTAAAGGAAAGACGAACGTGCTTGCCTAAGCGACAAGCCTCACAAGTATGCTCGTCGAGCTTATTACATGAGAAGGAAAAACTCTTAAGAATCTGATGCAAAACGACGGGGTTGGGGTGGCCCAAGCGAGCATGCCAAAGGTCGACGCCGGTGGCGAGGGCGACGGGTGTGGAGGTGGAGGCGCCGGCGTGCACGGGATAAAGCTCGTCAGGGCTATCACATCGATGAAGCACCATCTGGGTACGGGCGTCCTTCACAGAAAAACCAACACCGTCAAATTCAACAGTAAGTGGATTCTCACGAGTAAGACGACTAACAGAAACTAAACTAGTGACTAAGTCAGGTGAGACAAGGACATTAGACATAGTGATAGGTGTGGAACTAGAAGGAAAACTAGTGCTACCGACATGGGTGATAGGTAAAGAAGAACCATTGCCAACGGTGATACGAGTGGGTGTGTGAACTGGGGTGGAAGAGGATAGGTTACCGGGATGAGCTGTCATGTGCACAGTAGCATCCGAGTCCATGTACCAGTAGCCTCCTCCCTAATAGTTACTCGGCGACGACGCCGAGTGTAGGGCGGCCAGGAGGGCTGGATCCCACGGTGTAGGTACCGGCGGCGGCGGCTGGCCTCCATAGGGCGGCGCCTGGGCAGGCGTGTCGTAGCCACCGAAGGGTGGCGGCACGAGCGGAGCACCGTAGGGCTGGTAGGGGGCGCCGATGAACGCCTGGTGGCCTGCGGGGCGGGGACCAAGGAGATTCGGTGCAGGGGCCCGCAGGACGGGCATGTGATAGGCGTGGACAATGCCCGTCCACGGGTTCTGCCCGGCGGCCCATGGCGGGGGCGGCTACTGGTAGAGGGGCGCCCCCCTACGCCCGGCGGCTGCTGCTGCCGGTGGCCCCCGCCGCCCCACCGGTTGCGCCGGCCCCCGCCACCTTGCGGCTACTGGGGAGGCGCTGGAGGCGCGAGCGGTGCGGGCGGCAGCGGGTAGTAGCCGGCCGGCGCGGGCTGACGGGGCGTGGCCAGAGGAGCAGGGCCACCGCAGGTGGTGCCGGCAGTGAGGGCGGTGTGCTGGACCCGCTGCTTCAGCTTCATCATCCGGCGCTCCTCAAGTTTGAGGTACGCGACGACACGCTGAAAAGTGGGCTACGGCAGCAGGGTGATGTTGGATGCCGCGTTGCCGAAGTCCTCGTTAAGACCGGCAGTGAGGGTGCTCAGCATGAGGTCGTCAGAGACCTTAGTGCCGATGTTGCGAAGCTCATCGGCGAGCATCTTGAGCCTCATGCAGTACTCGTCAATGGTGGAGTTGTCCTGGTGACAGCCGAAGAACTCCTGCTGCAAGAAAACAAGGCGCTGAAGTTTGTTGTCGGTGAAGAGCGCGTTGATCTTGGCCCACACATCGCAGGCGTCGTCGTCCTCGGCGACGACCATGTGGAAGATGTCCTTCGAGACCGTCTGGTAGAACCAACGGATGATCGTGGCCTCGATGGCGGACCACTCCGGATCGCTGCACATGTACGCGCTGTGCACGGAACCGTCGATGTGCTCGGTGAGATAGTACTCATGGAAGATGAGGTTGAAGTAGGTCTTCCACGCGTAGTACGACGTGGTGGAGCTGTCGAGACGGATAGGGACCCGGGCCTCAATGTTGAGGTCACGGATGGCGGCGGTGGAGGGCTTGGGACCGGTGAACGGGTTGGGCGAGCGAGACGTGAATGAACCGGGCGAAGACATGGCGGCGCGCGGTTAGGGTTAGGGGCAGCGGCGGCGGTGGAACGCGGCGGCTACGGGTCAGGTTAGGGTTTGTGGGGGCGGGAGAGTGATACGTGTCCAACGTATCTATAATTTTTGATTGTTCCATGCTGTTATATTATCATTCTTGGATGTTTTACAATAATTTTATAGTCATTTTATATCCTTTTTTGGTACTAACCTATTGACATAGTGCCCAGTGCCAGTTGCTATTTTCTGCATGTTTTTTACATCGCAGGAAATCAATACCAAACGGAGTCCAAACGCAGCGAAACTTTTTGCGGATTTTTTTTGGACCAGAAGACATCCAGTGGGCCGGAGAAGCACCTGGGGGTGCTCCGAGGGGAGCACAACCCACCAGGGCACGCCTGGAGGCCCAGGCGCGCCCAGGTGGGTTGTGCCCACCTCGGCCGCCTTCCTGTGGCACCCCGATCCGCATGGAGCAGGGGGCCTTCGCACGTCAGCCCAGGATAACACCTGACGCACGACAGGTACATGATACAACATTCCAGGTCCAAGAATATTCATCAAATACATGCTTGCAGGATTACATCATTGATGAATACAATGTGTGGCATAGCTCTAAGGCTATCTAAATGGCGGCGGAAGTCTTGGTTTGGCAGCACATCGACTCTGGCTGGGCTCCACAACTCACAGGACTGGCAAGGTTACGGCCTACCGCGATGAATCTCCTCCTGCAATCTGGCCACGTGCAAGGCCAGGTGAGTACTTTGAACGTACTCGCAAGACAACCAAATATATAGCATCCAAACAAGCAGATGACAAAGCAAGAACCAAGCGCATGCAACAACCTACTTCACAACAGTAGCTAAGGATGGCATGACATAGATCAAACTAAGCATGGACAATATCATAGCATCTACTAACATGGCAATACATAACATGGCATAGCATAGCATCTCAATCATAACATGACATGGCATAGATGTATCTACAAGACATGGATACATGCATGAACTATGCTGAAAATAAACTACTAGTTACCTCCCGTGAAGACATACTGTTCATCAATCACTTACTTATCCAATGCCTCTCTAGGCAAAATCATGACTCACCGAGATCTCATCTCATGATCGTATCAGAACATCACCGTGGCTTCTCACGACTATCTCATAGTCCAAGTCACCACATTCTTTATAGCACCTCATATATCAATTTAGTTATATTAGGTTTATCCTCCCTTTCGACCGAGACCCGATAGTGTGACCTACTACGAACTGTGCCCATGACCGAGGAAGCGGCTATCAATAGATTTAACACACACTCTGCAGAGGTTAGCACATTGTACCCACACTACGGAACCCATGGCCTCGCACTCCCATTCGGGTGGACCAACGGTATTCCGACAAAACCGATCCATTGCCCATGACACTCTCGCGGCCACTCCGACAAACTCCCCTCTTGGGCTAAGTCATGGGTGGCCCCGTGTCTACCAAAGACATCCAACGGCCACCGTCGTGGCAAAACAATAAACGGTCCCAAATAGGGACATGTGCACATAACCAAACTCGGGCTCACAAGGCTTATGTCCGCCTACCTGATCAGGGTAGCGCGTGCCCATAACCTTCCCTAGTTGGAGGCACTGGTGAGAGGCATGACAATAGATCGCATTAAGGCCCTCCCATAAAAGGCAAGTGTGGCTGCACTAGAGAAGCTCGATTTGGTGGCACTATGACTCCATCCCATCGATGACGGAGGAGATTTGTTATTATTAAGTCATGTTATTATCTTCTCCATCATCATCAACATGCAAGCATGATTAACATGGATGCAACAATGAGCATGAACATACAAATGCATGAACAAAATACCAAGCTTCTCGAGGGAACAACTATAGCATAAGGAACATGGCAATACAAGGTACTAGCATATCAACTGTGTACCAAAATCATCATAGCATTTATATCAAAAGCAGAGACATGACGTTATCAATAACTATATCCTAGCTAGCATGGCAAAAGATATCATGAAGGGCAAGCATGACATGGCAAGCAATACAACATATACCACAACTGAAATAACTACAGATGAAACAGATAAGAAATGACTGCACCTACACACACACAAGGTGCAAGCGAAGTCAACATGCGAGTTCGGGGCTCATGATAAGAGGTTGGCTTGCCTGGGGTCGAGGAATACTCCGGGAAGAAGTGCGGAATGATCGCGGAAAGATTTGCCGGAAATAGTTCTCTCTCGGAGGGGGCTGTTTACGGGCAAGGGCAAAGTGGTCATTTTCACTGTGTGAAAACATTCTGAAAATGATACCAACAGGACAGGTTCGACGAGACGAAGAGATGGGCTTTGGAATCACCTCAATCGGAGTTACGAGCGCAAAGTTGTGTCCGTTCGTTCGATAGGCAGAAAAATAAACAGAATCTTTCCAGTCTTGCTGCTAACGGGTGAACGTTCACAAAATAACCGGTTCGGCCGGCAGGGCTGAAAAAGGAAAACGTAAAACTCAGAATACGTTTTTGGTGAGCAGAAAGCGTATGTCAGGCAATACGCCTTCAGTTAACAGAAAACGCAAAGAGGCAGGGGCGTCTCCACTTGTCTGAGGTGGCACCTCCAGTCGCCGACAGGAGGGGTCGTGCGGGGAGGGGCCCACCTGGCCTGACCTCCTTCAACCTCCCGCTCGGAGACGAGCCTGGCCGAGGGAGACGTCCATCTCGATGGCGATTGCCGGCGTGTCCGGCCATGGTTCACGACGGGCGACCTACCCAGAAGATCAGGAGAATGTGGCGCATCTACTGGTGGTCTCCGTTGCAGGCGAGAAGCGCTGCAGAGTGAGCAGCCAGGCTCGCGGTGGAGAAGAGCTTCGGCCTCCGGTGGATATGGAGCTACGGTGGTGGGGATGAGGGGCCGAGGCCATGAGGGGGTTCGCCGGGCTTCGGGGGATGCGTTGGTGGTGGAGGGATGGAGGAGGAAGCTCGAGATCGCCGGAATCAAGCGGGACCCGAGGCGGTGACCACGGCGGCGGTGGAGGTCAAAGAGGAGATCCGGTGACGAGAGGAGGGCTTGGGGAGGCGTAAAGAGGAGAGGAGAGGGTGGTGGTGAGCTCGGACGGGTCGTGGGTGGGCTATTTATAGCCGGGGCGAAGGCACCCGAGCCGAGCTCCGCCGAGCAAGTCCGGCCGAGGCTCTGCTGGCCACAGCAGTCACGGGGAGGAGCGGGAAGGCGACGAGGGGAAGCGGACGAGTGGTAGAAGCTCACGGATACGAGCGGCGCTCAGGTTCACGAGGAGGAAGAGGACACGGAGGGGAAGACGACGGTGCTCACGGGCACACACTGTGCGGCCACGGGAACGGCTCGCCGGAGAGAAGTCCAGAGGGGGCGAGAGGTCCAGGGGGAAGCGGACGCTTAGGGGGAGCTGTTGCACACTCTTGGACAAGCCAGAACCGGGCGGAGCAGGCCTGCCGATGCCAACAGTGGCTAGACCACCGTTTTGGCCGGCATCCCCTCGTGATCACCATGGACAAGGCATGCTCTGGACTCCTTCAAGATGCCAGTTCATGTCTAGCGTGAAGTCCGTCCAAGATGCATTAAAACGATGGTGATGAAACGAGCAGAGGCACAGGGATCAGAGAGAACCAAGCTTCACAAGTTTGTTGTATCAAACTTGACCGTACCTTTGTGATTAACTTAGTGAGGTTAAGAGAGAAGCTTGATGTCAGGGAGGTTTAGGGTAGTAAGGACTATAGTCCTGCTAATTTTGAGCTGGATTGGGCAAGTATTTAACATAGTTGCTTTGCAACTGCTAATTCTGGTCCAGAGACAAAATGATGAAGTGGCACTCACTAGGAGTGATGCCTTGGGCTGAAAATGGATATGGTCAGGTTATTTGGACATACAGAGACGTGGTAAAAATTTCATACCATTTGGAGCTTCCAAAGTGGTAGTTGTTTCACAAACATCTTTTCTGCCCAAAATCTTGAGAAAATTCTAGGGAAATATTGGCTATATGAAATGAGCCAAAATCTTGTGGAGATAGGTTATATGGATAGGAGAAGGCTTGGGAAACTTTTCAGCCATAATGGAGCAAGATAAAATATACTTGCTTCACAAACTAAAAATTTGGACAGAAACAAAGAATTGATCCTGGGCTCACATAGATCAATGGAATGATGTGAATCTTGGAGGAGGGTGATGATATGATCATTAGAGACAGCTGGAAAAGTTTCAGCTCATTTTGATCATCCATGAAGGTACTTCCTTCACAGACATTCAATCTGAACAGAAACTTGAGAAAATTGCCAATGAAGATTGGATAGATGGGTTGCGCTGATTTTTGGTATCCAGAGGTGTTTTATCAATATTAATCACCCTGCAAAATTTCAGCTCAAATGGATTAAGGATTCAAGCACTTCCTGTGCAAAAATTTCAGACAGGGCAGAAACTTGCATTGGATCATGTGCTCAAATTATGACCTTTGAAACATGGGTTTGGATGGAAATGGTGAAGATATAGCAATATGAAGCTCCACAAATTATTTGGGAATTTTCCTTGCTATAAAAATGGTAGCGCCTTTGAAAAATGGCAGAAAGGGAATATTGGCTTAAAATAGGAAAAGACAAATTTCCTTATTTAAATATGGCCAATATTTTTGCCCGAGCTAGGATTAGGCACAAATATCATCTCCACAAATTTGCATGAATTTAGGAGATGGCTAGCTATGCCTTTGGATTTTATTCCTCAGAAAGGCAAAAGAAGGAATAAATCCCAAATGGAAAATATTGCATAAGACTTAGCAATATTTTTGCATATCCAAGGTTTAGAGGTGTAGGAGGATCTCTGAGAAGAGTTGGAA
This sequence comes from Thinopyrum elongatum, assembly GCA_011799875.1. Classification (NCBI taxonomy): domain Eukaryota; kingdom Viridiplantae; phylum Streptophyta; class Magnoliopsida; order Poales; family Poaceae; genus Thinopyrum; species Thinopyrum elongatum. The sequence goes on along the minus strand of CM022302.1, from coordinate 88,284,030 downwards.
GATCAACAGATCAAGGGAAATGATGGCTCCTTTGTAAGCATAAAGGAAATATCCAAATCCCAATAATTGGAATTAGGGTTTGAATGTGTTTTGATGGAGGTTGAGATGATACAAATGAGGTCCTACTCAACCTCAAAGGCAGAGGCAGGGTTTTGAAAGTTAAAAGTTGCCTGGATTCTCAGAATCATTCAGCAAACTCAGGAGAAAGATTTGAAAATGATTGCCAGGAAGGAATAACAGCACAAAAATTGATAACCTGGGGTCAAGGAATACTCTAGGAGGAAGTGCGGAATGATCGCGGAAAGATTTGCCGGAAACAGTTCTCTCTCGGAGGGGGCTGTTTACGGGCAAGGGCAAATTGGTCATTTTCATTGTGTGAAAACATTCTGAAAATGATACCAACATGACGGGTTCGACGAGACGAGGAGATGGGCTTAGGAATCACCTCAATCGGAGTTACGAGCGCAAAGTTGTGGCCGTTCGTTCGATTGGAAGAAAAATAAACAGAATCTGTCCATTATTGCTGCTAACGGACGAACATTCACAAAATAACCAGTTCGGCCGGCGGGGTTGAAAAAGGAAAACGTAAAACTCAGAATACGTTTTCGGTGAGCAGAAAGCGTATGTCAGGCAGTGCGCCTTCAGTTAACAGAAAACGCAAAGAGGCAGGGGCGTCTCCACTTATCTGAGGTGGCACCTCCAGTCGCCGAGAAGTGGGGTCGCGCGGGGTGGGGCCTGCCTGGCCTGACCTCCTTCAACCTCCCGCTCGGGGACGAGCCTGGCCGAGGGAGACGTCCGTCTCGACGGTGATTGCCGGCGCGTCCGGCCGCGGTTCGCGATGGGCGACCTACCCAGAAGATCAGGAGAATGAGGCGCATCTACTGGTGGTCTCCGTTGCCGGCGAGAAGCGCTGCAGTGTGAGCAGCCGGGCTCATGATGGAGAAGAGCTTCGGCCTCCGGTGGATATGGAGCTACGATGGTGGGGATGAGGGGCCGAGGCCATGAGGGGTTCGCTGGGCTCCGGGGGATGCGTTGGTGGTGGAGGGATGGAGGAGGAAGCTCGAGATCGCCGGAATCGAGCGGGACCCGAGGCGGCGACCATGGCAGCGGTGGAGGTCAAAGAGGAGCTCCGGGGATGAGAGGAGGGCTTGGGGAGGCGTAGAGAGGAGAGGAGAGGCTGGTGGTGAGCTCGGACGGGTCGTGGGCGGGCTATTTATAGCCGGGGCGAAGGCACCCGAGCCGAGCTCCGCTGAGCGAGTCCGGCCGAGGCTCTGCCGGCCACAACAGTCACGGGGAGGATTGGGAAGGCGACGAGGGGGAAGCGGACGAGTGGCAGAAGCTCACGCAGACGAGCGGCGCTCAGGTTCACAAGGAGGAAGAGGACATGGAGGGGAAGACGACGGTGCTCACGGGCACGCACTGTGTGGCCACAGGAACGGCTCGCCGGAGAGAAGTCCAGAGGGGGCGAGAGGTCCAGGGGGAAGCGGATGCCGAGGGGGAGCTGTTGGACACTCTTGGACAAGCCAGAAACGGGCGGAGCAGGCCTGCCGATGCCAACAGTGGTAGACCACCGTTTTGGCCGGCATCCCCTCGTGATCACCACAGACAACAGGTGCGCTCTGGACTCCTTCAAGATGCCAGCTCTTGTCTAGCGTGAAGTCCGTCCAAGATGCATTAAAACGATGGTGATGAAATGAGCAGAGGCACAGGGATCAGAGAGAACCAAGCTTCACAAGTTTGCTGTAGCAAACTTGACCGTACCTTTGTGATTAACTTAGTGAGGTTAAGAGAGAAGCTTGATGTCAGGGAGGTTTAGGGTAGTAAGGACTATAGTCCTGCTAATTTTGAGCTGGATTGGGCAAGTATTTAACATAGTTGCTTTGCAACTGCTAATTCTGGTCCAGAGACAAAATGATGAAGTGGCACTCACTAGGAGTGATGCCTTGGGCTGAAAATGGATATGGTAGGGTTATTTGGACATACAGAGACGTGGTAAAAATTTCATACCATTTGGAGCTTCCAAAGTGGTAGTTGTTTCACAAACATCTTTTCTGCCCAAAATCTTGAGAAAATTCTAGGGAAATATTGGCTAGATGAAATGAGCCAAAATCTTGTGGAGATAGGTTATATGGATAGGAGAAGGCTTGGGAAAATTTTCAGCCATAATGGAGCAAGATAAAATATACTTGCTTCACAAACTAAAAATTTGGACAGAAACAAAGAATTGATCCTGGGGTCACATAGATCAATGGAATGATATGAATCTTGGAGGAGGGTGATGATATGATCATTAGAGACTGCTGGAAAAGTTTCAGTTTATTTTGATCATCCATGAAGGTACTTCCTTCACAGACAAGCAATATGAACAGAAACTTGAGAAAGTTGCCAATGAAGATTGGATAGATGGGTTGAGCTGATTTTTGGTATCCAAATGTGTTTTATCAATGTTAAGCACCCTGCGAAATTTCAGCTCAAATGGATCAAGGATTCATGCACTTCCTGTGCAAAAATTTCAGACAGGGCAGAAACTTGCATTGGATCGTGTGCTCAAATTATGACCTTTGAAACATGGGTGTGGATGGAAATGGTGAAGATATAGCAATATGAAGCTCCGCATATTATTTGGGAATTTTCCTTGCTATAAAAATGGTAGCTCCTTTGAAAAATGGCAGAAAGGGAATATTGGCTTAAAATAGGAAAAGACAAATTTTCTTATTTAAATATGGCTAATATTTTTGCCCGAGCTAGGATTAGGCACAAATATCATCTCCACAAATTTGCATGAATTTAGGAGATGGCTAGCTATGCCTTTGGATTTTATTCCTCAGAAAGGCAAAAGAAGGAATAAATCCCAAATGGAAAATATTGCATAAGACTTAGCAATATTTTTGCATATCCAAGGTGTAGGAGGATCTCTGAGAAGATTTGGAAGATCAACAGATCAAGGGAAATGATGGCTCCTTTATAAGCACAAAGGAAATATCCAAATCCCAATAATTGGAATTAGGGTTTGAATGGGTTTTGATGGAGGTTGAGATGATACAAATGAAGTCCTACTCAACCTCAAAGGCAGAGGCAGGGTTTTGAAAGGTTGAAGGTTGCTTGGATTCTCAGAATCATTCAGCAAACTCAGGAGAAAGATTTGAAAATGATTGCCAGGAAGGAATAACAGCACAAAAATTGATAACTCAATTTTGGGGCTGTTGCACTCCCGCACCGCCTCTTTTCTCTATAAATACCCCAATATTCCAGAAACCCTAGGGGAGTCGACGAAAATCTTCCAGCCATCGCAAGTTCCAGAACCACCAGATCCAATCTAGACACCATCACGGAGGGGTTCACCTTCCTCATTGGTGCCTCTCCGATGATGCGTGAGTAGTTCATTGTAGACCTTCGGGTCCATAGTTAGTAGCTAGATGGCTTTCTCTCTCGTTTGATTCTCAATACAATGGTCTCTTGGAGATCCATATGATGTAACTCTTTTTTGCGGTGTGTTTGTTGGGATCTGATGAACTTTGAGTTTATGATCAGATCTATCTTTTTATCCATGAAAGTTATTTGAGTCTTCTTTGATCTCTTATATGCATGATTGCTTATAGCCTCGTATTTCTTCTCCGATATTTGGGTTTTGTTTGGCCAACTTGATCTATTTATCTTGCAATGGGAAGAGGTGCTTTGTGATGGGTTCGATCTTACGGTGCTTGATCCCAGTGACAGAAAGGGAAACGACACGTATGTATCGTTGCCATTAAGGATAACAAGATGGGGTCTATTTCTACATAAATAGATCTTGTCTACATCATGTCATCGTTCTTATTGCATTACTCCATTTTTCCATGAACTTAATACACTAGATGCATGCTAGATAGCGGTCGATGTGTGGAGTAATAGTAGTAGATGCAGGCAGGAGTCGGTCTACTAATCTTGGACGTGATGCCTATATAATGATCATTGCCTGGATATCGTCATGATTATTTGAAGTTCTATCAATTGCCCAACAGTAATTTGTTTCCACCGTTTGCTATTTTTCTCGAGAGAAGCCACTAGTGAAAACTAAGGCCCCCGGGTCTCTTCTTTAATATAATTGCCTTCAAGATCTATTTTTCTATTTGCTCTTTTATTTATTTGCAACTTTTATTTTCAGATCTATTAATCCAAAAACCCAAAAATACCTTGCTGCAATTTTTACTTATTTATTTTATCTCGCGTTCCCGCGAGATCTATTTATCCAATCTACTACAATTTTATCTATCTCGTTACCCGAAAGGGATTGACAACCCCTTTAACACGTTGGGTTGCAAGCATTTGTTCTTTGTGTGCAGGAGCTGTTTACGTGGTGTTGCGTGGTTCTCCTACTGGTTCGATAATCTTGGTCTCATCACTGGGGGAAATACCTACCGTCGCTGTGCTGCATCATCCCTCCCTCTCTGGGGAAAAACCGACGTAGTTCGAGTAGACATCAAGAGGAGTTTCTGGCGCCGTTGCCGGGGAGACATCATCAACATCAACCAGGTTCCTAATCACAAATCTCATCTCCTTGCAATTTACATTAATTGCCATTTGCCTCTCGTTTTCCTCTCCCCCACTTCACAAAAATTTGCCGTTTTATTCGCCCTCTTTTTCGTTCGCCATTTTCTCGTCAGATCTGTTTTTGAGTGCAATCTTGTTGTGAAGTCACCATGACTCAAGAGAACACCAAGTTGTGTGATTTCTCAAATACCAACAACAATGATTTTATTAGCACTCCGATTGCTCCTCCCGCCACTAGCGCGGAGACTTGTGATATTAATACTGCTTTGTTGAATCTTGTTATGAAAGATCAGTTTTCTGGTACTCCTAATGAGGATGTCGCGTCCCATCTTAACACATTCGTGGAATTATGCGATATGCAAAAGAAAAAAGATGTGGACAATGATGTTGTGAAATTGAAATTATTTCCGTTTTCTTTGCGAGATGACGCAAAAATTTGGTTTTCCTCTTTGCCTCGCAATAGTATCAATTCTTGGAATAAGTGCAAGGATGCTTTTATTACTAAGTTTTTTCTGCCCGCGAAAATCATTTCCCTTAGAACTCAGATCATGAATTTCAAGCAACTTGAGCATGAGCATGTTGCACAATCTTGGGAAAGGATGAAAATGATGCTAAGGAATTGCCCAACTCATGTGTTAAATCTTTGGATGATCATACAAATTTTTTATGCGGGATTGAATTTTGTTTCTCGTAATCTTTTAGATTTCACCGCGGGGGGTACTTTTATGGAAATTACTTTGGGTGAAGCTACTAAATTGCTAGATAACATCATGGCAAATTATTCACAATGGCATACCGAAAGGGCTCCTACTAGTAAAAAAGTTAATTCGGTAGAAGAAATAAATTCTATGAGTGAAAAAGTTGATGCTCTTATGAAGTTGGTTGCTTATAAAAATGCTCCAATTGATTTTAATAATATGCCTTTGTCTACTTTGATTGAGCAAAATAGTGATGCCATAGATGTGAACTTTATTTCGCGAAACAACTTTAATAATAATGCTTATAGAGGTAATTTTAATCCTAGGCCTTTTCCTAGTAATTCGTCTAATAATTATGGTAATTCCTATGGTAATCCTTCTTATAATAATAATAGGAACACCTATGATCTTGAGAATAATATTAAATAATTTCTCAATACTTGAAAAGTTTTCAATGCTACAATCAAAGAAAAGCTGAATAAGATTGATGATATGTCTAGAAGTATTGATAGAATTTCTCATGATGTGGAAAATCTCAAGATGAAAATTTTTGTGCCTAAGGTTGAGGAATCTATTAAAGCTCTTTTTGTTTCTATGGATGAAAGTAAGAAAAGAACCTCTATGCTTATAGCTAGACGAGAATTTTTAGAAAAAGCGTTTTCTAGTGATTGCTTTCATAAAAGTGATGAAGATGTTAAAATGATTGGTGTTTCTTCTATTGATTCCTTGTTTAGTAAAATTAAGATTGATGATAAAGGGACTGGAGAAGAGTCAACTTTAGCTAGAAGGTGTCCCGATAATTTGGACTGTGAAAATCTTGTTGAAATTTTTGATAAGATTGGGTTTGAAGAGGTCAAGACTTTAACTAGTGATGTGCCCACTATTTTGGATTACAAAAACTTTAATTATGATAGTTGCTCTTTGGTTGATTGTATTTCTTTGTTGCAGTCCATGATAAATTCTCCCCATGCCTATGAACAAAATAAAGCTTTTACTAAACATATTGTTGATGCTATGATGAAAGCTTTTGAAGAAAAGTTGGAATTAGAAGTTTCAATTCCTAGAAAACTACATGATGAATGGGAACCTACTATCAAAGTCAAGATTAAAAATTATGAGTGTTTTGCTTTATGTGACTTGGGTGCTAGTGTTTCTACAATTCCTAAATCTTTGTGTGATGTGCTTGGTCTTACCGATATTGAAGAATGCTCTTTAAATTTGCACTTGGCGGATTCTACTATTAAAAAGCCTATGGGAAGAATTGATGATGTTCTTATTCTTGCAAATAGGAATTATGTGCCCATAGATTTTATTGTTCTTGATATTGATTGCAATCCGTCTTGCCCAATTATTCTTGGTAGACCATTTTTATGTACTATTGGTGCCGTGATTGATATGAAAGAAGGCAATATTAAATTTCAATTTCCACTAAGGAAGGGTATGGAGCACTTCCCTAGGACAAGAATTAGGCCACCTTATGAATCAATCATGAGGGCATCTTATGGATCTCGAAACAAACTAGACAACACGTAGATCTTTTGCGTTATGCCTAGCTAGGGGCGTAAAACGATAGCGCTCGTTGGGAGGCAACCCAACTTGTATCTTTTTGCTTTTTGGTTTTCTTGCTGTTTTCAATAAAATACCCAATTATGCCTCTGATTAGATGTGTTTTTTTGGTTTAAATTAGTATTTGTGCCAAGCAAAGCCTTTGGGTTGATTTGGGTGATAGTTGATTTGATCTTGTTGGAAAAAACAGAAACTTTTGCGTCCAGTAAAACAATTTTGAAAATTCACAGCAGAGACGAAAAATTCTGAATTGTTTACACAAGATTTATATACAAATTTCCTCTGTTTTCCTAATTTTTCAGAGTTTTTTGAGTTACAGAAGTATGAGAACAATTCGTATCTTTGCAGACTTTTCTGTTTCTGACAGATTCTGTTTTCTTTGTGTTGTGTGCTTATTTTGATGAATCTATGGTTTCCTTTGAAGATTTTTTGGCATAGAAAAGTTAGAATAAAGTAGATATAATGCAGGAACAAAATTTGAATGGGTTTCCTACAGTACTTAAAGTAAAGATTGGTTTTCTTATACTAACGGATCTCACGAAGGTTTTGTTGAGTTTTATGTGTTTGAAGTTTTCAAGTTTTGGGTGAGATTACGATGGATGAAGGAATAAGGATTAGCAAAAGGCTAAGCTTGGGGATGCCCGAGGCACCCCAAGATAATATTCAAGAAGTATCAAGCAACTAAGCTTGGGGATGCCCCCGAGTGGCATCCCCTCTTTCTTCTTACGACCATCGGTATTTTACTTGGAGCTATATTATGAGTTTTGCTTGGAGCGTCTTGTATGATATGAGTCTTTGCTTGTTTTTCTTTTTATTTTAAGTCTTGAATCCTTGCTGGACACACCTTTTTGAGAGAGCCAAAAATTATGCTATGCTTGCTCCTATGCTTCACCTAAATTTTTAGAGCCTTGGAATTGCTCTAGTGCTTCACTTATATCTTTTTGAGCACGGTGTGCTTTGTTATTTTTGAAGAAATGCTCTCATGCTTCACTTCGATTTATTTGAGAGTTAGTAAAATCTTGAAGAAATTCTCTCTTGCTTCACTTAGATTAATTTGAGAGAAAGAAATATTATGCTCATTTTCTTCACTTATATTTGTTTGAGCTTATTAAAAGCAACATATGAAACTAGTCCCAAAGTGATAGATATCCAAGAAGGATATAATAAAAACTTTCATGAAGATCATTGGACAAAATAAACTTGGTTCTTTGTAATAGTTTTGAGATATGACGATATAATATGTGAGTCATGTTGATGAGTAATTGTGCTTTAGTAAGAATATTAGTGTTAAGGTTTGTGATTCCGTATGCAAGTACGAAAGTCAATAGTTATGCAATGAAATTATATCTTACTTATGGTGCATTATTCGGTGTTACTTATGCTTAATGCTTGCTTACGAGATTATTCGTTTCTTAGTTGGGCGCTTCTCAATCTTTTTTGCTAGCCTTCATTTGCACTAACTATGATCACCACTTGTGCATCCAAAACCCTTTAAACCAGTTTTGCCATATGAGTCCACTATACCTACCTATATGCGGTATTTCCGTGCCGTTCTAAGAAAATTTGTATGTGTCATCTCTAATTTTCAAAATAAATTTCTCTTTTGTGTGCTCGTACCGCTCGCGAGGCGGTGAGGGGTGGCTGATATTTTCCATGCTAGATGTATTATTCTCACGATGAGTGTTTATCCACTTGTCATTGCACGAGAGTACGGCAAAGGTATTAGGGATGCCCAGTCCCGAAATGAAAAATGAATTTACTTTATGTTTTCAAATAATAAATTCCTTGGAAAGTGTTGGTATGGAGGGCACCCGTGGATACGGCTAGCCATGGAAAGTGAAAGAAAAGGTGGAAAAAGGAATAAACTTTATTTTCTGTTTGGGAACCGCCTATGATATATCTAGCATGGAAAGTGTGGGGAGCTCTAAGTCGTTTTCGTTGGTGGGAAAAGTATGCCTCTCAAAATGTTTTTATCTCTCAATTTAAGCTTTGAGCTATGGCAGCTCTACAAATCCCTACTTCCCTCCGCGAAGGGCCTTTCTTTACTTTATGCAATTTTTATTTTTAATTTGAGTCTCCATCTTCTCTTATAAAGCACCTACTAAGGGGTACTATGATCGTACTTGAGCATTGGGTGCAGCTAATATTCCAGTGTGTTTCATGAATAGATCAATGATTGAGCATGACGGGCTAGGGATAACTTGCTTTAGCGTTGATATTTTGAAAGACATGGTTGCTTGTTGATATGCTTGAGTATTTAAGTTATCATGTCAAAACTGGACTATTGCTTTGAACCATATAAAAGTCCAAATGTCCATGCTATTAAGAAAAGAATATGTCATGAAGATGTTAGGCAGCATTCCACATCAAAAATTCTGTTTTTATCATTTACCTACTCGAGGACGAGCAGGAATTAAGCTTGGGGATGCTGATACGTCTCCAACGTATCTATAATTTTTTATTGTTCCATGTTGTTATATTATCATTCTTGGATGTTTTATAATCATTTTTAGGTAATAACCTATTGACATAGTGCCCAGTGCCAGTTGCTGTTTTCTGCATGCTTTTTACATCGCAGGAAATCAATACCAAACGGAGTCCAAACGCAGCGAAACTTTTTGTGGATTTTTTTGGACCAGAAGACATCCAGTGGGCCGGAGAAGCACCTGGGGGGTGCTCCGAGAGGAGCACAACCCACCAGGGCGCGCCTGGAGGCCCAGGCGCGCCCAGGTGGGTTGTGCCCACCTCGGCCGCCTCCCGCACCGCCTCTTTGCTCTATAAATACCCCAATATTCTAGAAACCCTAGGGGAGTCGACGAAAATCTTCCAGCCACCGCAAGTTCTAGAACCACCAGATCCAATCTAGACACCATCACGGAGGGGTTCATCATCCTCATTGGTGCCTCTCCGATGATGCGTGAGTAGTTCATTGTAGACCTTCAGGTCCGTAGATAGTAGCTAGATGGCTTTCTCTCTCTCGTTTGATTCTCAATACAATGGTCTCTTGGAGATCCATATGATGTAACTCTTTTTTGCGGTGTGTTTGTTGGGATCCGATGAACTTTGAATTTATGATCAGATCTATTTTTTTATCCATGAAAGTTATTTGAGCCTTCTTTGATCTCTTATATTCATGATTGCTTATAGCCTCATATTTCTTCTCTGATATTTGGTTTTTTTTGGCCAACTTGATCTATTTATCTTGCACTGGGAATAGGTGCTTTGTGATGGGTTCGAGCTTACGGTGCTTGATCCCAGTGACAGAAAGGGAAACGACACGTATGTATCATTGCCATTAAGGATAACAAGATGGGGTCTATTTCTACATAAATAGATCTTGTCTACATCTTGTCACCGTTCTTATTGCATTACTCTGTTTTTCCATGAACTTAATACACTAGATGCATGCTGGATAGCGGGCGATGTGTGGAGTAATAGTAGTAGATGTAGGCAGGAGTCAGTCTACTAATATTGGACATGATGCCTATATAATGATCATTGCCTGGATATCGTCATGATTATTTGAAGTTCTATCAATTGCCCAACAGCAATTTGTTTCCACTGTTTGCTATTTTTCTCGAGAGAAGCCACTAGTGAAAACTACGGCCCCCGGGTCTCTTCTTTAATATATTTGCCTTCAAGATCTATTTTGCTATTCGCTCTTTTATTTATTTGCAACTTTTATTTTCAGATCTATTAATCCAAAAATCCAAAAATACCTTGCTGCAATTTTTACTTATTTATTTTATCTCGCGTTCCCGCGACATCTATTTATCCAATCTACTACAATTTTATCTATCTCGTTACCCGAAAGTGATTGACAACCTCTTTAACACGTCAGGTTGCAAGTATTTGTTCTTTGTGTGCAGGAGTTGTTTACGACGTGTTGCGTGGTTCTCCTACTGGTTCAATAACCTTGGTCTCATCACTGAGGGAAATACCTACCGTCGTTGTGCTGCATCATCCCTCCCTCTTTGGGGAAAAACCGACGTAGTTCTAGCAGACATCAGAGAGGCAGCAGCGGCAGGTGATGCGGCGGCTGCGGGGGCGCGTTGCGGGAGAGAGGCGGAAGTGAGGGGGTGGCGCAACGGGCGGCGACGGCGCAGGTGGGAGGTGCGCGGCGGCGGCGAACGGCGCGACAGGGAGGCGGAAGCTGACGGCACGGGCGGCGGCGGTGCGGCTGGAGTGGGGGGAGGGCGCGGCGGCGGCTAGTGCGGCGGTGGTGGTGGGGGGGAGGGGGGGGCGGCGGCGGCGGCTCGCGCGGGGAGGGCGCGGCGGCGGCAAGCCCTAGGGGAGGAACGACCAAGATGATACCATGTAGACAGGAAAGTTTGCAATACAATAGACGTTGTATTGATGGTGTGCTGGTGCACGTATATATAATTACAGGGAAGGCCTCTACCTCAACTATACAAGACTAGGAGGTGGGCCACAACTCCAATATACATGCAACACAAAATACATACTCAACACCAGTATTGTTTCTGCCTCTTTTTCATCGATCGCTGCAGCAAAAACAGATATACAACACACAAGCTTTATATAAAGTCACATTGTTAAAAAAACTCAGAAAGGGCTTATATATAGTCCACCCAAGCTTAACAACAAACTCACATAGGCATTATATAAATAGTCCACACCAGCTTCATTTGAAGTCACAAAGTAGTTCTTTAGCACAAGTGACTAGCTACTTACAAAACAACGAAGTGGCATGTCTACATGCGACCACATGATAAAAACAACACCACAATTAGTATGAACTGAAAGAGAATTATCAAGTTCTTCAATCCACTGAACCCGATCAGCCATTTCTGGCTTGCACCATTGCCTAATTCAGTGTTTCTCTGCTAGTCAAGCACATACTAATTGTAATGATTCTTTGCCTTCTCTCTACTATTGAACGAGTAGTGGGAGCTGCCTGGGTAATGAAGCAGTTGTTCATTGCATGCAGACCATGAAGTAGACTCCTGGACACCTACCTCTGTACACCGCATACCACTTCATCTACAAAGAAAGAGGAAAAGAGGCAAAAAAGGAATACAAGGTTAAAATAACACATCGTACATAATCCACGTAAGCATTCATCACTCATATACCCAAAAGCATCGCAAGTGGCAATCCAAGTCCACATCAGCAGCTACATAACTATATCACTCAATCAACGTCAAGCTATCTAGATGGACAACTCCGAGGTATAGTCGGTGAAACCAGTGATCGTGGAGTCAGAGCACGTGGGGGCATCCCCCACAGTGGAGGACCAAGTGTCGTTGGGAATGATGGTTGGTGGACTCAGTGGCACCGGGTCGTCACTCTCCTTACGTGGTGGGGCCTTGCTCTCCTTGGTTAGCTGATTTTTCTTGGCCAGATCCTCCAAATACTTTATTAGGATCAGCTACATGTTCTCCTCAATGAGCACTGCTAAGCGGTCCTCGATGTGCTTCTCCTTGACCGCGGAGTCGACCCTAATGGAAGCTGCATCGTCGGAGGAAGCCATGACCGCGGAATCGATCGGTGCTAACACCTTTCATCACACAATGAAAATAACATAAGAATCAAACATCAAAGATTACTTCTAAGCAAATTTATCATGGTGGACACTCTCATAGATATTTCAACTTTCGGTGATGGTCGAGCTGGGCGAGCCCATCGTGTGTGATCAAGGTATAACAGGAAGAGCTCACCCAGATCGACTATCATCGTCAAAAGTCGATTTTATTCCTCCAAGAACAACTCTCATCAATTGTCGGTGATGATCACTCTTTCTGTGCTCCTCTTGCTTTACCAAGATCTCAGAGGAAGAACAGAGGAAGAGCGACCCCCTACGGGAATAGTCGAAAACATCTCTCATCTGTTAAATATGGTGGACACTCTCTCTGGTGGTTGTATATATGGTGGACACACTCTCACGAGTATTTTGACTTTCCGTGAGGGTCAAGCTCGGCGAGTCCATCGTGCGTGACAAAGGTATATCACAGGATGAACTCACCCAGATTGACCACCATCATCAAAAGTTGATTTCTTTTCCTCCAAGAATAACTCTTATCGACTGTCGATGATGGTCACTCTTCCTCTGCTCCTCCTGCTTTAAAAAGATCACAGAGGAGGAGCAGAGGAAGCGCGGCCCCTTACAACAACAGTCAGTACCATTGCTCTAAAAACATCTCTCATCTGTCAAATATGATCGATACTCGCTCAAGATAAAAAGTACTACATAAAAACTACTACAAAAACTACTACACAAAAAACTAATACAAAAATTACTAGATAAAAACTACTACATAAAAACTACTAGATATAAACAACAACATCCATAAATACATCCACCCATAGCATCCATCCATACAACATCATGAAAAATTATCTATATAGCTTCCATCCATCTATCCATCCATACATCTATTCATCCATCCATCTATGCATAATACAGATAACAGCGGGGGGGGGGGGGGGAGCTCACCAAGTAGACCAGAGGGGAGGAGCTCGGGGGAGTGGGGGGCGCCCGCGGGTGGGCGACGCCGTGGGATGGGGGCGCCCATGGGGTGGGGGCACCGGTGGGGTGGGGGGCGCCCATGGGGGAGGCAGGCCATAGGCGAGCCGGCCGATGGGGGCGGCTGAGGGGGGGGGGTCTGGGAGTAGAGGAGGGGGGAGCCACGAAGAAGAAATGAAAAAGAGAGAGCTAGCGGGGAATTCACTTAAGTGTCCCGCGCTACCTTTATCGAGAGCCTGTTGGTGCGGCTCTCGGAAAAGGAAGTCAACCTAGATCTAGTTTTCATTTTTAGCAAGAGCCACACTCGGAAAATACAAATCTGACAAAGAGGAACTCTCGGAATAGGTCACCAATTAGATCTAGGTTTTCTCTTTTACCGAGTGGCCCACTCGGAAATGACCTCTGAATCGAGTGCTACTCTTGGCAAAATGAGTAGTTAGCATCATTTATTCCTATTTCATCTAACCCTGCATCACATAGGAGTTTCCATGCCGCTTCCGGGCATGATTTCATGTGCCGCCTCGTAGATATGCAACTTCCGGCGCTGAAACCCTAGCAAAGCAAAAAATGTCTCAAATATTGCACGTGCGTCCGAAAAATGCGGAGCCTGACACATGTCATGCGTTGGCCTCCTCTGAGAGCACGAGAAGTTTCAGGGCCAACGGAGCAACAAGACCCACACTTCCTGCACAAACCGGTCATGTTCCCTCTCGATATACCTTGAGAATAGCTCGGAGATGGTGCGGTTTACAAGCGGCCTTAGGGGAGGCTTATTCAAAATGCGCCCAAATTTTTACCACACCCTACAGGGTCCATGTGATGACACCGTGCCAGCTCTCGAGGAATTCCGGCATCATATGATTTTCTGAGGATTTAAACGGTTGCATCAGGCATGCCACCGAGGTAATTTCGCCCCCGGTGGCAGGGCCTGCTCCTCCCTCATCTGAACAAGGCCTACACATGTCGCAAGGACATCAATTAGGAGTTTCCATGCCGCTTCCGGGCATGATTTCATGTGCCACCTTCCAGATTTGTAATTTTCAACGCTGAAACCCTAGCAGAGCAATAAATGTCTCAAATATTGCACACGGGTCCAAAAAATGCGGGGGGTTGACACGCGTCATGTGATGGCCTCCTTTGAGAGCACGAGAACTTTCAAGGCTATTGGAGCAATAGGACCCGCAGTTCCTGCACAAACCGGATAATTCCCTCTTGATACCCCAAGACTAGCTCGGAGATGATGCGGTTTACAAGCGGCCTCCCAGGAGGCTTATTCAAAATACGCCTAAACTTTTACCACACCCTACAGGGCCCTTGTGATGACACCGCGCCAGCTCTTGAGGAATTCTGGCATTGTACGATATTCCGGGGATTTAAACGGTTGCATCAGGCATGCCACCGAGGTAATTTCACCCCCAGTGGCAGGGCCTGTCCATCCCTCATCTGCATAGGGCGTACGCATGTCGGAAGGACATCACATAGAAGTTTCCGTGTCACTTCTGGGCATGATTTCATGTGTCACCTTGCAGATCTGCAATTTCCAGCGCTGAACCGCTAGCATAGCAATAAATGTCTCAAATATTGCACGCGGGTCCAAAAAATGTGGGGGCCTGACACATGTCATGCGATGGCCTCCTCTGAGAGCACGAGAAGTTTCAAGGCCAACGGAACAATAGGAACCCACACTTGCTGAACAAACCGGACAAGTTCCCTCTCGATACCCAGAGACTAGCTCAGAGATGATGCGATTTACAAGCGGCCTCAGGGGAGGCTTATTCAAAACGCGCCCAAACTTTTACCATACCCTACAGGGGCCATGTGATGACACTGTGCCAGCTCTCAAGGAATTCCGGCATCATATGATTTTTTGAGAATTTATATGGTTACATGAGACATGCTACCGAGGTAATTGCGCCCCCGGTGGCAGGGCCTGCCCCTCCCTCATCTACACAAGGCCTACACATGTTGCAAGGGCATCACATAGGAGTTTCCATGCCGCTGTCGTGCATGTTTTCATGTGCTGCCTTGCATATATGCAATTTTCGGCGCTGAAACCCTAGCAGAGCTATAAATGTCTCAAATATTGCACACGGGTTCAAAAAATGCGGGGGCCTGACACGTGTCATGCGATGGACTCCTTTGAAAGCACGAAAAGTTTTGAGGCCAACAAAACAACAGGAACCCGCACTTCCTGCATAAACTGGACACGTTCCCTCTGCTCGATTCCCAAAGACTAGCTCGGAGATGATGTGGTTTACGAGCGGCCTCGGGGGAGGCTTATTCGAAAAACACCCAAACTTCTACCACACCTTACAGGGGCCATGTGATGACACCTAGCTAGCTCTCGAGGAATTCCGACATCGTACGATTTTCCGAGGATTTAAACGGTTGCATGAGGCATGCTACCGAGGTAATTTCGCCCCCGGTGGCACAGCCTGCCCCTCCCTCATCTGCACAAGGCCTACGCATGTCGCAAGGACATCACATAGGAGCTTTCATGCCGCTTCCGGGCATGATTTCATGTGCCGCCTTGCAGATCTACAATTTCCGGTGTTGAAACCCTAGCCGAGCAATAAATGTCTCAAATATTGCATGCGGGTCCAAAAAATGTGGGGGCCTGACACGTGTCATGTGATGGCCCCCTTCGAGAGCGTGAGAAGTTTTGAGGCCAACGGAGTAACATGACCTGCACTTCCTGCACAAATCGGGCACGTTCCCTCTCGATACCTAGAGACTAGCTCGGAGATGATGCGGTTTACAAGCGGCCTCAGAGAGGCTTATTCGAAACACGCCCAAACTTTTACCACACCCTACAGGGGCCATGTGATGACACCGTGCTAGCTCTCGAGGGATTCCGCCATCGTACGGTTTTTTCCGAGGGTTTAAACGGTTAAAAGGCCATGTGATGGCATGGGTGGAAAACTCAATAATAATAATAATAATTGAATTAATAAAAAGCGTTGGCATCCATCATTAGGAAGATGGCCCGTCACTGTGAATCTTCTCTGCCCGAAAGAGGTGAAGATTCACAGTAATGGTCCATCTCCTTAATAGAGTGTAAAGAAGACCGAAGCTTACTGTGTCTGGACTATCCGACTATTTAAACCGGTCCTGTTGCTTGTCTCTAGGCAAGGTGGGATTAAAAGTTTGCTGAGAGCCGGAGCTTTGCCGAGAGTGGCTCTCCATAAAGCATTGCCACTGTGATCGTGCCACTATTCGCCGCCGGATGAGCCACGTGGCAACACGTTACCGTGCGACGACTGTTTGGCTCTCGGTAAGTGTTACTCTTGGCAATATCCTGTGGTTGCCGAGCTGCGTCTGTTGCCGAGAGGTACTCTTGGCGTCCGTAAGTTTGCCGAGCGCCTGTGCTTTAGCTCTCGGCGAAAAGCTTGGCACTCGACGTATACGGAAATTCCAGTAGTGAAACCTTTAATAGAAGTCCTGTCGTAAGGTTAAAAAAAAGGTCTTGTGGTAACTTCTATTTTTTAAGCAGTGGTAATCTTTTTTCAGGGAATTGAGCACGGGTAACTTCTACTCCCTCCGTCTTATAATATAATATAATATAAGACGTTTTCTGACACTATTAGCGCTAGCAAAAAAGAACGTATTATAAGACAGATTTTTTTTTCCGCAAAAAAAAGACAGATTTTTTTTTTGAGGTAAGTATTATAAGACAGATGTAGTATGATTAATCTGTTTTGTCTGTAGTGGGCTTTCGGTGACTATAGCTATACTCGCCATAATCTCAGATTTGACTTCCTTTCTCGGGAAAAACAATAAGAAGACTTGGGCTTCAGTCGCACACGCGTAGTGTGAGTCTCCTCCTCTAGTCCTCCTCCTATACACTAGAATCTCAGATTTTTTTTTTTTTGAAAGGAACACATTGTATTCCATTCAATACGTTAAAACGTTTGGCATATCGCCAATAACAGCATCCAGTACAAATTCTGGGAAATTGCCAAGCCAAGTCTCAAAGCAGTCATTTCCCAAGCATAGACCATGCTTAGCTAAAACATGTGCTGCTACATTACACTCTCTATTACAATGTTCAAAGCTTACAACAATCAAACCTACACGCATCTGAAATTTTACATCTTGGAATAAGGATCCCAACTTTGCTAAATCATATTCCGTACTGGTGATTGCTTGCTTCAGCATCATGGAATCCATTTCAAACATTACCTGCTGGCACCCCATTTTGATTGCAATATTTGTAGCATGTTGCAGGGCAAGAGCTTCGGCATGTAGCGGGTCAGAGACATGCTCCAGCTAACCCGCACCAGCAGCCAATAAAACTCCTCGATCATTTCTCAACGTGAAACCCCATCCTCCTGTGTTTGATGCCTCGATGAAAGCCCCATCTATATTAATCTTCAGGTTTCCCTCTGGAGGTGGTTTCCATTTCTGCATTTTCCTGTTGCTCTTCTCTTTTCCTTGAGTCTTGTCCTTTCCTTTTTAGCTTTGTCCTTAGAGGCAAGCTATATGTTGCAATTCTCCATAGAAAATGCCTCACTTTGCTTGGTAGAGGAAGTGCCCATAACTTCTTCCAGTCAAAATCTAAATTCTCTATTTCTGCATTAGAAGTTGAAGTTAGTCCTGAAGACGATTCTCTTACTGCATTATCTACAGCAACCCTGTATGCGGACTTTACCAAGAAGAGACCCTTTTTATCATAATGCCAAGCGAGGAAGTCACCTGTTTGTTCTTGAATAGGTATCTGAAGGATGATATTTGCATCTTCTGGCCAAAACGTTTGTTTTATTAGGTCAGCATCCCATTGGTTTGTTGTAGGATTTATCAATTCAGAAACCCTTCCTATTAAGTTTCTTCCTTTTGGTGAACTGATCCTCCTCGTGCTTCCCCTTGGGATCCATGGGTCCTCCCATATTCGGATGTCTTCTCCATTTCCTACTCGCCAAATGATTCCCTTTTTGATCAACTGTACCCCTTTGAGAATACTTCGCCATGAATACGAAATACCATTCGTTGGCTTCGCTTCGAGTATTGAACCATCTGGAAAGTATTTAGCAGCAAGCACTTGTGCGCACAATGAGCAAGGATTTTGCAATATCCGCCACGCTTGCCTGGCCAACAAGGCCAAGTTAAAATAGTGCAGGTTCCTAAATCCTAATCCACCTTCTGCCTTTGGTTTTGATATTATGTCCCAACTCACCCAATGAATCTTATTTGTTTATTGACTTCCCGCACGAGGACCACTCGGGATCGGGAGGGGAGGGGAGGGATGACGACCAATCGCCGGCTCCGCTCGACGGCGCGGCCCCCGCTGGAGGACGAGGACCTGCTCTCCAAGGTCCTCCTCCGCCTCCCGCCGCAGCCGTCCTCCCTCCCGCGCGCCTCCCTCGTGTGCAATCCCTGGAGCAGCCTCGTCTCCGATCCGGGTTTCCTCCACCGCTTCCGCCTCCACCACCGCCGCAACGCTCCCCTTCTCGGTTTCTTTGATATTAGTTACGTTGAGGGAAGTTTTCACGACATCTACTTCGTACCCACCATGGATCGCCCCAATCGTCTGCCGGATGGCCCGGAGGGCCGCCTCTACTTGCTGGCCGCCAACCCAGCCGACGGCTACCACACGCTCCTTGGATGCCGCGATGGTCTCATCCTCATTCTCCACTTCCCATGGAGGTGCCCTCGGAGAACACCACCGCCATCGTGGCGCCCGGTCCTGGTGTGGGATCCTGTCAGCGGCGACAAGCACCGCATTGCCTTCATAGTTTTAAATAGCCGGCTATAGCTCCGCTATAGCCCGCTATAGCATTTTCAGCGGGGTGCCGCTAAATGGTTGCCTTCACAAATAGCCTGCTTTAGCCCGCTATAGCTGATTTGGAGGCTCGCCGCTATTTTTCATAGCCTGCTATTTAAAACATTGATTGCCTTCCCCCGGGGCTTCGATGATTATAAGCTCTTGCAGTGGTGGGTCAACGGGGCGGTGCTTCGCCGTGCCGGATTAGACCACTTTCAGGTAATATTGCTAGTGACAGAGGAGGAAAAACAAAATAGGCGATTGCTTGCCTGGGTTTACTCATCAGAGACCAGCGAATGGGGTGATCCCATATCCACGCTGCTTCCATCCTGGGACTTCTTAAGCAATCCGGACAAGCCCGCTGTGCTGGCTGGGAATTCTCTTTACTGGATCCTTGTTGGTAATTCAGCATGCATCGTTGAGTTTGATTTGGATAGGGAGAGAGTAGCCGTCATACTTGTGCCGCGCCAATTGCATCTGATCCACAGGAGCCACTACTTGATTTTGCGGGCAGATGACGGTAGGCTTGGTTTCCTCTTTCTGTTAAAGTGGGGCTACAGGGCTGTGTTATATGACTGGAAGACAGATCGTGATGGTGTTGGTTCATGGGTGATCTCAAAAGTCATTGAGATAGACAAGCTACTTTCTCTGAATGCAGAGAAGAAGTACGAGCTACTTTGCAAGAATCCAAATAAGGAGCGCACAAGGATGCTAGGGTTTGCGGAGAACAGTAAGGTGATATTCCTGGAGACATTTATCGGCCTGTTTATGATTGAACTTGGCTCATTGCAATTGAAGGAACTTCCTCGAACCAACGGGCACAGATTCGACGTCCATGCATTTGAAAGTGTCTATGCTGCTGGTAATAGCTAGCATGTCTTAACTTATGTTTTGATAACTGGTTTGATGGATTGTGTTTCCATTCTTTAATGTTAAGATAACATTCATATCACTTACTTTTTTATGCTTGATGATCTCTTTAATATGTATGTTGTTTCATAGTGTTTCTTTTTATGATTGTCTGCTGACTTTCTATGTGATGATTATGATCTTGAAAAACATGATAGCAAAGCCAATTCTGCTTCTGTAGCAAGTTGTAACGCTTTGACTATGTACTTTGATGTTGAGTTCCCTTAACTGAACCCCGTGGTCACCTTGATGTTGAGTTCCCTTAAGAAAAACAATGATGACATGCAGATTACCGTTTACCCCTCAACTTTGGCTTCTGCTCCCATTTTTAGGGGTATCCCACCTTAATTACTTTGGTGTACCATTTGATAAGACTCTTCAGATTAACAGACATGAGAGGTCCACATTCACTGGACGGTTCCGTTAAAGAGATCTATTGTTATCACTGATCCTGGTAGTTATTTTATATCCATACTTGGTTTGGTCTTTAAGAATGTTGTTTATTTTTAACTACTTTTAAAATAGTCCTGCGGGAAGAGGGGCAAGTTCATTTGTGGCAGTGAAAATTAATAAATCGAGTTAATTTCATCTTTTCAGATATGAATAGTCATCATCACTTTTATTACTGGATTTATTGGTATGGGTATATCCTTTTGTCTGATATGGCATGGAACGAGCATAAGAGTAAATTTAGATAACTTCTCCCTCCCTATTAGTCTGAGTATGCATATTCTTCAGTTTCGTGACACTGGTGAGGATGCACTTTTTTCAGAACATTCTTTTTATTTGATTCCCCAAAATTAAGAAAATGGAGAAGCTGACTACTATTAACCGCGAGGAAATGGAGTCTGACTCGTGGCGCCATCTCTCCAGAAGTTAAAAATTGAGGCATCTCTCCAAATCAAAGACACATGTTAGCTTCCAAAATTTTGCCTGGTCTACTGTTTAGATCAGCAGCCCGTGATTGCGTGATTAATGCCTCTCCGATTGGGCATGCACGTGCCATGCAGGCGCAAGCTGCCGCGAGAGGGCCGGGGTGCGGGCGAGCCGCGCAAGAGAGGGCTGGGGTGAGTTTTCAGCATTAGTTGATGTGTAATCTGAACGATCAGTGAATTCATCGGGCGATTGCAGAGCAAATTTATTTCCCAGCAAAGAGTGTGCGCTCGTTGGCCCTTACAAAAATTGAAAAGCCGGTCTCTACCCCATCGCTCTGCCTTGGTCCTATAAACCCGACAAGAGGGTTGCTTTTTTTCTATCTATTCCTAATGTTCTATCAAATCTAAGCTTATATCCAAAGAAAGAGCTGAGCTGTTTTCGTCAAATTATATATGTGAGTTAATATAAATATCTCATTGAGGCCCCATCATATATATTTGTCTTTTCGATAGACTGTTGTTGGTTCCCTGACTGCATATGCTTGAAGGTACTCGCATTGGTGGTGGACATGGTGGAGCTGATGTTTTGCACAATGCATAAGGTGATTGTTCAGACATATATGCTATCGTGAAATACAAATTTAGTAGGTAATCTTATCTTTAAGTGCTAGCATGATGAATATTTTCTCTTTCATATGCTTCGTGGATATCTTTATGTTATACATTGTACTGGTTGCAAAATTTCTTTTGATATTTTTTCTCGCCATGGGCCTATCAAGTGTGAAACTGTGAATGCAATTTGCACGCTGTCCCCTCTGCGCTGGTGATTGATAAACAACTATACTAGAGCATTTTACAGAAAAAGGCTTCCACCCCGCTTTATAAATAAAGCAATACAACCAAACTGATACATGGTTATGAAGGGATCCTCTCACAAGCACAAACAAAGAAACATGAATATGGGAGAGTTCGACACTACCACAAAGCAACCTAGACTACGTCAAGGAAAGACACTCTCCACCAAGGGAAATCACTAGACCTTATTGCGCTGCTCACACCAAGTTGCTGCCAGAGAGGGCCCCCTGCCCTCCCGCTCCAGATCATGGAGCCCGAGCCTGCCTGTGGAAATGAGGACCGCGAGTGGCACCACCAAGGTCCCGGGTAATAAGAATAGGAGGCAAGTGTGGCTGCCCACGCCATAGCTGAGGAAGCTTCAAGCCAGGATCCAAAAATTTCCGCCGATGGCAGCGCAGCGCGCCGAAAGAAACATAGGCACCACGACGACGCCCTTAGGAGGGGAACAAAGGGTTTTCACCCGGAGTCCTAGCACGACAAGTGGGCCACAACGACACCCCAAGAAGGGCGTAACACCCACGGCCATGATCTCCAGCGCGGTTTCCGCCTGGATCCTCTCGCCCGCGTCACACCAACTAGTACCGAGCACCTGCCACCCCGAGGGAAGAGATGCTGCCACCAAACAATACCTCCAGAGCACGATCTGGGAACCACCATTGCCGAGGCACCACTAACACCAGGATCACCCAACCTACTTTGTCTGCCGCCCACATGACTACAAGATGCATCCATAAACACCGCTAAGACACCCGCTGAAAAGCCAATCTAACGGACCGCCATCTGGGTCGCCGCCTCGACGTCCAGGTTCCCCACCTTGCCGGCACACCGACACCAACCCACAAAACAACACTCATTAGTGGCAAGACGGAAAGAGCCCTCCTATCTTTTTTTTTGCGGGATAAACTTCCAATCTATTCATCATCTTTCAAAGCAGTATAAAGAACACTAGAAGTAAAAATTACATCCAGGTCCATAGACCACCTAGCGATGACTGCAAGCACTGGAGCGAGCCGAAGGCGCGCCGCCATCATCGCCCCTCCCTCACTGGACACAGACAAACCTTGTTATAGTAGACAGTCGGGAAGTCATCATGCTAAGGCCCAAAAGGACCAACGCACCAGAACAGCAATCGCTGCAAATGAAGAGAAGCATAGAACAGAAGGATCCAATCTGAAGACACATGAATACAGACTAACGAAGGCCAGATCCATGTGGATCCACCGAAGACAAACGCCGACCGAATCCCACGAGATCCGCCGGAGACACATCTCCACACGCCCTCCGATGATGCTAGACGGGCCACCAGAAAGGGGACTAGGCGGGGAGAACCTTATTCCAACTTCAGAAAGCCGTCGCCGTCTCGTCTTCCTGAGCAGAACACAAACCCTAAACGCACACAGAAAAACCTCCAAAAATGAAGCAGGAGCCGTCCCGCCGGCAAGAGCCGAGATCCACCACGCCTCCATGCCCTAAGGCCACAGAAGACGAAGCCGATCTGCGGCGGCGCCGACGGGAGGCATCAAATCCCGATTGGCCTCGCGCAAGACGCACGAGGTAAGAGACGTACGTGTGAGTCATGTAATCCTTCAGAGACCACTCCTATCTAGTCCCACGACACATCAAGGAGGAAGGAGCACTCCATGCCGGCGTCGCGACCACTTGCGGTGGCAATAACGAACCCATAACGGTCAACGAAGACCAGATCTTCCGACCACTTGTAGCGGCCAACAGTGAACACATTACGATCAACAAAGACCAGATCTGTCGATGAGCAGCCAACCTCATCGACCCCATCCAGCATTGACGAGCACGGGCGGTCCACCCCGACGGCACCCCGACCACTGGGCAAGAAGGAGGCGGCCGTGGCCCTCAGCCATGGCCACGACCTCGAAGTAAGACGGCCCCTACCATGTCAGGGATCCAAACACAATGTACCACTAGGCCCACTGGGTCGATGCTGGTGCAGCCAGCTCCGCAAGCCATCGGGATGGCCCGAGCTGGATGCCAGCCAGTCGGATATGCGTGGAAATCTGGACGGACGCAGCCAAATACGGAAGGAGAAGGACCACGGGGAGGGGGAGAGGAAGGGAAGGAAGGAAGGAGGAAGAGGGCCTAGCAGGAGCCCCGCCGTCCTTGAGCCGAGTGGGCTTTGCCCACGTTCTCTAAGGATACGGTGAGGAGTATGGTGGAGGGGGAGGGGGGCGGTGCTGGATGAGAATGTCACCTCCCGAGTCGCCCCTGGAGCAACATGGGCTATTTTCATCCAGTTTATTAACACATGCTTATAGCAATTGTCATTTCACATCACTGTTCCTTTGGAACACTATAAAAACTAGTGCTCACTCACAGTTATTGTACAACCTTTGCCTTTTAAGCACTTTGCTTAAATATATTCAGGATGTCTTTGTCTGTCACTTGTATATAATTTGGCCATCAGCTTACAAAGTTTCTAGATGTTGTCAGGTAGTTATGGGTTGTCGATTCTATGATCCTAGATTCCTCATTCATGTTACCTCGTATGAGATTTATATAGCTGCAAAGTGAGAAATTATTAGCTTACACTACTTGAAGGTTTTATATTTTCAATTTTCACAAATAATAAATGAATCCAGTATATAGGGGTTCTCTACCTGGCTTCGTGGACCACAAGTCTACCCTAATACCACTGCTGAACCTTTTTCAAGATTTACCTCGGATACAATCCTTATGTTCTGTCCACTCACACCAAAATCTGTAAAGCAAAGATCCCTTTTTTGAGAACTTTATACAGGTTTCAACTTTCAACAAACTTGGAATCTCCCTTCATTTAAGGATGCAAATGAGGTTCCCACTAGGCCTGCAAAATGCATAGAGTTAGTTCAAAACCTCCCCTAACAAAAGGTATGGATGCTGGAAAGCTGGCAGTGGGCTCAAAATATGACATATAACTTGGCATTTTGCTGGATGAGCAGTGCAAATTTGCAACTTGTCTTTTAGCTTCTGCTGAGATCACATGTGGTCAAAGACTGGGAATATGTTAACATGTGAAGTTGAAGGTGTGGCACTACACATGAACTGTTCTATCAGTTTGTCCGATACTTGGCCAATTCAACTATGAGCTTTTGGTCCAATTTCCACAGTAGTGAAGCTAATGCGTTACGGTTCGAGTCATGGAATTGTTCTGGATGAGCAGTACAATATTGTTTGACTCATGACATCGTTTGCTGTGCAGGTATATTGGAGATGCAGAGATGGCTCCATGGGTGTGCGCGTGTAAATTGCCCTTCTGTGTTTCATGCCCTAGCTTGTGAACTGTGAAGTGGACTTTCAGGAATCAATTTCTTCATTTGCTGAAGTGCATTATATTTTATACTTCTACATGATTCTGGCTGATGGATGTTGAATGTTCAACTGCACGCCGCGATCAACTGCTGTGTGCCACCCAAGAGCTCGACGATATCCGTCGCTGGTTGTTGTACTGTTAGAAAATATGTTTCTATGTTGCAAATTGTTATTGTACTGTTAGACAATGTATCTTTCTATCATGCAGATTGTTGTTGTACTGCTAGAAAATATGTTTCTATGTTGCAAATTGTTCTTGTACTGTTAGACAATGTGTGTTTCTATGATGCAGATTGTTGTTGTACTGCTAGAAAATATGTTTAGATGTTGCAAATTGCTGTTGTACTGTCAGACAATGTATGTTTCTATGCTACAAACTGTTGTTGTACTGTTAAAACAATATATGTTTCTATATGTCATTTGTTCGTTGTCATCTGAGAAATATGTGTCCTCTCTATGGAACGGAAGATTCATCTGCTGCAACTGCTCTGCCCTACGCGCTCCTGGCTGCTGGAAGCCCACATTCAAAACCATTATTACAGCAAACTGCCAAAAGAGATGCCTCACCCCATCCTTCTCGCAAACAAGTGCAGGTCTGGCAGTGGCAGTGGACAGGGCGCGGTGAGCCGTGAGCTGAGCCGCATTGGCGTCACTCGACGAGAGACAGCCCACAACCATGCGAGCGAGCCTATCGAGATTGATTTTTCATCAAACGTTGCGGCCTTGTCATATACACGTGCTGGTTACGTACATGCTAACCTGACCTAGATAGGAGACTGAGAATGGCAATCACTCGACACGTTCAACTTTCTTTTTTACTGAAAGCCTTTTAGGGCTTTTATTCAGCATTAAGCGAACTTGCATCATTCAGTACATCATCAAAAATGCTTCTGGGAGGTGATCCATCCTAGCTCAAAATATTATCTCTACTATTAAATGTACTATCTGTATCCATATCTATATCTATATCTATAGCTATATCTATATCTAGTACTAAAGGCTATATCTATAGCTATATCTATATCTAATACTAAAGGGAGAATTGTTTCTCCATTTTTTTCATCCGTCAAGTCTTTTCCCTACGTCATGCTCCCTCTTTCGGACGTCCCTGGCTCACTCCAGAAACCAATTTGGCTAGGCACGCTTTGAGCCTTGGCCGGCCTGTCACCCGCTCTAGAAGCCCACTAGGCTGGGTACAGTTTGCGTTTATATAACAATAACAAACATAAAAAATTGGTGCATTGCATGGGTATCAAACTTGTAATTCATGCACTAATCCAGAGTGGATAGTCAAGTAGAGTAGCTAACACATGTGATTGTTCAAAAAAATCACAGGTTTTGCTATGTTTGCCCGTTAGCTCAAGCGGTAATATATGTGCACAGTAGCCAGCAACGAGCAGTTTGACTAATTATTAATAGTTCTAACGATCAAGATGGCCGGTTGATTAGATTACAAAAGTAATTAAATAAGGGAAATTCACTTTCTTTTTCTCTAGGGAGTAGCCATGAGCGAGCTGTTTGACTAAATTAAAAGTTCTAATGATCAATGTGGCCAGTAAATAGATTAGGAAAGTATAGTCAGTTTTAGAATAGGTTAGAAATTGTACAAGTCTACCTGCACGGGTGTATATATATAGACACGATGAGGCTATGTATCTTTGCATCAAGAGAAATGTTAGAAAAATAATAGACACGTTACAAACGAGCGAGAAGTATGTGTCGTTCGTCATGAAGGTGTGTGTGGGAAGTCGGATGGGAAGGAGATGCTGGATTATGGTGCAGGACTGAGAGAGCATTGCGTTGTTGATGTTTAATGGCAGGTGTATTGTATCGTGTTCTGAGCTCGTCATCTTGGGTTTGACAACATTCGACCATATTATAAGTTGTGATACAGGTGAGACGCCATGTTGAAATAAAGAATGTAGATCAGTAGAGTATCTTGAGCAATGCTTATTATAATAGAAACATACATTATTTTTCTCCCCATTTCAACGCACGGACATATGTGCTAGCCTTCTGTACTATTAAAGCGGAGTACGTATGTCGTTTTGTTTGTTTCATCAGTCCTCCAATCAATCCCACCTCCCCCGATTTTTCCAAGCGATTGGCAACCTCACTTTTCCAGTTTTTGGCATGACACTCCTTCCTCACCAATCCAAGGTAGGTACACACCGAAAAACCAGAAAACCAGCAGCCCCGCCCCTCCTCCTCTCCCCCCAGTCCTCACGCACGATCTATACGCATGTGTTAGGGGGAAAACCACCCACATGTTGCCGCCGCCGCCCACGTCTTCCTCTTCCCCCGCCCTCCTTCTCCACTGCAACATTCGCTCGCCCCCATGAGCCCCAAGTCCGCTCCTCCGTGTGGCCCCTCTCAAGCGTGACAGAGACGCCCGTAGACCAGCAATAGCCGCCTGAATCGGCGCTATGATCGGCTAGCGCGTAGCCAGTGAGTAATCAAGTTGGTGGTGGATTCAGTGAAGAAGACGTTGTCGTCTGGTTTGGCAGAGGTCGACACAACACGAGCGGCCGGCCGTGCATGTTTGAAGTGTGCAGGGTAGATCAAGCTATTAGCACCATGGATGCATCCGTACCTAGCAAGCTATTAGCACCGCTTCTGGCAGGTGCAGAACCTCAGGTGGCAGTAGCCGGTGGTCCAGCCGCCTTGCTCGCCGACGCACTCGAGATACACAGGAATGGATGGTGCTGGTTCTTCCCTGTGCAGACCCTCACCGTCGTCTGAAATAATGTATCGGCCACATGCGTTTGTCCATAACCATAAGCAGCAGCAAATTAAGTTTGCAAGCACTCGCTCCATCTTACGTATTACTCCCTCTGTTAAGATGACAATAAAAAGGTACTTTAGTGATCTAAACGCTCTTATATTTCTTTATGGAGGAAATATATCACAAGCTGTCCCTTGCTGCATCTCTATCGATGCATGGGCAGGCTAAGATGACAAAAAAAAGGTACGAGCATGTTCTTTTCCATGTCACTATTAAATTTGTTTAGCATGCCATCCCTATAAAAGTAAACTACTACTACTACACGCACCCAGTATCTTCGATGCTGTGCTGATCGGGGTTGGTGAAGTTGTTGGCGTGGAGGCTAGCTAGGATTAGAAAATGCAAGGGAGGGCGAGGAAGAGAAGAACGACAAATAAGGAAAGTGAGGAAGTGGTGGATAGGGAGAGCCTGCTGGTCATGAAATACCCATGCAACTTCAATCTGATCATGTTAACATTCTTGACAGTAAATAACCGTTTAAGACAATACCAAACTCTTCTAACCGTAAGTTTTCTTGGTTTCTTCATGATTTTCTCACCCAAGGAAATGGATCATACATGTTTGTACATGTTAGCACAATTTTGTATCGGCGAGAAAAATACCAAGTTCCATTCGCCATTGCCTTTCTGCTAATTAAGAGATCAAATGTCTGCTCTGTTGATTGTAATCCATGATTCCAGACCTTGCTATCTCTTTGAACCTCTCGGTCATATGAGTCACCTTGCGTGATGATTTCATTTTTTTGACCTCCTGCAAATTTGCTAATTGCGTCTTTCCCAACAGTGGTACTTAATTAATTTTCTCATTGAATAACATTGCAGTCACTTTGAGAACAATTCATGTGCAGTCGCCTTGAGAAGTGAGGACAACATTGGTACTTCATTAATTTTCTCGTGTGTTAAGTAATTCTTGACGCCAATGTTGTTAATGTGTTCAGGTAGTATTGATGTTAAGAATACACCACATCAACTGTTGGCGTTCCAATGTTACTACCATGAAGATGGGAGGAACATCTTGGTCTATGAGTTCATGATGAACATGACCCTAAAAGAGCATGACAACCACATTAGCTGGATCTAGCGTGCTGATATTGTAGAGGACTCAAAACAAGGTTAGTGTATTGTCAAAATTCAAATAATGTGAATTCCTTCCTCCGTTTTGGGGTTGATAAGCTATCCTAGAATTTTGTACTTAACTTTAAGCTAAAATTTTACTAATAATAAATTGTCACAAAGAGTATCATTGAATAGGGCCGTCGTCTTGGGTGGGTGGAGTAGGAGAAAAGGCCCCGCTGATACTATCTGGGTTCGGTTGCAGTCGTGATTCCTCTCGAGTGGGTGTTGGAGTGAGCACCTGCAGTGCTCCGCACCTCCACGGCGGTGGCACTCAGAGATGGGTTGCGCCACCCTCGTTAGTGGGTGTGGGAACTGCTGGGGCTCGAGATAGGCTGTGCTCGTGAGTGGGTGCAGAGATGAGTTGCAGAACGTGACGTGAAACAGAGGTGGCGCTTCAGCATATGTATTCTCCCGTTGCAACGCACAAGCAATGTGCTAGTAGGAATCAAAAGTTATATGTGCTAAATTATGCGCCACCTTGTTTGCTTCCCGCATGCAATGCTAACAGCAAATAGAACCCAATCTACCGGCGATCAAGAGACACGCTGCTAGAATTGTTGTATATGGACTCCAGATTTCAATGCTTCACGAACATGCCTGAATAATACAACGCCTCGTTTTTGTACCATACTGATGCTCCCATTCAGCATAATATGCGTATCGGACGAAGGAAATATAGGATATTGTTTTACGCCAAGCCACAAAATCCTCGTCCAAGTGCTCACTAAAAGGGATCCAAAGTACCCTCTCAACATCAACTAGCAGAAAAATGCTCCATCGGTGCTTCATCCCACCACTTTCCGGTTGTTGGGCTCCCCAGACCCAATGGTCCTCCCAAATCTCTACTTCTCGACTACTTACAAAAGAGCAAACATTTTCTTTCTTAGATAGACCCCACTTAACGTACACATAGCACTAACAACCTCATGATCAGCTCCATTTAAAACATCTAACTATCCGGATTAGTCTTCTAACCCATGGTTAAAAAGACCTTTAACCATTACACACGGCAGACCATGCAGCGAGTGGACGAAAGGTTCCGCACCCACGTCCTCCGCTCCCGCACGGTTTCATCTGACAAGGTATTCTTGAAAAAATCCCGATAATGCTTGTTTTTGAGTTGAACTGGAGGTAACACTTGGAATTACATGGAAGTTGGAACACTTGTGAAGTGTGTTATGAAGATTGCTCAAAAGAACTTTGATCATATTGCTTGATGAAATATCACTATCCTTCTTCTGCAACTTGAGAAAAATAAAGTTTGGGCTGATAGTATATATATAATTTATGAAAATGAATAGAAGTCAATGTCAGTGTTCTGAGAATGCAACATTCTAGACCAGTCCACGACAAGAAGAAAGAATAAGCTAAATTCATTGCCTCATGATTGCGGTCAGTAGCTTTGCCTTCTCACAACTTCTTTGTATTGTTTGCTGAAATTCAATGGTTATGCGAATATAATTATGTTCTCCTTTCTTTTCATATCGTGCATATCTATGCAACTGGAGTAGTTGAATGCTTAAGTGTTTCTTAGCACAATCTGATCAAAGACGGCTGTTGACCTTTTGTGAATGCACCTTTGCAAATACAGTTAGAAAGTTAAAATATTTTTTATTTAATTTAGATTATTTACTTATAGTTGTGCATCTGTGTCTGTCGATCTGTAACATTCAAAGCCTCACAGGCTTATACATTTTTTGGTTATGTAATATGGTTGATCACAGTCCGACCAGCACAATGTATCCTCTATGGTTTGCTCTTTCTGCCCACATTTACTATATTGATGGTGCCTCTAAGAGCATCTCCAACAGAACGCGCGGTTACGCGACGCGCTAATATTTTTTTGCAACGCTGAAATAGCGTTTTAGCGCGCGGGAGTGACGAAGAGGTTTTTGAGGTGCAGAAAAACACGGCGCCTAATCCGGCGCCCCAAATTTGCAGACCAGCAGCCCACGCGCACACCCGTGCGCTAAAGTTTTTAGGACGCGCTCTATTTTACAGCGTCTGCTGGAGCGCTTTTTTTTATATCCTGCGCACAGAAGTGACGGTTTTAGCACGTGAGGCAGTTTTGGGGCGCCTGTTGGAGATGCTCTAATACATTAGCAAAAATTACAAGGATGCAACTTTCGCTAAAAAGGGCTATTTTCATATTCATTTAATTCTGGAGGTTCATTTTTTATTCGTGCCCTCACTGCGTTTCTTCCTTTTCAGGAAATGTATCTAAATTTGTTTACCATTTCAAGGTTAATGTGCCCGCAGAAGCCGTTTGTTGTTAAGAATAGCATTGGTGTCTTCCTATAATCTTGATATGATTTTTAGTTTCAGTAAGATAATTATCTAGAAGAGTACATTGTTAGCTAAAAAAAGATTTTTTATAATTATACATCTTCCAGACCATTAATCTTTTATTTGCATCGTCATTGTGATCTTGATTTTCCTGAATCAACACTTATTACCATTCCACGTGTAAGTGTATAAGAAAAGATCTTACTAATTGCAGAATTTTGCAAGAACATCAGATAGATATTCATTTCTTGCGCATTATCTATTGAAAGAGAAGTTGAATCTGCAAGATAGCTTTGGTATTGGCAATACATGTATGTATCAGTTCCAGAAACAAAAGATTTTTTATACACGCCCTCTTAGTAAGTTCTCATATTTGGGTTAGTTGTTAGACTACTTAGTGCAGGAACTTGATAAAGATAGCTATGATTCTTTATGTCTATGATGAATGGCATTTTAGAGTCCTTGTATTGATTTTTTTTATGGCGATAATGAGAAATAAAGGAGCATCGTTTTGTATCAAATATTGCCACACTACAAGATTTTTTTACTGTATTTATATCCATTTGCTTTTAGTAGACATGTGATATTTATTTATTTATTCAGACTTATTCGGACACAAGTATAGTTGACTTAAATGTACACGTCACTCTAATTTGGATGCTAAAGTTTGATTTGAATGTTCCTCGAAACAGGCTTTTGTCCCGCTTTATTTATAAAGCACCAACCACACAAGTACATGCCCGAAAGATACAAGATGGTGACGTAACCCTCTTACAAAGCTGATCTAGGATAAACGGGAAACGTAGACCGCAGGAGACTACGAGACCGAAAGATAACACAGGAAGATCTGAGAACACTGCCACACTACATCCTAGAACACCAAGGCTCCATTACAACGCCGTCAAGAGGGGGAACGGCGTCAGCCGTCGTCGCTGTCGAGTTCACCGGACAAGGGTTTTCACCAGGAACCCAGTCACGAGAGGAGCACCACGATGACGTCTTCAAGAAGATAATGCTGCCCACGAGCGTCGCCGTCGTCGGCGACAAAGTGTAGAGCTTTCGCTCGATAGCTCCACCATGCCACCATGAGTCTTCAAGAGAGGCATGGCGAGTCTAGATCCCTAGATCCAGATCTGGGCGCCGCCACTGCCAAAGACAAATGGCTTGCCCGTGCCACCCGCCGCTACACCTCTTGCCGCCCACACGACCAAGAGGTATAGCCACCACAGCCGCCATGGCGCCCGTCGGAGAACCAACCAAGCAGACCACCTTCCAAGACCGCCACCTCGGCTTTCAAGCCGCGAGACATCGTCCACCGCCTGCTTCACAGTGCACAAAACCGTGGCTGGAGAAGCCCTGCATCAGTCACCGAGCCAAGGCCAACACCACCAACGTCGGGGCACCCACACCTGCAATCCCACCAATCCCAGCGAACAAGGGGGACATGACTCTGTGGTTGGTGAAGGCCATCGCTCGCTGAGCAACCAGCTCAAACGACACCAAGTCCGCAGCTTGTGGCACTGATCCAACTGCCGTAGCATGGCTGCCCCGACTACCACTACCACGGACCTCCACCGACGCTATAACATGAGGACACCTCTCCAACCGGACCGCAAGCACCCACTTTGGCCTAGCCAGAGGTGACCCAACCACGCATAGGGAGCAACGAACTCAAGTCAGGAGGACCAGGTTAAACTCCTGCCCGATGGCTCGTCAATATCATCACCGGCCTACTGCCAGCACATACACCCAGTCAGGGCGGTCGCCGGCCCAACCGTTGGGGGCTGCACATGGCGGCCAGCAACTCCGGCCACGTAGCAGCCATTCCGGCAACCCCACCCCACCTCGGCTCTGCGCACATGGTTTCGTCACTGCCGACCATGCCCAAGCCACCACCAGCGAACCACACCTCCGCCTCCATGCTCGCAGGGAGAACCCGCAACACAACCACCGGCCGCCGGCCCCAAGCCCTAGCCCCAGGCCAGCCCGCGCTCGAAACCCACGGCTCCCCCGACGGAAGCTCGAATCCGCCGGGGCGACCGCGCCGCTCCCCGCACCAACTCCAGAGGAGCAACGCCCGTAGAGCATGCCCACCAGCATCCCACGCCGCCACGGCCCGTGCTGCCCGCGTGCAGCCGGCCGGACGAGCCCCCGATCCAGATGTGGAACGAGAGGCCCACCACCGCCGCCCTGCGCATGCACGCTCCACCTAAACCCCCGCTGCATAGCCACCCGCACCTCCACACCAAGGAACCGCCACTCATCCACCTCGGACGCAACCGCGCCGCGCCGCCCTGCCTAGCCGCGCGCCTCCACTCACAGATGCTATCCCGCACCAGCAAACACCACGAGGAGGGGAGAGGAGCCCGTCGCCACCGATGCCGGTTGGGCTTTGCCCGCCGGCGGCGAGGGAGGGAGGGGAGACAGTGGAGAGTTGGAGGAGGAGGCGCGTGGGTTCGCTCCCGTCCCCCACCCCCCACTTGCGTGAGCGGGTTGGGTGAGATGAAGCGGGTTCTTTCTCCGCTAAGATAAGTATGCCTGATTTGAATGTTCTACCATTACTACCACAAGACTTTTATATAATACAAAATCTTTGTGAATAGAGTATGCTAAAAGCTACGACTCCAATACAATTGTAACGTCAGTTTTTTTACCATGGCAAATTATGTTTTCCGGGGATGGCAAGTTTAGTTGGCGAGCATGACAAATTTGTCTCAGTTCAATTTTTTGTCAGAAATTGCCGTGCTTGCAAACTAAATTTGTCATCATCGCGCCAATATAAATTTCCATGAACAACATAAGATTTGCCATGCTTAAAAATCTAACATCGGATTTTTAGTGTCTCTGAAAAGCTAAGGAGATGACTTATATCTTTGTGAATGCATCCATGGAGCTAGGCGATAAACGAAGAGACAGATAATTTCTTGATGGGACAGCAGGGTAGAAGCATGTTGATCAGAAGGCCAAAAAATAGCTAAAAGTTGTTAGTGGTACTAGATACACTTGGTACATACATTCATTGATCTTTCATATAATTTACACCTTCTTCATTTGTCCATGTGATATAGTTTTTTCTTCCACCCAAACAAACACTGTTTTTAGTGAAACGTGTGCAGATGAAACAAAGTAAAACTGGACAATTGTTTTGGTAATTATGTGACGGAGTTAAAATCACGAGTTGCACGTGCAAGCTTACTAGTGTTTATATGGGCGCGATCCAACCCTCCAAATGTGACCTCTCTTGAATGTATTAAGACCATATATAACTACCCTGCCATGTGAACGAGAACCCTTTCTTTGGGCCTGCCATCAACAAATTTCCATATGGATAGTATTTTGCTCTTTGGACTCAGCTAGATTAATGATAAGTACCCAACCCTGTTTTGCTAACATGTCCAAATTAAACGCATGGAGATCTCGAAATCCCTAGCAACTGCCGCATCGACATTGATTTTGTGTGTGGTCCGGCAGTGGCAGCAGCCAATGTCATGGTCTTGGAGTTGATGTTGCATGCGATCTGGGCATTGTGTTCTGCATGAAGTTTATGTCCTCTAGGTACGAAGCAACAAACCTGTCTATGGAAAACGAAGTTTGAAAATTTTCCTCGTGTATCGCTTTCCTTCAGGAACTCCAAATAGCCCACAAAGTGACTATCATCAAGGTAAATTGGTCAGCCGGTACAGACTTGTTCATGGCAAAGAGCCATAGCTTAGCATCTGGTTCCCTCGTCATGATCTTATGATCGACCATCTCCTCACTGGACAAGGCCCAGACACTCCGTGAAGCACTACAGTCGATCAATGAGTGGCCCCAACTATCAGCAGCTGTGCACAAAGGACAAATGCAAGATGTTGCCATGTTCTTGCGCTGAAGAAAATCACTCGTGGGCAGTGAGTGTTGAGCTAAACGCCATGTAAACACCTGCAACTTTGATGGAACTGGGGTTTTCCAGACAAACATCCATCCCTTCGTCTCCGTTGCTGAATTTGATACATCTTCTCTCTCGTCTAACCATGCTTCTCTACTAAGCTTAGTTCGGACAATCATCTTATATGTTGACTGTACTGAAAAGTGACCTTTTGTGTCCTCATTCCATGTCCAGAAATCATCTACCTATCTTGTGCACAACGGGGTCTGTAAGATAGCTTCGGCAACAACATGAAAGACAACTTCCCTGATCCGATCCTCGTGCCAACTCGCATACGAGTGATCAATAATTTTGAAACAAGCTGCGGAGGGTCTGCAGCCAATGACGTGAACGGTTTCATAACTCCTAACTCCTTGCTTCGAGATTCAGTTTTGCGTCCATATTCTCGTGGTAGCTCCGTCGCCGATTCTCCTTATGATGCCCTGGCCAATGATATCCCACCCATCAAGGATGTCCCTCCAAACTTGCGAGGGATGCGATCCCAGTTCGGGTCCATAATCGAACAAGAGAAAAAGTATGCTGCTTCGAGTATTCGGGCGCTCAAAGAGCTCGGCTCATTTAGAACTCAGCGGGATTGCCAGGATAGCAGGGCAAGATTAAAGATCTCTAGATCATGGAAGCGCAATCCACCAAGATTTTTCGGCCGGGTAATTACATCCCATGATACCTAACAAGGTTCCCGCCTGATGCGTTTGCTTCCCCACCAAAACTGCCATATGATCGATGTCACACTCTCGCAAAGACCCCTAGGAAGCCTGAAGCACGCCATAGAATATACGGGAATTGCATGTGCGACTAACTTTATCAGTACCTCCTTCCTTGGTAGACAACAACTTCTCCATCCAACCTCTGACTTCAATGGTATAAAGGTTGACTGTTCATCCGAAATAATATCAGGCAATATAAGATACAATCTGTTCGCTATCATTTTTGATTATTTTTTAGGGGAAAGCCAGCTCTTTATTCAAAGTCCAGAGAAAGTGGGATACGAGTTTGATCATGGGGTTGGCCAAACCAGATGTGGCGCCTGGACCTCTCGTAAGAGAAAACCTGGCTAGACTATATGCTTCATAATTCACAGCATGACTCTCAAAAGAAAAATTACAGTGGTAGTGAGCTACACTATAAGGTTAATCTCACTGATGATGGCGCCATACTGACCTCGGGTCCCCTTAGTGATATCTGAGACTACTTGCTAAGAAATTGTCCTACTCATGGTTTAAATCTTTGGATGATAATACAAAAATTTTATGCGGGATTGAATTTTGTTTCTAGAAATCTTTTAGATTCCGCCGCGGGTGGTACTTTTATGGAAATTACTTTGGGTGAAGCTACTAAATTGCTAGACAATTTATGGCAAATTATTCACAATGGCATACCGAAAGAGCTCCTACTAGTAAAAAGGTTAATTCGGTTGAAGAAATTTCTTCTTTGAGTGAAAAAGTTGATGCTCTTATGAAATTGGTTGCTAATAAAAGTGCTCCTATTGATTTTAATGATGTGCCTTTGTCTACCTTGATTGAGCAAAATAGTGATGCCATAGATGTGAATTTTATCTCTCGAAACAATTTCAATAACAATGCTTATAGAGGTAATTTTAATCCTAGGCATTTTCCTAGTAATTCCTCTAATAATTATGGTAATTCCTATAGTAATCCTTCTTGTAATAATAATAGGAACACCTCTGGTTTTTAGAATAATATTAAAGAATTTATCAATGCTCAAAAGAATTTTAATACTACGATGGAAGAAAAATTGAGTAAGATTGATGATTTGTCTTGAAGCGTTGATAGAAGTTCTCATGATGTAGAAAATCTCAAGATGAAATTTTTTGTGCCTAAGGTTGAGGAATCAATTAAAACTTTATATGTTTCTAGGGATGAAAGTAAGAAAGAACCGCTATGCTTAGAGCTAAAAGAGAATTTTTAGAAAAAGCGTTTTCCAGTGATTGCTTTCATAAAAATGATGAAGATCTTAAAGTGATTGGTGTTTTTTCTATTGATTCCTTGTTTAGTAAAATTAAAATTGATGAAAAAGGGACTGAAGAAGAGTCAACTTTAGCTAGAAGGCGTCCCGACAATTTGGAGGGTGAAAATCTTGTTGTGAAAATTGATAAAAGTGGGTTTGGGGAGGTCAAAACTTTAACTAGTGATGTGCCCACTCTTTTGGATTACAAGGACTTTAATTATGATAATTGCTCTTTGATTGATTGTATTTCTTTGTTGCAATCCATGATAAATTCACCCCATGCCTATGAACAAAATAAAGCTTTTACTAAACATATTGTTGATGCTATGATGAAAGCTTTGGAAGAAAAGTTGGAATTAGAGATTTCAATTCCTAGAAAATTACATGATGAATGGGAACCTACTATCAAAGTCAAGATTAAAAATTATGAATGTTTTGCTTTATGTGATTTGGGTGCTAGTGTTTCTACAATTCTGAAATCTTTATGTGATGTGCTTGGTCTTACCGATATTGAAGAATGTTCTTTAAATTTGCACTTGGCGGATTCTAGTATTAAAAAGCCTATGGGAAGAATTAATGATGTTCTTATTCTTGCAAATAGGAATTATGTGTCCATAGATTTTATTGTTCTTGATATTGATTGCAATCCGTCTTGTCCAATTATTCTTGGTAGACCGTTTTTGCGCACTATAGGTGCCGTGATTGATATGAAAGAAGGGAACATCAAATTCCAATTTCCTTTGAGAAAGGGTATGGATCATTTCCCTAGAACAAGAATTAAGCCACCATATGAATCAATGATGAGGGCATCTTATGGATCTAGAAACAAAGATGACAATACTTGGATCTTTGCATTATGCCTAGCAAAAGGCGTAAAACGATAGCGCTTGTTGGGAGGCAACCCAATGAATAAAATTTATTTTAATCTTTTTCTTTCTGTTCTTGAGTGTTTGCACAATTATGCTACTGTTATGATTGTGTTTTTTGCGTTTTAATTAGTGTTTGTGCCAAGTAAAGCCTTTAGGATAGCTTTGGTGATAGTTGATTTGATCTTGTAGGAAAACAGAAACTTTTGCGTCCAGTAAAACAATTTTAAAAATTCATAGAAGCGACGAAAAATTCTGAATTTTTTACACAAGATTTATATATAAATTTCCTCTGTTGTCCAACTTTTCAAAAAAATTTGAGTTACAGAAGTATGAGAACAATTCGCATCTTTACAGACTGTTCTGTTTTTGACAGATTCTGTTTTCTTTGCATTGTGTGCTTATTTTGATGAATCTATGGTTTGTATTGGAGGTTATAAGCCATGGTAAAGTTAGAATACAGTAGATATAATGCAAGAACAAAATTTGAATGGGTTTTCTGTACTTAAAGTAAAGATTGGTTTTCTTATACTAACGGATCTCACGAAGGTTTTGTTGAGTTTTGTGTGATTGAAATTTTCAAGTTTTGGGTGAGATTACGATGGATGAAGGAATAAGGAGTAAGAAGAGCCTAAGCTTGGGGATGCCCCATGGCACCCCAAGCCATTATCCAAAGAGAAGCAGGCAACTAAGCTTGGGGATGCCCGAGTGGCATCCCCTCTTTCTTCCAACGACCATCGGTATTTTACTTGGAGCTATATTTTTATTCGTCACATATCATGAGTTTTGCTTGGAGCGTCTTGTATGATATGATTCTTTGCTTGTTTTGCTTTTTATTTTTAGTCATGAATCCTTGCTGGACACACCTATTTGAGAGAGCCAAAATTATGCTATGACTTGTTAGAATTGCTCTCTATGCTTCACTTAAATCTTTATGAGCTATGGAATTGATCTAGTGCTTCACTTATATCTTTTTGAGCACGGTGTGCTTTAGTATTTTTGAAGAAATTCTCTCTTGCTTCACTTAAATTATTTTGAGAGAAGAAAATTGTATGCTCATGTTCTTTACCTAGATTTGTTTGAGCTATCAAAAGCAACAAATGAAATTAGTCCCAAAGTGATAGATATTCAAGAGGGATATAATAAAAACTTTCAGGAAGATCATTGGACAAAATAAACTTGATTCCTTGTAATAGTTTTGCGATTTGTTGATATAATATGTGAGTCATGTTGATGAGTAATTATGCATTAGTAAGAATATTGGTGTAAAGGTTTGTGATTCCCTATGCAAGCATGAAAGTCAATAGTTATGCAATGAAATTACATCCTACTTGTGGTGCATTATTCGGTGTTAGTTATGATTAATGCTCGCTTATGAGCTTTTTCGTTTCTTGGTTGGATGCTTCTCAATCTTTTTCTAGCCTTCATTTACACTAAGTACGATCACTACTTGTGCATCCAAAATCCTTAAACCAGTTTTGCCATATGAGTCCACTATACCTACCTATATGCGGTATTTCCGTGCCATTCTAAGCAAATTTGTATGTGCCATCTCTAATTTCAAAATAAATTTATCTTTTGTGTGCTCGTACCACTCATGAAACGGTAGGGGGTGGCTGATATATTTCCATGCTAGATATGTTATTCACAAGATGAGTATTTATTCACTTGTCATTGCATGAGAGTACGACAAAGGTATTAGAGATGCCCAGTCCCGAAATGAAAAATGAATTTACTTTATGTTGTCATATAATAAATTCCTTGGAAAGTGTTGGTATGGAAGGCACCCGTGGATACGGCTAGCCATGGAAAGTGAAAGTATGGTGGAAAAAGGAATAAACTTTATTTTCTGTTTGGGAACCGCCTATGATATATCTAGCATGGAAAGTATTGGGAACTACTCGATCATTTTCGTTGACAGGAAAAGCATGCCACCCAAAAAATTTTATCTCTACTTTTTTTCGCTTTGAGCTTTGGCACCTCTACAAATCCCTACTTCCCTCTGCGAAGGGCCTTTCTTTTACTCTATGCAATTTTTATTTTATTTTGAGTCTCCATCTTCTCTTATAAAGCACCAACTAAGGGGCACTATGATCGTACTTGAGCATTGGGTGTAGCTAATATGCGAGTGTGTTTCATGAATGGATCAAAGATTGAGCATAATGGGCTAGGGATAACTTGCTTTAGTGTTGATATTTTGAAAGACATGGTTGCTTGTTGATATGCTTAAGTATTGAAATCTTCATGTCAAAACTAGACTATTGCTTTAAACCATATAAAAGTCCAAATGTCCATGCTACAAAGAAAAGATTATGTGATGAACATGTTAGGCAGCATTCCACATCAAAAATTCTGTTTTTATCATTTACCTACTCGAGGACGAGCATGAATTAAGCTTGGGGATGCTGATATGTCTCCAACGTATCTATAATTTTTTATTGTTCCATGCTGTTATATTATCATTTTTGGATGTTTTACAATCATTTTATAGCAACTTTATATCATTTTTTGGGACTAACCTATTGACATAGTGCCCAGTGCCAGTTGTTGTTTTTTTATTGTTTTTTACTTTGCAGGAAATCAATACCAAACGGAGTCCAAACGCAGCGAAACTTTTTGGTGATTTTTTCTGGACCAGAAGACACAAGTTGGGCCAAGAAAGTACCTGAGGGGGGCTCTGAGGGGAGCACAACCCACCAGGGCGCTTGCGGGCCCAGGCGCGCCCAGGTGGGTTGTGCCCACCTCGGCCACCTCCCGCACCGCCTCTTTGCTCTATAAATACCCCAATATTCCAGAAACCCTAGGGGAGTCGACAAAAATCAATTCCAGCCGGCGCAAGTTCTAGAAAACCACAGATCAAATCTAGACACCATCACGGAGGGGTTCATCATCCTCATTGGTGCCTCTCCGATGATGCATGAGTAGTTCATTGTAGACCTACGGGTCCGTAGGTAGTAGCTAGATGGCTTTCTCTCTCTCTTTTGATTCTCAATACAATGGTCTCTTGGAGATCTATTTGATGTGACTCTTTTTACGGTGTGTTTGTTGGGATCCGATGAAGTTTGAGTTTATGATCAGATCTATGTGTTTATCCATGGAAGTTATTTGAGTCTTTTGATCTCTTATATGCATGATTACATATAGCCTCGTATTTCTTCTTCGAATCTTTGGTGTAGTTAGGCCAACTAAATCGATTTTTCTTGCCATGGGAAGAGGTGCTTTGTGATGGGTTCGATCTTACGGTGCTTGATCCCAGTGACAGAAGGGGAACCGACACGTATGTATCGTTGCTATTAAGGATAACAAGATGTGGTCTATTTCTACATAAATAGATCTTGTCTACATCATGTCATCGTTCTTATTGCATTACTCTGTTTCTCCATGAACTTAATACACTAGATGCATGCTGGATAGCGGTCGATGTGTGGAGTAATAGTAGTAGATGCAGGCAGGAGTCGGTCTACTAATCTTGGACGTGATGCCTATATAATGATCATTGCCTGGATATCGTCATAATTATTTGAAGGTCTATCAATTGCCCAACAGTAATTTGTTTACCCACCATATGCTATTTTTCTCAAGAGAAGCCAATAGTGAAATCTACGGCCCCCGAGTCTATTTTCTCATCATATACTTTCAGGTCTATATTGATATTTACCTTTTTATTTATTTGCATCTTTTATTTTCAGATCTATATTATCAAAAACCCAAAAATACCTCGCTGAATTTTATTTGCTTTTATTTGCATCTATCAATCTATTACATCTTCCTCACGTCCGTTTGCCAATTTCTGGCGCCGTTACCCGAAAGGGATTGACAACCCCTTTAACACGTCGGGTTGCAAGTATTTGTTCTTTGTGTGCAGGTGTTGTTTACGTATAGTGTTGCTTGGTTCTCCTACTGGTTAGATAACCTTGGTCTCATCGCTGAGTGAAATACCTACCATTGCAGTGCTGCATCATCCCTTCCTCTTTGGGGAAATATCGACGTTTATAAAAGCTTTTTAGTTGATTATTTTTGCTATTGAAGAATATTACAGTTTTGTTTTAGTTGATAATAACAAAATATTTTAATTGATTATTTTTAGTTCATCCT
The DNA here is from genome assembly GCA_011799875.1 of Thinopyrum elongatum. NCBI lineage: Eukaryota > Viridiplantae > Streptophyta > Magnoliopsida > Poales > Poaceae > Thinopyrum > Thinopyrum elongatum. The sequence goes on along the minus strand of CM022302.1, from coordinate 88,241,985 downwards.
TTTTGCTATTATAGTTTTATAAAAGCTTTTCAGTTCATTCTTTTTGTTATTAGTTCATTCTTTGAGCTAAATGACCCTGAAATTTAAAAGCACTACAAATGAACTCTGAAAAGGTTGAAAATTGGCATGGTGTCATAATTTCACCCACATAGCATGTACTAAAAAGTTGAGAGGGATACGGGAAAAACTGGATGCACTTCGTGTACAAACTGGACAATCTATTTCCAAGTATCAGGGTTTCGGACGAAAACTCATCTACTACAAAGGGATTTCATTTTTTTAACTTATTTTAACTCCAGACTTTTTGTGTGTTCAAAATACACCATTCAAAGCCACATCATCAATTTTCAACCCTTTTGTGACTTCATTTGCTATTTTTCATGCTTTTAATGATTTATTTTGAGCTAAATGACCCTGAAATTGACAAGCACTACAAATGTACTCTGAAAAGTTTGAAACTTGGCATGGTATCATAATTTCATCCACATAGCATGTGCTAAAAACTTGAGGGGGTTACGGGAAAAACTAGATGCACTTCGTGTACAAAACTGGACGGTATCTTTCGAAGTATCAGGGTTTCGGACGAAAACTCATCTACTACAAAGGGATTTGATTTTATTAACTTATTTTAAATCAAGACTTTTTGTGTGTTCAAAATGCACCATTCAAAGCCACATCATCAATTTTCAACCCTTTTCTGACTTCATTTGCCATTTTTCAGGCATTTAATGATTTATTTTGAGCTAAATGACCCTGAAATTGACAAGCACTACAAAAGAACTCTGAAAAGGTTGAAACTTGGCATGGTATCATAATTTCACCCAGATAGCATGTGCTAAAAAGTTAAGAGGGTTACGAGAAAAATTGGATGCACTTCGCGTACAAACTGGACAATCTCATTTGAAGTATCATGGTTTCGGATGAAAACTCATCTATTACAAAAGGGATTTCATTTCTTGACATGTAACTATAGTGATATTCTAGATCAAAGCCATCATCAGAATAGTTGTGGAAAGAAAGTCTTCACTTTTTCTTCGCGTGTGTCCCTTGCTTATTGCGCCGAAACCATGGATAATCTTCATTGTTTAACAGGATGCTTGAGTCAGCCTTCACTTTGAAGGGAGGAATTTCATGAAACTTTTCATAATCTTCACATATGTCTGTCTTGCCCTCCACTCCCACGATGTCTCTTTTCCCTGAAAGAACTATGTGGCACTTTGGCTCATCGTATGATGTATTCGCTTCCTTATCTTTTCTTTTTCTCGGTTTGGTAGACATGTCCTTCACATAGAAAACCTGCAGCACATCATTGGCTAGGACAAATGGTTTGTCTGTGTACCCAAGATTGTTGAGATTCACTGTTGTCATTCCGTGCTACGGGTCTACCTGTACCCCGCCTCCTGACTGATTAACCCATTTGCACCGAAACAAAGGGACCTTAAAATCATGTCCATAGTCAAGTTCCCATATGCCCACTATGTAACCATAATATGTGTCCTTTCCCCTGTTGGTTGCTGCATCAAAGCGGACACCACTGTTTTGGTTGGTGCTCTTTTTAACTTGGGCGATCGTGTAAAATGTATTCCCATTTACCTCGTACCCTTGGTAAGTCAATAAAGTCGAAGATGGTGTCCTGGCCAACGAGTACAGCTCATCTCCAACAATGTTGTTACCCATGAGATGTGTTTGCAACCAACTACCGAAAGTCTTGATGTGTTCACATGTAATCCAGTTGTCAGACTGCTCCGGGTGTTTGGAGCGCAGAATATTCTTGTGTTCATTGACATACGGGGTCACCAAGGTAGAATTCTGTAGAACTGTGTAGTGTGCTCGAGCCCAAGAATGCCCGTCCCTACATATTATTGAATCCGCTCCTAGCGTGCCTTTTCCACTCAGTCTCCCCTCTTACCGTGATTGAGGGACACCAATCGACTTAAAGTCAGGAATAAAGACACCACAAAACCCAATGACCTCCTCTGTTTGATGGCCCATGGAGATGCTTCCTTCTGGCCTAGCACGGTACGAATATATTTCTTTAAGACTCCCATGAACCTCTCAAAGGGGAACATATTGTGTAGAAATACAGGACCCAGAATGGCAATCTCGTTGACTAGATGAACTAGGACGTGCGTCATGATATTGAAGAAGGATGGTGGGAACACTAACTCAAAACTGACAAGACATTGCACCAAATCATTCTTTAACCTTGGTAGGATTTCTGGATCGATTACCTTCTGAGAGATTGCATTAAGGAATGCACATAGCTTCACAATGGCTAATCAAACTTTTTTCGGCAGAAGCCCCCTTAATGCAACCAGAAGCAGTTGCGTCATAATCACGTGGCAGTTATGAGACTTTAGGTTCTGGAACTTTTTCTCTGCCATATTTATTATTCCCTTTATATTCGACGAGAAGCCAGATGGGACATTCATATAGAGCAGGCATTCAAAGAAGATTTCCTTCTCTTCTTTGGTAAGAGCGTAGCTGTCAGGACCTTGATACTGCTTTGGATGCATGCCGTCTTTTTCGTGCACATGTTGCTGGTCCTCCCGTGCCTCTGGTGTATCTTTTGTCTTCCCATACACGCCCAAGAAGCCTAGCAGATTCACGCAAAGATTCTTCGTCACGTGCATCACGTCAATTGCAGAGCGGACCTCTAGGTATTTCCAATAGGGTAGGTCCCAAAATATAGATTTCTTCTTCCACATGGGTGCGCGTCCCTCGGCGTCATTCGGAACAGATTTTTCACCAGGACCCTTTTCAAGTATGTCATCACCAGTACGGAGGACGGGCTTCTTCCGGTGATCTGCCTCACCTTTGAAATGCTTGCCTTTCTTTCTTAAGAGATGGTTGGTCAGAAGAAATCGACGATGTCCCAGGTACACATTCTTCTTGCATTTGTCCAAATATATACTTTCGGTATCATCTAAACAGTGCGTGCATGTGTGGTATCCCTTGTTTGTCTGTCCTGAAAGATTAGTAAGAGCAGGACAATCATTGATGGTTACAAATAGCAACGCATGTAGGTCAAATTCCTGCTATTTGTGCTCATCCCACACATATACACCATTTCCATTCCACAGCTATTATAGTTCTTCAACTGATGGCCTTAGGTACACATCAATGTTGTTGCCGGGTTGCTTAGGGCCTTGGACGAGCACTGGCATCATAATGAACTTCTTCTTCATGCACAACCAAGGAGGAAGGTTATAGATACATAGAGTCAAGGGCCAGGTGCTATGATTGCTGCTCTGCTCCCCAAAAGGATTAATGCCATCTGCACTTAAACCAAACCATACGTTCCTTGCATCACCTACAAAGTCCCCCCACTTTCTCTTGATTTTTCTCCACTGCGACCCATCAGCGGGTGCTCTGAACTTCCCGTCTTTCTTACGGTCTTCTTTGTGCCATCGCAACAACTTGGCATGCTCTTTGTTTCTGAACAAATGTTTCAACCGTGGTATTATAGGAGCGTACCTCATCACCTTGGTAGGAACACTCTTCCTGGGGCGCTCGCCCGCAACATCACCAGGGTCATCTCGTCTGATCTTATACCGCAATGCACCGCATACCGGGCATGCGTTCAATTCCTCGTACGCACCACGGTAGAGGATGCAGTCATTAGGGCATCCATGTATCTTTTGCACCTCCAATCCTAGAGGGCAGAGAACCTTCTTTGCTTCATACGTACTGTCGGGCAATTCGTTATCCTTTGGAAGCTTCGTCTTCATTATTTTCAGTAGCGTGCCAAATCCCTTGTGAGATACACCATTGTATGCCTTCCATTGCAGCAATTCTAGTGTGGTACCGAGCTTTGTGTTGTCATCTTTGCAATTTGGGTACAACCCTCTTTTGTGATCCTCTAACATGCGATCGAACTTCAACTTCTCCCTTTCACTTTCGCATTCTCTCTGTGCATCAACAATGACAGGCGAAGATCATCATCGGGCACATCGTCTGGTGCCTCTTGATCTTCAGGTTCCCCCGTTGCAGTATCACCGTATTCAGGGAACATAGGATAGCTGTCATTATCCTCTTCTTCTTCGTTGTCTTCCATCATAACCCCTCTTTCTCCATGCTTGGTCCAAACATTATAGTGTGGCATGAAACCCTTCTCAAGCAGGTGCAAGTGAAGGGTTTTTGAGTTAGAGTAATCCTTCGTATTCTCACAGACAGTACATGGACAATACATAAAACCATTCTGCTTGTTTGCCTCAGCCACTTCGAGAAATTTATGTAGGCCCTCAATGTACTCGGAGGTGCGTCGGTCACCGTACATCCATTGTCGGTTCATCTGCGTGCATTATATAATTAAGTGTATCAAAAACCATTACAGAACATCATGAATAGAGAAGTGACCAAATTAATACAAGTTCATCATCACATTAAAACCAAAGTACAGTTGTGATAAATGTTATTACTGAAAAAATAGATACATAAAGTTCATACATAGTTCTCATAGAACAACATATAGCTCTCTAGAGCATCTAATTAAAACATACATTAAAAATAATATACAACTATGTAAAACATTTAAATGCAACAACAAATGCGATCAAAATCGCAACTAAGTTAACAATTGATCCGACAGCATAATGATGCCAAGCCTCATTATCAATGGCATATTTTCTAATCTTTCTAATCTTCACACGCATTGCATCCATCTGGATCTTGTGATCATCGACGACATCGGCAACATGCAACTCCAATTTCATCTTCTCCTCTTCAATTCTTTTCAATTTTTATTTCAAGTATTTGTTTTCTTTTTCAACCAAATTTAACCTCTCGACAAGAGGGTCGGTTGAAATTTCCGGTTCACATACCTCCTAGATAAAAACATCTATGTCACGTTGGTCGGCATAATTGTCATAAACACTAAATGAAACAAATAGTTATAAAAGATAATATACCACATCCGAATCATAGACCGGACGAGGGCCGACGGGGGCGGATACCAAAACAATGGCACTATATAATAACAAACAATAATAAAAGTAAGAAAATTATACAAGTAGCTATCTAAATCATACAAGTAAGAATTTTTTTTCTTTTAAAAAGAAGATAAGAACAAGATGCTCACCACGGTGGTGCCGGCGACGAGATCGGTGCGGGTAATCGACGGTTGTGAGGACGGGGACGGGACAGCACCCTACACATGTGCAAACTCTAAGAAGTTAATTTGAGCTCAAATTGTGCATCTAAATTAAAAGAACTCCTACACTAAAACCCACAAACCACTCTACTTCTAGAGAATTTGAAATGAGCTAAACTAGCAATGAGAGATGAAAGGATGAAGTTGCTAACCTTTTAGAACACTTGTGTAGTTGGTGCACCGCCAAAACTAGACAAATCTTGGGGAAAATGGAGCTTGGAGGTCAAGCTTGGCGAGGAGAAAGCTTAAGTGTGGCTCCGGCATTTCATCGAACACCTCATGTGCATAGGACGTGAGAGCAGAGCAGCACACAACTCCCACACGCCGGCCAGCCAAAAAACAGGGGAGTGAGCGGGCAGGGGCGAGCATATATATAGGCATCTCTGTAGTCCCAGTTTGTGGCTAGAACCGGGATAGAAGACTGACCTTTAGTCCTGGTTCCAGCCACCAACCGGGACTAAAGGGGCTGCGCCAGGACTGAGGACCTTTAGTCCCGGTTCATGTCTGGAATCGAGACCAAAGGGGTCAGACGAACCGGGACTGGTGCCTGCCAAGGCCCGGCCGGTGCCCTGGCCTCACGAACCGGGACTGATGCACCCATTTGTCCCGGTTCGTAACACGACCGGGACTAATGCACTTATCTGGCCTGGACCAAAGCACTGTTTTCTACTAGTGATGCCACTTTGCCGAGAGCCGCTCTCAGTAAAGATCCATTCCCAGTCCACTTTATACTGCTTTCCCCTCAGATCCCTGCCGCAAAAATAGATATACAATAGACAAACATGCATTTCAAGTCTCAGTGTCTAACAACAAACTCACATAACCATTATATAAAATAGTTCACACGAACTTAACTTGACATCACAAGGTAACTCTTTAGTACAAATGCCTACTTACTAAACAATAAAGTGGTCAATGCATCTCTACATGCGACCACATGATAAAAGCAACACCACAATTATCACAAACTGAAGAAGAATTATCAAGTTCTTCCATCCACTGAACCCGATAAGCCGTTTCTGGCTAGCACATCCACTAAACCCATCCACTGAACCCACTAATTCAGATTTTCCCTTCTACTTAAGCACATACTGATTGTACTGATACTCTGCCTTCTCTCTGCTATTGAACGACTCATGGGAGCTGCCTTCATAGCCAAGCACTTGTTCATTGCATTCAGACCATGAATCGTAGACTCCTGGACATCTACCTCTGTACACCGCATACCACTTCATCTACAAAGATGGAGAAAAAAGGCAGAGAAGGAATGCAAGGTTAAAAATATCACATCATACATAATCCACGCAACCGTTCATCACTCATACAATCAAAAGCATCGCAATTAAGTGGCTATCTAAGTCCATATCAGCAGCTACATGACTAAATCACTAAATCAATGCCAAACTATCTAGGTGGACTTCGGGAATGTACGTCCGTGGACTCAATGGCATCGAGTCATCACACTCCTTACGTGGTGGGGTCTTCTTCTCCTTAGCTGGCGGATTCTTCTTGGCCAGATCCTCAAAATAATTTATTAGGATCAGCTGCGAGTGCTTCTCAATAAGCGCCGCCAAGCGGTCCTCAACGAGCTTCTCCTTGACCGTGGAGTCGACCCTAATGGAAGATGCGTCGTGCTACCTCTTGAGCATGCGTTGGTTTTCCCTTGAAGAGGAAAGGGTGATGCAGCAAAGTAGCGTAAATATTTCCCTCAGTTTTTGAGAACCAAGGTATCAATCCAGTAGGAGACAACGCACAAGTCACCTAGTATCTGCACAAACAATGAAGAACCTTGCAACCAACATGATAAAGGGGTTGTCAATCCCTACACGGTCACTCGCAAAAGTGAGATCTAATAAAGATAGTAAAGTAAATATTTTTGGTATTTTTGTTGTATAGATTGGAAAGTAAAGATTGCAAAATAGTAAATGAGATGCGATGTAAATAAAAGAGATGCAATATAATAGAAAAGAGACCCGGGGGCCATAGGTTTCACTAGTGGCTTCTCTCAAGATAGCATGTATTACGGTGGATGAACAAATTACTGCCGAGCAATTGATAGAAAAGCGCATAGTTATGAAGATATCTAAGGCAATGATCATGAATAGAGGCATCACGTCCGTGTCAAGTAGACTGAAACAATTCTGCATCTACTACTATTACTCCAAACATCGACCGCTATCCAGCATGCATCTAGAGTATTAAGTTCATAAGAACGGAGTAACGCATTAAGCAAGATGACATGATATAGAGGGATAAACTCAAGCAATATGATATAAACCCCATCTTTTTATCCTCGATGGCAACAATACAATACGTGCCTTGCTGCCCCTACTGTCACTGGGAAAGGACACCGCACGATTGAACCCAAAGCTAAGCACTTCTCCAATTGCAAGAAAGATCAATCTAGTAGGCCAAACTAAACCGATAATTCGAAGAGACTTGCAAAGATATCAAATCATGCATATAAGAATTCAGAGAAGAACCAAATAATATTCATAGATAATCTTGTTCATAAATCCACAATTCATCGGATCTCGGCAAACACACCGCAAAAGATTATTACATCGAATAGATCTCCAAGAACATCGAGGTGAACTTTGTATTGAGAATCAAAGAGAGAGAAGAAGCCATCTAGCTAATAACTATGGACCCGAAGATCTGTGGTAAACTACTCACGTTTCATCGGAGAGGCAATGGTGTTGATGTACAAGCCCTCCGTGATCGATTCCCCCTCCGGCAGATCGCCGGAAAAGGCCCCAAGATGGGATCTCACGGGTACAGAAGGCTGCGGCGGTGGAAAAGTGGTTTCGTGGCTCCCCCTGATGTTTCTAGGGTATAAGAGTATATATAGGCGAAAGAAGTACGTCGGTGGAGCTACGAGGGGCCCACGAGGGTGGGGGGCACGCCTACCCCCCTGGGCGCGCCCTCTTGCCTCGTGGCCTCCTCGAGGAGTTCCAGACTTCAACTCCAAGTCTTCTGGATTGCTTTCGGTCCAAGAAAGATCATCGCGAATGTTTCATTCCGTTTGGACTCCGTTTGGTATTCCTTTTCTGTGAAACTCTAAAATAGGCAAAAAAAACAGAAACTGGCACTGGGCCTCCGGTTAATAGGTTAGTCCAAAAATAATATAAAAGAGCATATTAAAGCCCATTAAACATCCAAAATACATAATATAATAGCATGGAACAATCAAAAATTATAGATACGTTGGAGACATATCAAGCATCCCCAAGCTTAATTCCTGCTCGTCCTCGAGTAGGTAAATGATAAAAACAGAATTTTTGATGTGGAATGCTACCTAACATAATTATCAATGTAATTTTCTTTATTGTGGCATGAATGTTCAGATCCGAAAGATTCAAGACAAAAGTTTAATATTGACATAAAAATAATAATACTTCAAGCATACTATCAAAGCAATCATGTCTTCTCAAAATAACATGGCCAAAGCAAGCTATCCCTACAAAATCATATAGTCTGGCTATGCTCTATCTTCATCACACAAAATATTTAAATCATGCACAACCCCGATGACAAGCCAAGCAATTGTTTCATACTTTTGATGTTCTCAAACTTTTTCAATCTTCACGCAATACATGAGCGTGAGCCATGGACATAGCACTATAGGTGGAATAGAATGGTGGTTGTGGAGAAGACAAAAGGGAGAAGATAGTCTCACATCAACTAGGCGTATCAACGGGCTATGGAGATACCCATCAATAGATATCAATGTGAGTGAGTAGGGATTGCCATGCAACGGATGCACTAGAGCTATAAGTGTATGAAAGCTCAACAAAAGAAACTAAGTGGGTGTGTATCCAACTTGCTTGCTCAAGAAGACCTAGGGCATTTTGAGGAAGCCCATCATTGGAATATACAAGCCAAGTTCTATAATGAAAAATTCTCACTAGTATATGAAAGTGACAACATAGGAGACTCTCTATCATGAAGATCATGGTGCTACTTTGAAGCACAAGTGTGGAAAAAGGATAGTAGCATTGTCCCTTCTCTCTTTTTATCTCATTTTTTTATTTTTTTTTATTTTGGCCTTTCACTTTTTTATGGCCTCTTTTTTTCTTTCTTTTTTTTATTTTTCATCTGGAGTCTCATCCCGACTTGTGGGGGAATCATAGTCTCCATCATCCTTTCCTCACATGGGACAATGCTCTAATAATGAAGATCATCACACTTTTATTTACTTACAACACTAGAATTACAACTCAATACTTAGAACAAAAATATGACTCTATGTGAATGCGTCCGGTGGTTTACCGGGATGTGCAATGCTTCAAGAGTGACATGTATGAAAAAATTATGAACGGTGGCTTTGCCACAAATACGATGTCAACTACATGATCATGCAAAGCAATATGACAATGATGGAGCGGGTCATAATAAACGGAACGGTGGAAAGTTGCATGGCAATATATCTCGGAATGGCTATGGAAATGCCATAATAGGTAGGTATGGTGGCTGTTTTGAGGAAGGTATATGGTGGGTGTATGGTACCGGTGAAAGTTGCGCGGTACTAGAGAGGCTAGCAATGGTGGAAGGGTGAGAGTGCGTATAATCCATGGACTCAACATTAGTCATAAAGAACTCATATACTTATTGCAAAAATCTATTAGTTATCGAAATGAAGTACTACACGCATGCTCCTAGGGGGATAGATTGGTAGGAAAAGAGCATCGCTCGTCCCCGACCGCCACTCATAAGGAAGACAATCAATAAATAAATCATGCTCCGACTTCATCACATAACGGTTCACCATACGTGCATGCTACGGGAATCACAAACTTTAACACAAGTATTTCTCAAATTCACAACTACTCTACTAGCATGACTCTAATATCACTGTCTTCATATCTCAAAACTATCATCAAGCATCAAACTTCTCATAGTATTCAACGCACTTTATATGAAAGTTTTTATTATACCCATCTTGGATGCCCATCATATTAGGACTAGTTTTATAGCCAAAGAAAATTACCATGCTGTTCTAAAAGACTCTCAAAATAATATAAGTGAAGCATGAGAGATCAATAATTTCTATAAAATAAAACCACCACCATGCTCTAAAAAGATATAAGTGAAGCACTAGAGCAAAATTATCTAGCTCAAAAGATATAAGTGAAGCACATAGAGTATTCTAATAAATTCCGATTCATGCGTGTCTCTCCCAAAAGGTGTGTACAGCAAGGATGATTGTGGTAAACTAAAAAGCAAAGACTCAAATCATACAAGACGCTCCAAGCAAAACACATATCATGTGGTGAATAAAAATATAGCCTCAAGTAAAGTTACCGATAGACGAAGACGAAAGAGGGGATGCCTTCCGGGGCATCCCCAAGCTTAGGCTTTTGGTTGTCCTTGAATTTTACCTTGGGGTGCCTTGGGCATCCCCAAGCTTAGGCTCTTGCCACTCCTTATTCCAAAATCCATCAAATCTTTACCCAAAAACTTGAAAACTTCACAACACAAAACTTCAACAGAAAATCTCATGAGCTCCGTTAGTATAAGAAAATAAACCACCACTTTAAGGTACTGTAATGAACTCATTATTTATTCATATTGGTGTTAAACCTACTGTATTCCAACTTCTCTATGGTTCATACCCCCCGATACTACTCATAGATTCATCAAAATAAGCAAACAACACACGAAAAACAGAATCTGTCAAAAACAGAACAGTCTGTAGCAATCTGTATCTTTCGAATACTTCTGTAACTAAAAAAATTCTGAAATAAATTGGTGGACGTGAGGAATTTGTATATTAATCATATTCAAAAAGAATCAACCTTAAACCACTCTCCAGAAAAAAATGAGAGCTAATCTCGTGAGCGCAAAAGTTTCTGTTTTTTACAGCAAGATCGCAAAGACTTCACCCATGTCTTCCCAAAGGTTCTACTTGGCACAAACACTAATTAAAACATAAAAACACATCTAAACAGAAGCTATATGAATTATTTATTACCAAACAGGAGCAAAAATCAAAGAACAAAAATAAAATTGGGTTGCCTCCCAACAAGCGCTATCGTTTAACGCCCCTAGCTAGGCATTGAGATTTCAATGATGCTCACATGAAAGGCAAGAATTGAAGCGCAAAGAGAGCATCATGAAATACGTGACAAACACATCTAAGTCTAACATACTTCCTATGCATAGGCATCTTATAGGCAAAAAAATCATAGCAAGCAAAAACTAGCATATGCAAGGAAGTGGAAAGAAACAATAGCAATCTCAACATAATGAGAGGTAATTTAGTAGCACGAAAATTTCTACAACCATATTTTCCTCTCTCATAATAATTACATGTGGATCATAAGCAAATTCAACAAAATAGCTATCACATAATATATTCTCAATACGATCCACATGCATGCAAAGTTGACACTCTTCCAAAATAGTGGGATTAACATTAACTAAAGTCATGACCTCTCCAAACCCACTTTTATCAAAAAATTCATAAGATTGAACATTCTCCAAATATGTGGGATCTAAAGTTGACACTCTTCCAAACCCACTTTCAATATTATTGCAAAAATTATTATCAATCTCATATTCATCATGGGGTTTAAATAAATTTTCAAGATCATAAGAAGAATCACCCCAATCATGATCATTGCAACAAGTAGGGGACATAGCAAAACTAGCATCCCCAAGCTTAGGGTTTTGCATATTATTGGCACAATTGACATCAATAGAATTTATAGTAAAATCATTGCAATCATGCTTTTTATTCAAAGATCTATCGTGAATCACTTCATAAAGCACTTCATCAAATTTTTCGGATTCACGGATTTCAAGCAAAACCTCATAAAGATAATCTAGTGCACTCAAATCACTAGAAATTGGTTCATCATAATTGTATCTCTTAAAAAGATTAGCAAGTGGATGAGGATCCATAAACTTTTAGCAAGCAAAGATGCAAGCGAAAAGAAGGCACATGGTAACACAAGCGAACAAAAGATCAAACGGAAGAAGGGCGAAGAAAAGGCAAAGGTTTTCGAAAATCGTTTTAGAAGTGGGGGAGAGGAAAACGAGAGGCGAATGGCAAATAATGTAATGCGAGGGAGAAGAGTTTATGATGGGTACTTGGTATTTCTTGACTTGGCGTAGATCTCCCCGGCAACGGCGCCAGAAATCCTTCTTGCTACCTCTTGAGCATGCGTTGGTTTTCCCTTGAAGAGGAAAGGGTGATGCAGCAAAGTAGCATAAGTATTTCCCTCAGTTTTTGAGAACCAAGGGATCAATCCAGTAGGAGACAACACACAAGTCACCTAGTACCTACACAAACAATCAAGAACGTTGCAACCAACGCGATAAAGGGGTTGTCAATCCCTTCACGGTCACTCGCAAAAGTGAGATCTAATAAAGATAGTAAAGTAAATATTTTTGGTATTTTTGTTGTATAGATCGGAAAGTAAAGATTGCAAAATAGTAAAGGAGATGCGATGTAAATAAAAGAGTTGCAATATAATAGAAAAGAGACCCGGGGGCCATAGGTTTCACTAGTGGCTTCTCTCAAGATAGCATGTATTACGGTGGGTGAACAAATTACTGCCGAGCAATTGATAGAAAAGCGCATAGTTATGAAGATATCTAAGGCAATGATCATGAATATAGGCATCACGTCCGTGTCAAGTAGACCGAAACGATTCTGCATCTACTACTATTACTCCACACATCGACCACTATCCAGCATGCATCTAGAGTATTAAGTTCATAAGAACGGAGTAACGCATTAAGCAAGATGACATGATGTAGAGGGATAAACTCAAGCAATATGATATAAACCCCATCTTTTTATCCTCGATGGCAATAATACAATACGTGCCTTGCTGCCCCTACTGTCACTGGGAAAGGACACCACAAGATTGAACCCAACGCTAAGCACTTCTCCCATTACAAGAAAGATCAATCTAGTAGGCCAAACTAAACCGATAATTCGAAGAGACTTGCAAATATATCAAATCATGCATATAAGAATTCAGAGAAGAACCAAATAATATTCATAGATAATCTTGTTCATAAATCCACAATTCGTCGGATCTCGGCAAACACACCGCAAAAGAGTATTACATCGAATAGATCTCCAAGAACATCGAGGAGAACTTTGTATTGAGAATCAAAGAGAGAGAAGAAGCCATCTAGCTAATAACTATGGACCCGAAGGTCTGTGGTAAACTACTCACGCTTCATCGGAGAGGCAATGGTGTTGATGTAGAAGCCCTCCGTGATCGATTCCCCCTCCGGCAGATCGCCGGAAAAGGCCCCAAGAAGGGATCTCACGGGTACAGAAGGTTGCGGCGGTGGAAAAGTGGTTTCGCGGCTCTCCCTGATATTTCTAGGGTATAAGAGTATATGTTGGCGAAAGAAGTACGTCGGTGGAGCTACGAGGGGCCCACGAGGGTGGGGGCGCGCCCTCCTGCCTCGTGGCCTCCTCGAGGAGTTCTAGACTTTTACTCCAAGTCTTCTGGATTGCTTTCGGTCCAAGAAAGATCATCGCGAAGGTTTCATTCTGTTTGGACTCCGTTTGGTATTCCTTTTCTGCGAAACTCTAAAATAGGCAAAAAAAGAGAAACTGGCACTGGGCCTCCGGTTAATAGGTTAGTCCCAAAAATAATATAAAAGTGCATACTAAAGCCCATTAAACATCCAAAACAGATAATATAATAGCATGGAACAATCAAAAATTATAGAGACGTTGGAGACGTATCACGTCATCGGAGAAAGCCAAAGCCGCGAAATCGATCGGTGCTAACACCTTTCATCACACAATGAAAAATAGCATAAGAATCAAACGTCAAAGATTATTTCTAAGCAAATTAATCATGATGGACACTCTCTCATAGATATTTCGACTTTCGGTGATGGTCGTGCTGGGCGAGTCCATCGTGCGTAGAAAATGTATATCACAGGACGAACTAACACAGATTGACTGCCATTGGCAAAAGACGATTTTCTTTCTCCAAGAACAACTCTCATCTCTCTCACGTATATATGGTGGAACTCTCTCTTGTGGTGGTATATATGGTGGACACTCTCTCACGGATACTTCGACTTTCGGTGATGGTCAAGTTGGGCGAGTCCATCGTGCGTGACAAATGTATATCACAAGAAGAACTCGCCCAGATTGACCGCCATCGTAAAAAGTCGATTTTCTTCCTCCAAAAACAACTCTCATCGTCAAATATGATGGGGGCGAGATCCATAGCATCCATACATACAACAAGAACTAATAGATGCAAACAACAAAAAACTACAAAAAAATCAACAATTATCTATGCATTATCAACAATTATCTATGGAACATTATCAACAATTATCTACATTCATCCATCCTTCTTTGCATCCATCTATGCATTCATGCATACACACATATTATGATACATACAAAAAACTACAAAAAAAAGTCCATGCATCAATCCATGCATTAATACATACATATATACTTTCATACATCCGTGCATCCATCAATCCATGCATCCATACAAAAATTCATGCATCCATACAAACATTCATGCAAACATGCAAGACCGAGGAGGGTAAGATGAAGCTCAACGGGGGGGGGGGGGGAGGCAGCTCGGGGGCGGTGGGCGCGGGGGTGGGGGTGGTGCGGCGGGTTGGGGGCGAGTCGGGGTGGGGGGCGGCGGGGTGGGAGGCCACCGCGGAGATGGGGGGCGCCAGCGGCCTATGAGGGGCCTGCCGAGGCGGGCGAGGGGAGCGCCGGTGGGGCGGGGGGCGCCGGCGAGGTGGGGGACGTCGGTGGGGTGGGAGAAAGAGAGAGAAGTGAGAGAGAAGAAGAGAACGCGCGGGCGGAGTTTAAGTGTTCGTCGACCTTTAACGAGAGTCTGTCGGTGCGGCTCTTGGAAAAGGTAGGAACCCTAGATCTAGGGTTTACACCTTTTCCGAGAGTCACGCTCGGTAAAGGATAATACCTTAGATCTAGGTTACCTTCTCCCGTGAGCAGCTCTCGGAAATGTCACAAATGTCAAGAGCAGCACTCAGAAATAACAGTCCTCCCTCGTGTGTGCAAGCCCTAGGCATGCCACAAAGACATCACAAAGGAGTTCCCATGCTGCTACCGGGCATGATTTCATGTGCCGCCTTGCAGATCTGCAATTTTCCGGCGATGAAACCCTAGCAGAGTAAAAAAATCATGAATATTGCACGCGTGCCCGAAAAATGCGGGGGCGTGGCACGTGTCATGCGGTTGCCCCCTTTTAGAGCACGAGGAAGTTTCGAGGCCAACGGAGCAACATGACCCGCACTTCCTGCACAAACCAGACACGTTCCCTCTTGATACCCGGAGACTAGCTTGGAGACGGTGCGGTTTACAAGTGGCCTCAGGGGAGGCTTTCTCGAAACACGCCCAAACTTTTACAACACCCTACAGGGGCCATTTGATGACACCGGGCTAGATCCCGAGCAATCCTACAATCGTACGATTTTTCGAGGATTTGAATGGTTACATCAGGAATGACACTGAGGTACTTTTGGTAACCCGGTGGTAGGGCATGCCCCTCCCTCATCTTTGCAAGGCCTAGGCATGCCACAAGGACATCACAAAGGATTTCCCATGCCGCTACCGGGCATGATTTCATGTGCCGCCTTGTTGATCTACAATTTCCGGCGATGAAACCCTAGCAGAGCCATAAATTTCTTGAATATTGCACGCGTGCCCGAAAAATGCGGGGGCATGGCACGTGTCATGCGTTTGCCACCTTTTAGAGCACGAGAAGTTTTGAGGCCAACGGAGCAACAGGACCCATAGTTCCTACACAAACCGGACACGTTCCCTCTTGATACCCAGAGACTAGCTCGAAGATGGTGCGGTTTACAAGCAGCCTCAGGGGAGGCTTTCTCGAAACACGACCAAACTTTTACCACACCCTACAGGGGCCATGTGATGACACCGTGCCAGATCCCGAGCAATCCTACCATCGTACGATTTTTTGACGATTTTAACGGTTGCATCAGGAATGACACTGAGGTACTTTCGGTAACCCGGTGGCAGGGCATGCCCCTCCCTTGTCTTTACAAGGCCTAGGCATGCCACAAGGACATCACAAAGGATTTCCCATGCCGCTACCAGGCATGATTTCATGTGCCGCCTTGCTGATCTGCAATTTCAAATGAAGAAACCCTAGCAGAGCAATAAATTTCTTGAATATTGCATGCGTGCCCGAAGAATGCGGGGGCGTGGCACGTGTCATGCGGTTGCCCCCTTTTAGAGCACGAGAAGTTTCGAGGCCAACGGAGCAACACGACTCGCGCTTCCTACACAAACCGGACATGTTCCCTCTTGATACCCAGTTACTAGCTCGGAGACGGTGCTGTTTACAAGCGGCCTCAGGGGAGGCTTTCTCGAAATGCGCCCAAACTTTTACCACACCCTACAGGGGCCATGTGATGACACCGTGCCAGATCCCGGTCAATCCTACCATTGTACGATTTTCCGACGATTTCAACGGTTGCATCAGAATGACACTGAGGTACTTTCGGTAACCCGGTGGTAGCGCATGCCCCTCCCTCGTCTATGCAAGGCCTAGGCATGCCCCCTTTTAGAGCATGAGAAGTTTCGAGGCCAACAGAGCAATAGGACCCGCTCTTCCTCCACAAACCGGACACGTTCCTTCTCGTTACCCAGAGACTAGCTCGGAGACGGTGAGGTTTACAAGCGGCCTAAGGGGAAAATAATAGTTGAATTAATAAAAAAACACCTGCATCCACCATTAAGAAGGTGGTCTATCACTTTGAATCTTCTCTGCTCGAAACAGGTGAAGATTCAAAGTGATAGTTCATCTTCTTAAGAAGAGTGTAATGAATACCGAAGCTTATTGCATCTGGACTATCCCACTATTTAAACAGGTTATGTTGCTTGTCTCTAGGTGAGGTGGGACTAAAGTTTGATGGTATCCTTATCTTTACCGAGAGCAACTCTCGGCAACAGTTCCTTTACCAAGAGCAACTCTCGGAACATGTACCGTTGGATCATAAAATTAATACATATTCATAATTGTATACCACCGAGGTACTTTTGACTTTTTAAACAGGTCATGTTTCTTGTCTCTCAGCGAGGTGGGACTAAAGATTGCTGAGAGCCTGATCTTTACTGAGAGTTCCTCTCGGTAACTGTTCTCTGCCGAGAGCGGCTCTCGGTAAAGGTGTGGTTGGATCATAAATTCATAAAAAATGCTAGCATCCATTCTTTAGAATACAGACTATCAATATGAATTTTCTCCGTCGGGAGCATGAAGATTCATAGTGACAATACGTATTCTTAATAATGAAGACCGAAGCTTAATGCCATTGGACTATTGAACTATTTAAACATGTCTTTCTGCTTGTCGGTAGGCGAGGTGGGACTAAATATTTGCCGAGAAGCACTCTTGGTAAAGAGTTGAAACCGTGACCGTGCCATTATTCGCCGCCTGATGTGCCACGTGGAAAAACTTTGCCGTGTGGAGGCCAGTTGGCCCTTGGCAAATAGTGCCTTTACCGAGTGTTGCCTTTTCGTCGAGGCCTACTCTCGGCATTATCATGTGTTTGCCGAGATACTCCCTTTGCCGAGTGCAGCTCTCGGCGTTTATTACTTTGCTGAGTTCCTGTGTTTTGTCTCTTGGCGAAGACCCTGACACCCGGCGTATATGTAATTTCCAGTAGTGCACGCTTAATATAATTTCTTCAGATCCCCATATTTCAACCAATTCGCTTTAATAGATGTCCTGTGTATTTTGTAAGACATATATAGAATATATATTTTTAGTTGGTAAGAAAGATATAGAAGTCCCGTGGTAAATCTATTGACCGTAGTGGGCTTTGTGTGGCTATACTCACCACGGGCTTCGCCTCTCTGGAAAAACAATAAGAAGACTTGGGCTTCAGTACGAGAGACGAGACCAATAGTACCCCTAGAGGCGATCTAGGGTTCCACTTTTCCTCCGTCGGCGACGGTGGAGTCTACGTCAATCCTCTTCGGTGGCCGGAGTTTTCTGGCGATCGAGAGTCACCAACATGAGTACGTCGGCGAGGCTTCCTTGCATGGAGCACCTACCACCATCGGAGGTTACAGAAGGAGATGGGGCGGAGCTTGTAGGAAGAGATCTAGCTGGGAAGGGGCAGATGAGGGGGGATGAAAGACCAGCGGATGGGGAGGAGAAGCGGGTCCCATTAGGTGCAGAGGGAGGGGGTAGCGGAAGGCATGATGTAGAGGAGGATGAATGGGAGGATGAAGGCTGGGGCTACTATGGCCCAAAACCGGATCTAGTGGACCAGTTTGCTGGGATGCATCTCCATGGAGAGGAGGAGGATGACTTGGACCTGTCAGGTGAAGTAGATGATCTGATCGGAGGCGTGAGGTGGTAAGGGCTGTTTTGAGTCCACACCACCAAGCCGTTCAGCCATGCAGCGCTGTTGAGGCAGATGAGGAACGCTTGGGCGGCAGCTCAAGGTGTGACGTTCAATGTCAAGGGGCCAAATCTTTTCTTCTTCTAGTGCCATTGTCTTGGTGATTGGAAGCGCATCATGGATGGGGGACCATGGATTTTTCGATATGCTCCTGTAGTCATTCAGGAGTACGATGGTTTTACAGATGTAGCAGAATACAGGTTGAATAAGGTTCCACTGTGGGCGCGACTTAAAGGACTGCCGGATGGACTGACAACAAAGAGGGAATTAGTGGAGAAGGTGGCTGCTAAGGTTGGAGAACCACCTTTTACAGTAATTGTGAACGAGGGCAAGATCAACCCGGCGAGCACCTTGCGAGTTAGGGTTTTTGTCGATGTCAACACACCCCTGGTTAGGTTTGTGCCAATAACTCTTAAAGGGAGGAAGAAGTATCATGTGTACTATGACAAGCTCCCAGATTTCTGCTACTTTTGCGGCTTAATGGGACATACCGTGGAGGAATGTGGGGACGGAATCCATGATCCCCGTGATTGTGAGTGGGGAGAATGGCTTCTATGGACCCCTGAGCCACCGGCTTTTACCGCAGGAGGAAGAGGGAGTATGGACGGCCGTGGTAGAGGAGGTAGATTGGGGGGTAGAGGAGCTAGGGGTGGAAGGCAGGGAAGAGGAGGACGCGATGTAGACAGAAGGGACGCTACGGCAGACCATGCCCAAGTTCCAATGAATATGGACTTTGTTCAACAGGACACAGACTCAGTTGAGAATCCAAATGCATGCAAAAGACTTATTCTGGCTGATGGTTAGGTCAGCATCCAATGACAACCCATGCCGAATCTTGCTGGCAGGGTGGCAGGGACGGTACTTTTGTTGGAGAACGGAGGGGTGGACACAACACAGGTGGCTTCTAATACACCTGGGAAAGC
This sequence comes from Thinopyrum elongatum, assembly GCA_011799875.1. Lineage (NCBI taxonomy): Eukaryota > Viridiplantae > Streptophyta > Magnoliopsida > Poales > Poaceae > Thinopyrum > Thinopyrum elongatum. The sequence continues at coordinate 88,222,497 of CM022302.1, read as the reverse complement.
ACCGATAGTGAAGAGGAGAAGACATGCTGGAGCAGGGGGGACTGAGGATATGGATACAACTAATGGGGTCGCCTCCTCCGAGGAGGACCGCAGGGACCAATGAGAACACTTTGCTGGAACTGTCGTGGGATTGGCGATCCTGCGACGGTCAGGGAGCTCCGCAATCTAGTGGAGGCTTGTGCACCGTCGGTGCTTTGCCTAGTGGAGACACAGCTCGCGAAGTATCGTGTGGAAGGCTTGGCGGCTAGTTTAGGTTTTTCAGGTTGTTTTGGAGTGGATAGTAGAGGTAGAAGTGGTGGTCTTTGTTTATTTTGGAGAAATAATGTTGATCTTGAAATAAAAACTTATTCCCAGTATCATATTGACCCGGTGGTTAAAGAACCGAGCAAGGAACCATGGCGACTATCTGTTTTCTATGGTGCAGCTAACAGGAGCATGAGGTACAAAACATGGGATACTATGAAATTCTTGCGTGGAGAGTCTGATCTACGTTGGGTTTGCATGGGACACTTCAATGAAATACTCCGTCCGGAGGAACAGATGGGACCCAATGAGAGAGACAATGCACAAATAGAAGGTTCCAGGGAAGCTGTGGATGTGTGTGAATTAGCTGACCTGGGCTACAAAGGACTAGATTGGACTTTTGAGTAGAGAGTTGTTGTGGGGGGGGGGGGGGGGGGGGGGGGGAAGTACTGTGCGTGCGCCTTGATCGCACCCTAGCTACGGCCAGTTGGTCAGCTATGTTTCCCTTTGCTTCTGTTGAACATCTTACGGCGGCTAAGTCCGACCATAGCCCCATTTTACTGTTGAATGAATTGGAAGCAAATAACTTGAGAGTTGCACTGAAGAAGTCGTTCCGATGTGAGTGCATGTGGGAAATGGATAGTAACTTAGATGCAATAGTGCAGCAGACGTGGAACCAATCCCAACCGGCGACCACAGTGGCAGAACTTGCGTCCAAACTTTCTTCTGTTCGCTCGTTGCTGAAACACTGGGGGCGTGTGACATTTAGGTCAGTGCGCTAAGAACTAAGAAAGCTGCGCCAACAACTAGCAGATTTGAGAGCTGATCCCCTATGAGTTGGACCGGGTGAGGAGGAGAAGAAAGTGCAGGATCAGATCGTGGAGATGTCTTTCCGCGAGGAGATCATGATGAGGCAGCGGTCTTGGATAAACTGGCTCTCTGCAGGTGATCGCAACACGGAATATTTTCAGAAGAAAGCAAGCGCACGGAGAGCAAAAAATACCATCAGTCAACTACAAAAACCAGATGGGTCTTCTACTTCGGATCCAGGGGAGCTAGCCGAGATGATAAATGATTTCTATAAGAACCTGTACAAGTCCGAGGGATGTATAGGTATTGAGGAAGTGTTGTCACACATACCAGCCAGGGTTGATGAAGGTATGAACGCTAGGCTAAATGCCCAGTATACAAAAGATGAAGTAAAAGAAGCACTCTTTCAGATGTTCCCGACCAAAGCACCTGGTCCTGATGGTTTTCCTGCGCACTTTTTTCAGAGAAACTGGGAACTTTGTGGCGAAGAGGTAACTGGCATGATAATCAGACTGCTTAATGGAGAGGACTCACCGGAGGATATCAATCGTATGTTCATCGTTCTTATTCCCAAGATCACTAGTCCAAAAATTCTAGGACAATTTTGGCCTATAAGTCTTTGCAATGTGATCTACAAGATTGCATCAAAGGTCTTAGCAAACAGGTTGAAGATCATTCTCCCCGAGGTAATTTCTAAAGAGCAGTCAGCCTTTGTGCCTGGACGTCTGATCACGGATAATTTCATAACGGCGTATGAGTGTCTTCACTATATGAAAACAAGGAGAGTTAAAGCAAATAGATTTGTTGCTCTGAAGTTGGACATGATGAAAGTGTACGACAGATTAGAGTGGCCCTATCTAAAAGCAGTTATGTTACAACTTGGTATAAGCCCACGTTTTACAGAAACCGTGATGAGGTGTGTGACTTCAGTGTCCTTTTCGGTACTGTTTAATGGGGGCAGTTTGTAGGATTTCAGGCCTACAAGGGGAATGAGGCAGGGGGATCCTATCTCCCCGTATCTATTCCTGTTTGCGGCAGAAGGCCTCTCATGTTTGTTGAAAGCCCAAGGTGTTGGTGTTCGGGGACTTTCTGTTGCAGATACACCACCGGTTATTAATCATCTCCTTTTCCAGACGATAGCCTTTTGTTTTTTGAAGCCAATGGTGAAAGTGCAGCTCAAGTTCGTGACCTCTTGAGAGTATACTGTGATGCTTCAGGGCAACGAATTAACACGGATAAATCGTCAATCTATTTCAGCAAGGGCGTTCCGGAGGCCACTCGAAATGAGATAAAAAAATGTCTTGGATGTGCAGACTGAGTCACTATCAAAAAAATACCTGGGTCTACCCACGGACATAGGCAAGAGTAAGGAAGGATGCTTCAGATATTTAAAGGATAGAATTTGGAAACATATCCAAGGATGGATGGAGAAGTGCTTATCGGCAGGGGGAAAAGAAGTGTTAATTAAATCCGTTGCACAATCCATTCCGACATATTCGATGTCCTGTTTTAAGCTACCCCGAGGGCTTAGTGAACATATAAACAGTGTTCTTCGGAAGTTTTGGTGGGGCAGCAAACAAGGTCAGAGAAAACCTTCTTGGGTGTCATGGAAGACGATGTGTAAACCAAAAAACATGGGTGGGATAGGTTTCAGAGACATCGAGCTCTTTAACTTGGCATTGCTTGCGCGGCAAGTGTGGCGCTTATTGCAAGATACGGAGTCCCTGAGTGCGCGCGTGCTAAGGGCAAGGTACTACCTGCACGGCAACATCCTTGATGCAGCTCTGGGAGCCCACCCGTCCCAGGTCTGGTGCTCTTTGATGGAGGGGAGAGACCTTCTGGTCTTAGGCTTGATCAGAAGAATTGGCACAGGTTCGGATACTCGTATTTGGGAAGAAAATTGGCTTCCCCGAGACTACAAACTGAGACCAATCTGTCCTATATCAGCCAACCCTCCTAGGCTTGTTTCTAAACTAATAGATGCATCGACCAGAACATGGAACAAACAGCTGCTTCTAGAACATTTTATCAGGCCGAATGTTGAAGTTATTTTGAATATCCCACTAAGCTGGCGGGTGCAACCCGACTTCTGGGCATGGCATTATGAGAGGAGGGGAATGTTCACTGTAAAATCACCTTACAGGATGATAAACGGCATTAAACATCAATGAGAGGATTGGCTCCAGCATAGGCCGGGCCACTCAAATCAGGAAGCTGAGGGCAAGTCCTGGTCACAGCTATGGAAAGTGAAAGTTCCGTCTAAGGTAAGGGTATTTGTCTGGCGCTTGGCACATATGTCTCTACCGACGGGTTCAGTAAGACATGAGCGTAAAATGGCAACAACCACCGCATGCTGTTTATGTGAGGAGGAGTTCGACTCTTGGCGCCATTCTTTGATTGAGTGCCGAATTGCGCGCTGTGTTTGGGCACTTGGAGACGAGGAGATCCTTGAGCATGTGATATCCAACAGAAGTGATGATGCGAGGCTTTGGTTGTTCTGGTTGTTTGACACGATGAACCAACATGACCTTGCAAGGGTCCTGATTACTATGTGGGCGATTTGGTGGGCTCGACGAAGAGCGATACATGATGATTAGTTTCAGAGCCCCATGTCGACGATGTGCTTTGTGAACAGGTATTTGCAGGACCCGGAGATTGCTACAACAAGGACCCCCGCTGGACATACACAGGCTGCGAAATCGAGAGCTCATAGATGGATTCCACCTGGAGTAGATGCGGCAAAAATCAATGCTGATGGAGCTATTTCCCGCCAAGGTACGATGGGAGCTGGAACACCCCCAGTGGTTAGCTACAGTAATCACCATTTTTTATAATGCCATGCCATCATGATCAACAGTGAGTAATCATCATTAGTACCAAAACCCATTTCAAATTCCAATTCAAATGGAAATTCAAACTTAAGGTGAAAATAAAAGTTGCTCAAATTTGAAAACTAAAATGTTCATTAAATAGCAAATAATCTAGAGGCAATTATAAAATTGTAAGCAACATTAATCAAATTAAATAAATGACTCTAACAACAAGAAATAGTAGCAAAAAAGAATTATTTAATACCTTTTCATTTAAATAAAATCCATATGAAAAGATATGGACCTCAAACCTTTTTATAACAGAGCTAGAAATAGCACTATAAATATGTGGCTAGTTCACCTAATTTACAAAAGTCATTTGGCTTAAAAAGGAAAAGACAAAATAGAAATAAGGAAAGAAAACAGGAAAGAGAAAAGAAGAAAAGAAATATAGAAAAGAGCCCACCGCCAGCTGGGCCTAAGTCAGCACAGGCAGCCCAACCCACCGCCTGCCGTCCCCCACCTCGCGCTGTTCACCCCTCCCTCTCTGTCGTCTCCATAGTGCCCCCGCGCGCGCTCACCCTGGCCTCCCCTCTACTGCTCGACATCGCGCCCCGCCGCTCGCCGTGGGTGGATAAGGGCCCACCTGGCTCCCCACTGAACCCTCTGGTCTCTCTCCTCCCCTCTCCACCGCCTCTCTTCTCTCTCCCTTGAGCTCACCGTACGCCATGGCCATGCCCCCGTGAGATCTCGCGGTCACCGCATCCCTCGTGTCCCATCTCCGTGTCCGACAGCACCGTGGGCGTCTCCTCCTTCGACTCCCCGCACTCCACCGGGCCGGGATGCACCGCAACCTCCTCCCCGAGCTCGCCTTCGTCTTCGGCACCGACAGTTTCTTCCGGTCGATTCGGTCGACGCCGACCTCCCCACGCCTCGTCGGCCCCATCTACGAGTTCCCTGTGAGCGCACGCATCTTCCCCCTCTCTTCCGAGCTCGATTCCGAGCTCGCGCGCATGTTTTTCACTATGGCCGTAGCCGCGCCGCCGCCTGGCTCGTCGTCCGGCCAACTCCGGTGACCCCTTCGTCCGGCCGATGCCCGCACTGGATGCGCGGCTTCGCGCCCGTCCGAATGGACCAAGCCCCGCCGCAAATGGCCGCCCGTAGCGCATTCCGGCTAGTCGCCACTGCGTGCTATGGCGCCGGCGTTTAAACATCGACTGACACTGTTCACCAGGCCCACCTGTCAGCTAGTTAGATTAGGGTTAATCTGTGTTTAGTTAAGTTAAATAGCCGCTGACATGTGGGGCCCCTCGAAAAATAACGTTTGGACTAAAACATGTCACTGACACATGGGCCCATGCACTATAGCAATTAATTAAATCCTAATTAAGCCTATGTCACTGACTAACAGGGCCCACATGCTAATTAAGCCCTTTTAGTTAAATTAACTCACTGGATTAAGCTACTGTGTATGACATGTGGGACCCAGAGGGACCCACCTGTCAGGTTTGACCCTGGTCAGCCGGGTTTGACCTGCTGACATCATGGTGATGTCATGCTGACATCATCATTTACTATTGTGGATAATGTTGGATTAAATGGATTAAATAAATTCAGAAAATAATTAAAACTTTAGAAAATCATATAAAATAAACCGTAACTCCGATGAAAATACTTTATACATGAAAGTTGCTCAGAATTTCGATACGAATCTGAATACGCCCTCTGTATTCCTGTCAGATGCCCCTAGCTAGATGAACATGAAACTTTTAGACCGATTTCAATAAGTGAATAGTGCCCAACTTTAATTAAATAAATCCAGATAAATTCCTAAATTAACTAAATCATTTAGTTAGGCAGTAGAACACCTCTGCATATAATTTAGACATGTCATGCATATTGTTTGCATTTTGCCATGAATTTATTGTTTCTCTCCCCCTCCTTCTCTCTCGATAGACGCCGAGACCGACGACGTTGTAGCTGGGTACGACTACGCTACAGATGAGCAGCCCGTTGACGACCCCTCTTTCTTGCCAGAGCAACCAGGCAAGCCCCCCCTTGAGCATCCAGATATCGCCCATTCCATTTCTCCTGCTTGCATTAGATTTTGCTACTGTTAATGTTTGCTCCTATTCTGGCGCATAGCCTACTTTTGTAACCTGTTTAATGTTACCTTACCTGCCTATGTTAAACTGCTTAGTATAGGTTGGTAGTGAACCATCAGTGACCCCCACCACCTTACCCTTGTTGCCCTTGCTTGATCATCGACGACTCGATCAATGTGATCGTCGACAAGAGACCGACACATCACCTCACCCCCCTTAGTTGTATGACTCTGCATAGTTACTCTCGAGTGCCGAGGGTGATACCTCGTAACGCACAACTGATGAATACTCTACAGTGTAACTGTTTCGTCGTGGTCATCGAGGGTGATTCCTCCTTCTTCACTTCCGATACGACTCTATCGTGCAACCCCTCAGTGTGAACCTCGAGGGTGATGCCTCATACGTTCACCCTGATGATTTCATCGTGTGGAATCCACCGAGGGTGATTGCTCGGGGTTTTCTCCCTTGATGTTATGACCACACGGTTACTTTGACCTTTGTTACAGGCGGGACGACCCTGATGGGTACCCGCAGGGGATCGATGATGTCGGGTGCGCCGGAAGGGCACTCGAGTGTGATATTGTGGCGAAGCTTCAGAAACTCTGATTGTCTCCGCGTGTTACTAAATGAGCATATCGGATTTGGGTGTTTGAGCTGAGTGGGTCGACGTGCCCTATACGCACTACCACCACGCGGGATAATGGTTATGGGGGCCTCTGTGATGTACGTTTCTCCCGAAAGCTCTTCAGACGTCACGTTTCACCGTGCGGGCTGATCACCGGGATTGGGCTGGATACTTCACTGACGAGTTCAGTGTCGTGCCTGCACCCCGGCCAGCCACGCAACGCGTAGGGTGCCCAGGGCGATGGCCCAAGACCTCTGGGTGCAAAGGTTAGTCCGGCGTGCTGACCTCTCTGCTGAGCCTAGGTAGAGCGCTGCTTCGTGTTGATCTCCCGAGGCCGGGCATTACCCAGCAAGTATGTCCGGCCAGAGGTGATCGAGCGTGTTGGGTAACAGTAGTGCACCCCTGCAGGGAAGAATGATCTATCGATAGCCGGTCCTATGGTAAAGACGCTCAGTTTGTTTATCCCCGTCTACTACTTGAACTGGATACTTGTTACTTAATTGAAGCTTCGGGATCGCTTTCTTGCAGGGACTCGAGGACGGATCTCTAGGCTTTGCTTCAACATGTTTGCTTAATAAAATGCTATTCTACTCTCTTCTATTGCTGCAAGATGGTGGCTTGTGAAGATGTTTGAAGATGCTAGTCTTCGATAGGACTAGGCCTTCTCTCTATTCTGGCTTTTCTGCAGCCCTGTCCGCATATACAGCCTTTCCCCTTTGATAATCTGCATATGTAGTGTAGATCCTTGCTTGCTGAGTACTTCGGATGAGTACTCACGGTTGCTTTGTTACTTTTTTCCCCATACCCCACTTTGATGATACATCAGACGATGGAGCCCCGGGGCCAGATGCCACCACAGGAGCTTACTACCAGGAGGTTCCAGATGGCATGTACTACTGGATCGAGCCAGCCGACCAGGAGTAGGATCGGAGGCTCCCAGGGAGGAGGCCTACGCCTTTCGATCTAGAGTCGTTGTTTGTGCTAGCCTTCTTAAGGCAAAACCTGTCTAACTATGTCTGTACTCAGATAATATTTGTATGACTGACTTATGTATTTGGATCCTCGTGATCCCTGGTCTTTAATATTGTGGATCTCCATTTATTTGTGTTAGAGTTGTGTTGTGATATCATCCCGTGAGTCCCTGTGCTTGATCGTGCATGTTTGCGTGTATGATTAGTGCACGATTGAGTCGGGGGCGTCACAAGTTGGTATCAGAGCCGACTGCATGTAGGAAGCCCCCTTCCAATTCCTTGGTCGAAGTTGAGTCTAGAAACCGAAAAACTAATTTACTAACTTGGTTGTGTGGCTTACGGGCCCATGTCGCCAACTGGGTGGTATTAGGATCTTTTATTCCTCGTCTATACTCTGGGACTCTGATCTCTCTTCTATTTGGGTTAAATGATTTTACTAATTATAAATCTAGGTTCTCGTAACCACTTCCTTCCGGAGAGCCCCTTCATTCCAGATGATCGAATGCTTCACCAGAAGGTTCCGAAGGTGCTATTCGATGTTTTCCCGAGACACCTGTGTCCACCGCCTTTGCAAATTCCCTACCGTTGTTATATCCTTATGGATAACTACATACACTTGCCACTCTTACATTCAATCCCATTGATCTTATTATTACAAGATGCCCCGAACTGCTCTTCGTTGTTCTGATAATCCTTTGGGATTACTGCCTTGCAGTTCCTTTCTGCCTGAACACACTTATGAATAGTTCCTCACATTACCGGGGATCCGTTCATCCCCAGTTGTTCTTGTGCTTTCCAAAATACTTGGAATTGCTATCTGATCTCCCGAAAATCCTCTGCAGCCTATTTGCTCTTGTTTTTCCTTGCCTGCTTGCATTATGGTTAATTCCATATGTCTAGCAATATTTATTATAATCCTTTGTGATTATCATTCTGTTCCTATGGATTCAACGTGTGTGCGACTACTCGCAATCATCAATTCATCCATAGAAATTTTCTTTCCGGCTCAGACATCGTTTCGGATATGAGCTGGTTCTTGCCCAATCAATATTGGATCGGGTGCGCCTCTAAGTCTGTTCAACCTATCTACCTTCGATCAGAGATTCTGATTCTGATACACCAGTCTAGAAATCAAATTCCTTTGTACTTAAGCATCGAATTATTCAGATGTTTCTATAAGCCGATGCCTTTGCACCCCTTCTTCCTCTGATTGATTATCGATACTCGCATCAATTCAGTCGTGAATCGTCAGATCCTTTGTCGGATTATTATTCAACGGTGTCCTTCATATTTACCGCCTTGTGAATTCTTCCCTGATACATAATGCCTTTGGTAAATGGTATCCACTCCTTTTTGTCAAACATGCTCTGCTTCCGAGCTTGAGTTATTTATTCCAAGAGTTCGTGGTATATGTTCCTAAGATGCACCGATGGGTTGAACCTATGCTTGCCCTAATCGATGTGAACTCGAAAAGTTATGCGGGTTATACTCTACTGTCTTTTCGCCATATGAAATTTCAATGTTACAACTTCTTCGAAGGCGAGAAGTGAATGAAAGCTTATGTATCGAAGAAGTGGGAGTCGACCTTGAACCTTGTGTTCATGCCCATGGACACAATGTAGATCTTATCATGGTAGCTTCTCTTAAAATTAACTATCCCCTTGGTTTAATTTCATCTTATATCTGGGGTTTGGTCCTTCGCAACCGTTGTTCCGACCATGATTGTTCCCCTTTGATTCTATTTCTCGGACACTTTAAAGTACTTGCCTTCTACAGATCAATACACCTGCCCAACCTCTATTTTGATCTACCTTCGAGTATTACCCCCTGGTATCTCGAGGATATCAACCCATTGCACTACATCTTATGCATTTCTTATGAAGTAATGCCCTTCCTATCATAGTTACTCCACGGGTTCTGGGTTGTTGTCAACCGAGAACACCGATTAGTGAATAAAATCAAAACTGTGATTCAGTACTCCTAGTACTTTGTTGTTGAGAAGTTTAATACTCCATCATGTCATTCCTAACCTGATCGGCTATATCATTATCGTGCTAAATTTTAACTATGCTACCTAGTCCTTCCCGGAGCACAATTTTCGACAATGAGCTAGGCTTACGTCGATCTTCCTCGACATATCATTTCACCTCAAACAGCAAGCTCGATTCCGAGTTTATGACATATCCGTGGTTGCAATAATCCATCACTTCATCAGTCCTTTTGCTTGATGCAGTCATTGTTTGATTGCTTCTTCATGGAGCCTCTCGACAAAATGTGTCGTGATCATCATCAGCATCCTGAGCTCTTCCAGGATATCAATTGAATTCATGATGAGAAAGACCATCCTTGCCCTCGATGATTAGTGTTATCATCGACCACTCTACTACCTTCCCTCCAACACAAACTTGTTCGTGTTTTGTGTTATACCTTGAGTCCCTTGCTATCCAGCAATTGTTCTTCTTTACCTTGGAGTATTAGCATCTTTTATGTCAAGAACCTCCTGAGAATTTCACCACCTCTTGAGAATTCTTGACACAAGTGATACTTATCACGATCACCATTCTTTTCATGGTCCCCGTGTTGTTTCTAACCGGAATACCAACAAATGGACTGTGAGGTGTAAAATTCAAAACTTCTAGCAACCCTATCGCTTGTAAGTTAACGAACGAAAGTTTCATTCTTTGTGTATTGGTTATCGAATCACCATTCTAACATTGATCGTGCTACCTAAGCTCATATTTCGGGTGCACCTTTCAACCAATCTTTAATTGTGCATGTTTTCCTCGAGCATACATCATTATACCATTTGATCTGACAAATGTTATCTCCTTGTTCACTTGAATTGTGGAAATCCATCTTTTGGAAATCTCGATGAATTGACGCTGAGTTCACCAGCTACTTCCTCATCCCCTCCTTGGTTTAATGATGAACTCTTATTTCAGAACTCGCTTCCATAGTTCATTTCCTTAGAATCTTAAATTGTCATCTCATAAATTGTGTTGCACCTTTTTCTTCTCAGACATCCTGCGTCTGACGTATCCTGACACCAATCAGATTTGAATCTCGGTCAGATATGATGGTTGGAACATATTCCCAAGAGTTATAACAAGGTGATGTCATGCCTAGCACACCTGCCTGGAGGACCTATTGTTATAGTTTCCTTTTAGCAAGGTTATCTATTTTTCCATGAGGAAATGGTAAGACTTATTCTACAAGTTGTTCCTGATGAATCCTTCGTCTATCCAAGGTCTGCCTTTGCTTGAAGACCATATCAATGCTATCTCAAAGCGTGTCTGTGGTACTCCGATTTTCTATAAGAACGGCTGAAGCAATACTAAATTTTTGTTATCAATTATCCAAACACCGTTGTATGGGTAACGTCATGAAATTCCTCCCCCCCTTACCTAAAGGGTTTTCTATGTTATATCCTATCATGGATATCATGCTCTGCTTGTCCTTGGGAAGGATATACCCCTGAAATATGTATTTAAACACATTTTCCTTTCCATTGTTCTGTTTAATCTGATAATCGTATTTCCTTTCCATTCTTTTGTTTAATCTTTCTGGTAATCTGACTTAACTGAGCAGTGATAATTCCCTGCTTAGGTAAGCACCTTGTTGTACCGATCTATCAGTAAGACCCTGTTACTATTGTTGATGACCTTTCGGTAACCATCGATGGACGAGAACTTTGCCTATTGGTTCGCCTCGTTCAATGAGCAGGAAAATGGTTCGCTTCATCCCTCGCCCTTGGTACCGATATTGTTGCCGACATAACTGACAGGCTACCCTCTGACCTGCCTTGCTATCATGACCGTGCAAGATGTCAGCGCCCTTCCTACTTTTAACCCACATGGTGGGCCCATAACTCACAGTTCCACAGGATCGAAACCAGACTCTCCTATACACCCTGTTGTCAACGTTATTCCTCACGCTTGACTTCGTATGTAATTCACGGGCCATCTGCCTAGTGATCTATTATGGTATCAGACACAATGCTTAATCCCATTGCTCTAAACCCCTTTCACACTTCGTTTGAGGCAACAAACGATTGCCTATGCGCTTGAAACTTCTATTTTGCACCTTTCTACTTTGCTCTCGATAATTTCTTAAGTTTCAATTCGAGGGTTACTTCCGCCACCTTTCCCGACGTTATCTACCAGATAGTCAACCTTGCAGAGATCCGTTCTCCCAGAATACCCCCTTATTCTTTCGTAAGTACGATGGAGTTCCCGAAGAAAGGATGACGACGTCACCATGATGACCCGAAACTGAGAAATGGAGCCATCAACGCAATGGATCAACCTCTTCGAGAAGAGCAACCAAGACCAAGAAGATCCGTTAGAATTTCGCAACCAGAACTTTTCCCTTACTCCCCCTCTTAAATCTCGGGACAAGATTTCTTGTAGTGGAGGAGATTTGTAACACCCCCAGTGGTTAGCTACAGTAATCACCATTTTTGATAATGCCATGTCATTATGATCAACTATGAGTAATCATCATTAGTACCAAAACCCATTTCAAATTCCAATTCAAATGGAAATTCAAACTTAAGGTGAAAATAAAAGTTGCTCAAATTTGAAAACTAAAATGTTCATTAAATAGCAAATAATCCAGAGGCAATTATAATATTGTATGCAACATTAATCAAATTAAATAAATGACTCTAACAGCAAGAAAGAGTAGCAAAACAGAATTATTTAATACCTTTTCATTTAAATAAAATCCAAATGAAAAGATATGGACCTCAAACCTTTTTATAACAGAGCTAGAAAAAGCACTATAAATATGTGGCTAGTTCACCTAATTTACAAAAGTCATTTGGCTTAAAAAGGAAAAGATAAAACAGAAATAACGAAAGAAAATAGAAAAGAGAAAAGAAGAAAAGAAATATAGAAAAGAGCCCACCGCCACCTGGGCCTAAGTCAGCACAGGCGGCCCAGCCCACCGCCTACCGTCCCCCACCTCGCGCTTTTCACCCCCACTCTCTGTCATCTCCACAGCGCCCCCGCGCGCGTGCTCACCCCTGCCCCCCCCCCCTTTGTTGCTCGACACCGCGACCCGCTGCTCGCCATGGGTGGATAAGGGCCCCCCTGGCTCCCCACTGAACCCTCTGGTCTCTCTCCTCCCCTCTCCACCGCCTCTCTTCTCTCTCCCTTGAGCTCACCGTACGCCATGGCCGCTCCCCCGTGAGATCTCGCGGTCACCGCATCCCCCGTGTCCGATTTCCGTGTCCGGCAACACCATGGGCATCTCCTCCTTCGACTCCTCGCACTCCACCGGGCCGGGACGCACCGCAACCTCCTCCCCGAGCCTGCCTTCATCTTCGGCACTGACGGCTTCTTTCGGTCGATTCGGTCGACGCCGACCTCCCCACGCCTCGCCGGTCCCCTCTACGAGTTCCCTGTGAGCGCACGCATCTTCCCCCTCTCTTCCCAGCTCGATTCCGAGCTCGCGCGCATGTTTTTCACTATGGCCGTAGCCGCGCCGCCGCCTGGCTCGTCGTCCGGCCAACTTCGGTGACCCCTTCGTCCGGCCGATGCCCCCACTGGATGCGCGGCTTCACGCCCGTCCGAATGGACTAAGCCCCGCCGCAAATGGCCGCCCATAGTGCGTTTCGGCGAGTCGCCGACATTTAAACGTCGGCCGACACTGTTCACCGGGCCCGCCTGTTAGCTAGTTAGATTAGGGTTAATCTATGTTTAGTTAAGTTAAATAGCCACTGACATGTGGGGCCCCTGTAAAAATAATGTTTGGATTAAAACATGTCACTGACACGTGGGCCCATGCACTATAGCAATTAATTAAATCCTAATTAAGCCTGTGTCACTGACTAACAGGGCCCACGTGCTAATTAAGCCCCTTTAGTTAAATTAACTCACTGGATTAAGCTACTGTGTATGACATGTGGGACCCAGAGGGACCCACCTGTCAGGTTTGACCCTGGTCAGCCGGGTTTGACCTGCTGACATCATGGTGATGTCATGCTAACGTCATCATTTACTATTCTGGATAATGTTGGATTAAATGGATTAAATAAATTCAGAAAATAATTAAAACTTTAGAAAATCATATAAAATAAACCGTAATTCCGATGAAAATACTTTATACATGAAAGTTGCTCAGAATTTCGATACTAATCTGAATGCGCCCTATGTATTCCTGTCAGATGCCCCTAGCTAGATGAACATGGAACTTTTAGACCGATTTCAATAAGTGAATAGTGCCCAACTTTAGTTAAATAAATACGGATAAATTCCTAAATTAACTAAATCATTTAGTTAGGCTGTAGAACACCTCTGCATATAATTTAGACATGTCATGCATATTATTTGCATTTTGCCGTGAAATTATTGTTTCTCTCCCCCTCCTTCTCTCTTGACAGACGCCGAGACCGACGACGTCGCAGCTGGGTACGACTACGCTACAGACGAGCAACCCGTTGACGACCCCTCTTTCTTGCCAGAGCAACCAGGCAAGCCCCCCCTTGAGCATCCAGATATCGCCCATTCCATTTCTCCTGCTTGCATTAGATTTTGCTACTGTTAATGTTTGCTCCTATTCTGGCGCATAGCCTGCTTTTGTAACCTGTTTAATGTTACCTTACCTGCGTATGTTAAACTGCTTAGTATAGGTTGGTAGTGAACCATCAGTGACCCCCACCACCTTACCCTTGTTGCCCCTGCTTGATCATCGACGACTCGATCAATGTGATCGTCGACCAGGGACCGACACATCACCTCACCCCCCTTAGTTGTACGACTCTGCATAGTTACTCTCGAGTGCCGAGGGTGATACCTCGTAACGCACTCCTGATGAATACTCTACAGTGTAGCTGTTTGGTCGTGGTCATCAAGGGTGATTCCCCCTTCTCCACTTCCGATACGACTCTGTCGTGCAACCCCTCATTGTGAACCTCGAGGGTGATGCCTCATACGTTCACCCTGATGATTTCATCGAGTGGAATCCACCGAGGGTGATTCCTCGGGGTTTTCCCCCTTGATGTTATGACCACACGGTTACTTTGACCTTTGTTACAGGCGGGACGACCCTGATGGGTACCCGCAGGGGATCGATGATGTCGGGTGCGCCGGAAGGGCACTCGAGTGTGATATTGTGGCGGAGCTTCAGAAACTCTGATTGTCTCCGCGTGTTACTAAATGAGCATATCGGATTTGGGTGTTTGAGCTGAGTTGGTCGACGTGCCCTATACGCACTACCACCACGCGGGATAATGGTTATGGGGCCCTCTGCGATGTACGTTTCTCCCGAAAGCTCTTCAGACGTCACGTTTCACCGTGCGGGCTGATCACCGGGATTGGGCTGGATACTTCACTGACGAGTTCAGTGTCGTGCCTGCACCCCGGCCAGCCACGCAACGCGCAGGGTGCCCAGGGCGATGGCCCAAGACCTCTGGGTGCATAGGTTAGTCCGGCGTGCTGACCTCTCTGCTGAGCCTAGGTAGGGCGCTGCTTCGTGTTGATCTCCCGAGGCCGGGCATTACCCAGCAAGTATGTCCGTCCAGAGGTGATCGAGCGTGTTGGGTAACAGTAGTGCACCCCTGCAGGGAAGAATGATCTATCGATAGCCGCTCCTACGGTAAAGACGCTCAGTTTGTGTATCCCGGTCTACTACTTGAACTGGATACTTGTTACTTAATTGAAGCTTCGGGATCGCTTTCTCGCAGGGAGTCGAGGAAGGATCTCTAGGCTTTGCTTCAACATGTTTGCTTAATAAAATGCTATTTTACTCTCTTCTATTGCTGCAAGATGGTGGCTCATGAAGATGTTTGAAGATGCTAGTCTTCGATAGGACTAGGCCTTCTCTCTATTCTGGCTTTTCTGCAGCCCTGTCCACATATACAGCCTTTCCCCTTTGATAATCTGCATATGTAGTGTAGATCCTTGCTTGCTGAGTACTTCGGATGAGTACTCATGGTTGCTTTGTTACTTTTTTCCCCATACCCCACTTTGATGATACATCAGACGATGGAGCCCCGGAGCCAGATGCCACCACGTGAGCTTACTACCAGGAGGGTCCAGATGGCATGTACTACTGGATCAAGCCAGCCGACCAGGATTAGGATCAGAGGCTCACAGGCAGGAGGCCTAAGCCTTTCGATCTAGAGTCGTTGTTTGTGCTAGCCTTCTTAAGACAAAACTTGTCTAACTATGTCTGTACTCAGATAATATTTGTATGACTGACTTATGTATTCGGATCCTCGTGATCCCTCGTCTGTAATATTGTGGATCTCCGTTTATTTGTGTTAGAGTTGTGTTGTGATATCTTCCCGTGAGTCCCTATGCTTGATCGTGCATATTTGCGTATATGATTAGTGCACGATTGTGTCGGGGGCGTCACAGGAGCTTCAGCCGCTGTTTGCATGGATCAAAACAGCAACTACCTTGGAGCCTCTGCGGTGGTATTTGATGGTCTAGTCGACGCTCCATGCCTGGAAGCTCAAGCATGCAATGAGGCTCTTGCCCTAGCGCAAGACCTGCTTCTTACACATGCGATAATAGCGTCTGACTGCTTGCAGGTTATTCAAGACATTAATGGAGCTTCGAGCTCTTCTTCTTATGCTTCATTTTTGAATGAGATTAGAGATAGAGTTACATTTTTTGTAAACATTACCTTTCGGTTTGAAAACAGGGAGGCAAACTTTGAAGCACATGCCTTAGCGAAGGCTGCTTCATCGCTACCTGTTGGGCGCCACCTGTGGCTAGGGAACCCACCAGACATTATTTGTATTCCTTCTGTCTGATTGATGAATAAAATCCCTAGTTCACCTCAAAAAAAAAAACTTGGGCTT
The DNA here is from genome assembly GCA_011799875.1 of Thinopyrum elongatum. Classification (NCBI taxonomy): domain Eukaryota; kingdom Viridiplantae; phylum Streptophyta; class Magnoliopsida; order Poales; family Poaceae; genus Thinopyrum; species Thinopyrum elongatum. The sequence continues at coordinate 88,206,121 of CM022302.1, read as the reverse complement.
CAGTCGCAGACGCGCAGTGTGAGTCTCACCCTACACCACAATCTCAGATTTGACTTGCCGCACGAGGAGCACCCGTGATCGAGAGGGGAGAGTTGACGAGCCATTGCCGCCTCCGCTCGACGGCGGCGCCGCCGCTGGAGGACGAGGACCTGCTCTACGAGGTACTCCTCCGCCTCCCGCCGCAGCCGTCCTCCCTCCCACGCGCCTCCCTCGTGTGCAATCCCTGGCGCAGCCTCGTCTCAGATCCGGATTTCCTCCGCCGCTTCCGCCTCCACCACCGCCGCAACGCTCCCCCACTCGGTTTCTTCGATATTAGTCACGTTGAGGGGAGTTTTGACGACATCTACTTCCTACCCACCATGGATCGTCCCAATTGTCTACCAGATGGCCCGGAGGGCCACTTCTACTTGCCGGCCGAGCTAGACCACGGCTACCGCGCCCTCCTTGGATGCCGTGATGGTCTCGTCCTCATCCTCCGGTTAACTTGGAGGTGCCCCGGGAAAACACCCCTAGCATCGTGGCGCCCGATCCTGGTGTGGGATCCTGTCAGCGGCGACCAGCACCGCATTGCTCTCCCCCTGCCTCCGATGATGTTAAGCTCTCGTGGTGGATCAGCGGTTCGGTGCTTCGTCGTGCCAGATTAGACCACTTATCAGGTAATCTTGCTGATGGCAGAGCAGGAAACACAAAATAGACGATTGCTCGCCTGGATTTACTCGTCCGAGACCCGCGAATGGGGTGATCCCACCTCGACTCTGATTCCATCCTGGGACTTCTTAGAACATACGGCCAAGCCCGCTGTGCTGGCTGGGAATTCTCTTTACTGGATCCTTGTTGGTAGTTCATCAAGCATCGTTGAGTTTGATTTGGGTAGGGAGAGACTAGTTGTGATACCTGTGCCGCAGCAATTGTATATGATCCACAGGAGCTAGTACTTGATTTTGCAGGCAGATGGCGGTGGGCTTGGCTTCCTTTTTCTGTTAAAGTGGGACTACAAGGCAGTGTTATACAACTGGAAGACAGATTGTGATGGTGTTTGTTCATGGGTGACCGTAAGAGTCATTGAGCTGGACAAGCTACTTTCTCTGAATGCAGAGAAGTACGAGCTACTTTGCAAGAATCGACATAAGGAGGGCACAAGGATACTAGGGTTTTCTGAGCTCAACAATATGATACTCCTGAAGATGTTTATCGGCGTGTATATGATTCAGCTTGACTCATTGCAGTTGAAGAAACTTCCCAGGACCCACGAGCACATATTGGACCTGCATAAATTCGCTCATGCATTCGAAAGTGTATATACTGCAGGTAATAGCATGCCTAAACCAATTTATGTTTTGATAATTGGGTTGACAGATTTGCGTTCCATTCTTTAGCATTATGCTAACAATCATGTCACTTACTTTTTTATGCTCGATGATCTTTTTAGGGTTGTTGTTTCGTATTGGTTTATTATAATCGATTGTCTTTTGACATTCTATGTGATGATTATGTCTTGAAAAACATGTAATTATGTATTTTGATGTTGAGTTCTCTTAATTGAACCCCCTGGTGACCTTCCCTTAATAGAACAGTGAAGGAAAATATGCTATTTTTTCTATAATAACTGAACTAGATGATATATTCGACAATAGTATAATGTTAGTATTGGTGTATAGCATGCAGTGCAAGTGTTTATAATGGTGCGAAACTGAAGAGAATTACATTAAGAAAACTAGTACTTCACACCAAATGGATAGGTAGTAAAATTGGCACATTCTGAATCTTAAATGCTAGTCATATTTCATTCTTTCCATATTGTTTTGAGAGAATTCATGGTACCTAGTACTCCTTATAAAATGTTAGGAGTACACTAAAATCTGATGCATTTAAGAGGGTTTAGTCTTTTATGGCAAAACTGACTTCGGACAAATCTAATTTCCAATCCTTCACCAACTGTTTGATCGGACAGTGCTGCCAGTTGCGTGGCCGCTCATAACCGCCATGAAGAGTGCGGCGTCTCCATGTCGTTTCTCATGAACCGCTGTGTGCTGGCTGCTGCTTGCTCTCCTCATCTAGTCAATTCTCTTTCACCACTGACTCTGCATATGTGCCTGTCAACGCCTTCTTCATGCAGCCACAACCTGCATTCCTCCATGCCGCCAGTGTGTTTACCATCTTTAATTACCAAGATTTTAGTTAACTGCTAATGAGCAGGTTGTGAATGTTGTTTATTTTTTACTACTTTAGAAATAGTCCTGTGGCAATAGGCAATATCATTTGTGGCAGAGAAAATTAATAAATCGAGTTAATTTCATCTTTTCTGGCTAAATTTATCTTAAGAAGGGAATAGTCATGGTCACTTGCTGAATATATTGGTATGGGTATATCTTTTTGTCCAACATAGCATGGAGCGAGAGTAAGAGTAATTTTAGATAACTTCTCCACTCTGATGAGCTAATAGTCCGAGTGTGTGCATATTCTTCTTCTTTTTTGATTCCCCAAAACAAAGAAAATGGAGAGGCTGCCTGAATTTATAACCAGTGAGGAATGGAATTTGAATCAAACCTGCTCTCCAGAACTTAAAATTTGCGCCATCTCTCCAAATCTAAGACACATATTTAGCTTTCAAAATTTGACCTGGTTAGATCAGCAGCCAGTGAATGTGTGATTGATGCTTCTCTGATTGGGCATGCATGTGCCATGAAGGCGCGAGTTGCTGCAAAAGAGCCGGTCTGTGTGCGAGCGCAGGCAAGAGAAAGCTGGGGTGAGTTTTCAGCATTAATTGATGTGTAATTTGAATGATCAACAAATTAATCAGGCGATTAAAGAGGAAATTTAGCGGATTTATTTCCCAGCAAAGAGTGTGCGCTCGTTGGCCCCTACCAAAATTGAAAAGCCGATCTCTACCCCATTGCTCTTACTTGGTCTTGCCGAATCTGCCTGATGGCCCTACAAACCTGAACGGAGGGAGTAGTAGATGGTTTTTTTGTTTACCTATTCTTAATGTTGTATGAGGCCTAAGCTTACATCCGAAAAAAATACCTGAGTTGTTTTCCTCAAATTATATGTGATTAATCTTAATATCTCATTGAGGCCCCATCATATCTTTTTTTTTCTTTTCGCTAGAATGCCGTTCGTTCCCTGACTTCATATGCTTGTAGGTACAGGCTTTGGTGGTGGACATGGTGGAGCAGAAGTTTTGTACAATGCATAATATGTTTGTCCAGACAGACATGCTATCGTGATATACAAATAGAGCAGGTAAGCTTATCTCTAAGTGCTAGCAGAATGAAATATTTTCTGTTTTACTTTGTATTGGTATATAAATTGTTGAGCATTACAAATTTTTGTACCGCGGAGTATATAATGTGTAATTTTTCTTGATGAGCAGTACAAATTTGTTTGACCAATGAGATCGATTGCTCCGCAGGTCTATTGGAGATGCAGAGATGGCTTCTTGGCTGTGTGTGGAAATGCCCCCTCTGTGTTGCATCCACACCGGTGATCTGTGAAGTGGACTTTCAGGAGTCAATTGCTTCATTTGCTGAATAGTGTCTATTATGTTGTACGTTTACCCAAATTCTGGCTGATGGATGTTGAATGTTCAACTGCACGCAGCGATCCACTGATGCGTGCCACCCTAGAGCTCGATGGTGTCCATCTCTGGTTGTTGTACTGTTAGAAATGTTGCAAATTGTTGTTGTACTGTTAGACAATGTATGTTTCTATGATGCAGATTGTTGCTGTACTGATAGAAATATGTTTCTATATTGCAAATTGTTGTTGTACTGTTAGACAATGTATGTTTCTATGATGCAGATTGTTGCTGTACTGATAGAAATATGTTTCTATATTGCAAATTGTTGTTGTACTGTTAGACAATGTATGTTTCTATGTTACACACTGTTTTTTTTATTGTTAGACAATATATGTTTTCTGTGTCACATGTTCATTGCCATATGAGTAATATCGGTCCTCTGCGGAAGAGAAGATTCATGTGCTTAAAGTTCCCAGCCCTCAAGGTAGAGAACTTGACCAAGAACACATTCTTCCCTATTCACTCCTTGCTTGTGGAGCCCAAATTCAGAATCTCTCTGCTGTCGAACTGCCAAAAGAGATGCGACGCCCCATCATCCTGGATAAGAAGGGCAGGTCTAAGTACCAAAACTTTCCGAAGAATGCCCTTGTTCTGACAAACCCCAAACTGTATGGTGCATAGGTAGAAACTTTTTCAACTTCGGAATTAGCCTTCCATTTTCAATTGCAGATATTGGTCTCCCGTGGCAACAAAGTTGGGGCTTCAAAAATGATTACTGGGATAGAACGCACCCGGTTGAAGGGCATTACAAAGTTATTATGACCTCCTGGATTTACTCTGACGTCTTGTACAGTTGTCGCTGGTCATTCTTGGGAGGAGTTGAACAAGGACCTTGATCGCTTGTTATCTACCTAGAAAGGAATAACTCAACATGCTCAATCTGCTGCCTTAGCTGCCGAGGAGGATGTCGAAGGTGCTATTCCTGTGATGTTGTATAGATCAAAGGGCCAGGCTCTATCTATTGTTCAAGATGATTTTAATGAGAAGGTGAGTTAAGTTTGCATACTATTCAAACACAGCAGAACTGATAAAATTATGTCACCAGTTCATTTCTTTCAAATGCTTTACTTGAATCCCAATTAATTGGTATTCTTCACTTAGGTCAAGAGGTTGGTTGTGGATTCTCCTCGCACCTACGAGGTGAGTAGCTTGATATATGATACGTTTATAGTCGTTTAAACTCTTGAAGAAATATTTTTTGCAAATTATCTTTCCTTCACACTGATGCATGCTTTATGTTGTGTACCTCTAGACAGAAGTTGACTTCTATATGCCTGTTTTTCCTAATCTAAAAAGTGAACACTTGAAAATATATCCACCAAAAATTTGCTGCACATTTTTTGTTGTCACATAAGCCTGTTGAATAAGTGGCCCACAGCGGTGGTGGCAGCCAGGGCGTGGGGAGCCGTGAGACGCATTGGCGTCACCCAACGAGAGCCAACCCACCACCGTGAGCGATGTCGAGGTTGTGTGGTGGCTGCGTCGAGCTCTCAAATTTTCATCAAACGTTGCGGCTGGGTCTCTAGCCTGGTGCCTTATACGTGTGCTGGTTACGTGCATGCTAACCTAACCTGGATAGAAGACGGAGAATGGCAATCACTCGCCAACATGCAACTTTTTTCTAGTGAAAGCCTTGTGGGCCACCTGCAACTTCTTTTTTGGTGAACCCTTGTGGGGACTTTATTGAGCATTAAGCAAACTTGCATCATTCAGTACATCACCAAAAATACAGCTGGGAGGTGATCCATCCTCGCTCAAAGCATTACTAGAATCAAAAGTAAAATAAGCTAAATTATGTGCCACCTTGTTTGCTTCCTGCAGACAATGCTGAAAAGAAATAGTCTACCGGCGATCAAGAAACACTGTGCTAGAATTATTGTATATGGATTCCAGATTTCAATGGTTCCTGAAAGTGTCTGAATATTACAACGCATCATTTTTGCACCATACTAACGCTCCCATTCAGCATAATATGCGGATCGGACGGAGAACATATACAATATTGTTTTATGCCAGGCCACAAAATCCAGTCCAAGAGCTCACTAAGAGGTATCTGAAGTACCCTCTCAACATTAACTGGCAGCTCCTCGGTGGTGCTTCATCCCACTTTCCTGTAACAGAGTTTATTAATTCATCAACTATTCTCAACAAAAGATTGTCCCGAGTAGTCAATTTTCCTTGTTGGGCTCCCCTGAACGTAATGGTCGCGCCTAACCCAACCCTCCAAATATGACCTCTACTGAATGTATTAAGATCAACTATAATACTTCATGTGAACGATAATGCTTTCTTTGGACCTGCGTTCAACACATTTCCATATGGATAGTATTTTGCTCTCAGGAATCTGTTGCATTAGTGATAAGTCTAGTAACATGTTTTGCTAGCATGGCCAAATTAAATGCATGTAGATCTCAAAATCCCATGCCACCATCAGATTTAGGGATACACATCGTCCACCAAGCAACCCAATGCATCTTTCTTGCTCTTCCGTATCACCCCCAAAATCAAGACATGGCATCTATTATTTCTTACATACATGTCTTCTTTGGAATTTGGAACACCGGCATAGCGGAAATAGGGATAGAAAAAATGATCGCCTTTAATAAGATAAGTTACTTCCTACAACTCGACAAAAACTTCTCCTACCAGCTTTTCGGGCGGTTTATGATTCATTCAAGAAGATGAATAAAACTATAGCTTCTGTCAACACCAACCATGGTTGGGAGACCGCTGTATTTAGCAGATATTTGCTTCAGTTATAATATTAAGCTAATTACACATCCTAGTGTTGGAGATAAATTCGACAGATCCCTCGGTAGGGTATCCTAAGCTAGGCTACTTTGCACGATGGTAACAGAGACGAGGTTTTACCTAGGTTCAGGCTCTCAAGAGGAGATAATACCCTACGTCCTGCTTATGTTTTATTGTGTTGGTGTGTATTGAGAGTAGAAAGAACCGAGAAATTGTAAGTTGTCTATCTATCTGCCTAGCCCCTCAGCTTATATAGCATACCGGGGGGTCCTAGGGTACACGGGTCCTAGTTGGCTACATACAAGGAGGTAGAATCCTCCATGACCCCAGCGTCTTGTCTTGCACATCAAGCCTTCTGGAATCTTCTTGTGATACGCCATGGTGTTCCTATGCTTGAATAGTTCTTGGATGTAGGGGCCATACTTCGCCACTTGCACACCGCTCGATGGTGCATGATTCACTTGATTGATACAACCGGGACATCGGTTGCATTGGTTGTGAATGGTGCCCCAGTGATGCCCAAGAGAACCTTGCATACGGCTTGATTGCACCTCCACTGATTTGTTGTAGTAATCAGGAATTCTTTCCCAAAACATAGCCTTGGCTTAATCCGTTCCAACCGTTGCATCCATGGACATGTTCATCCAAGCATAGCATAGAGCAACATCTTCAACTTGATTGTAGTGGTGAGTGCGTGACCTTGACGACCTTGTGCTTGCTTCGACCACCTCCTCAACTTGGTCTCCATCGACCACCTCCTCTTCTTCGGACGCCTCCAAATGATCCCAAATAGAGTCATAATTGAGATCATCTAGCCTTATCGTAGTCGAGGACTCCAAAGACGCTAAGAATTTGGCCGTGTTCATCTCCACACTATGGCAACAAAACGAAAAAACTCCATCACCATCGCCCACCAACAATCACCATCTAAAATCCGTTGACTGAAATGTGAAAGATGTTTTTATTTACCTTGTTGCCATTTCATCGAGCACTTGGCGGTTGCGACCCTTCTTGCCGGCTGCGGCCTCCGGACGCGCCGGAGCAGTGGCCGTAGGGATCGCCGATGACACTGCACCAGGCGCCGGATGTGGATGGGGCGCTGGAGTGGTCTTCTTCTCCTTCTTCTTCTTCTTCGACCACCTCGGCGAGGGCCGCCGCCACCGCTGTCGGATTTCTAGCTCTCTTGGCGTCGGCGGGAGCGGCGGAAGGGCGGCCGACTGTCGCCACACTGGCGGCCTTTGTCATGGTGGGAGTCGATGCTTGTGGCTGGTGGAGATTTTTCATCCCAACCTTTTTTTTTCGGCGCGGGCGGCGGCACGGGGGTGATTTCCAGCGGCGACAAGCCGGCAGCGGTGGCTGGCGGAGTGGCGGAAGGGACTTGGCTATCCATTCCGGCGGGAGGACCGGTCATCGATTGCGACCGCAGCGTGTGGTGACGGCTGCAGCAGGAATGGCGGAGGCATGGGGGCGGGAGAAAGAGGTGCACCACTTTTACTCGGCCACACAAGCGCCGAGCATATTTAGGCGGGTTGGAGGGGATTTTCGGCGGGGAAGTAAAAATTATCCTCCCTTATAGGTTTTAGGACTTTGGATAGGTGCGGCAGAGTAAAACCGAATTGATTAATATGCAGATTACTGTTTTTAGGGGGGGTACTCCACCTTAAGTGGACCAGAGTACTATTTTATATGACCCTTCAGATTAACTGAAATGAAGGTTCATATTCAGTTGAAGGTAGCATGGAAGAGATCTATTGTATTGTTGATCTTGGTAGTAATCTTAAATCCATACTAACGATTTGGTTCTGTATTTATGAAATAGTTGTTTACTTTTATTAAATTTAGTAGTCCTGCTGCAAGAGGCATGTTCATTTGTGCCAGAGAAAATTAATAAATTGATCTTATTTCATCTTTTCTGGCAAAATTTATTTAAAGTTTTAAATAGTTATGATCAGTTTTATTGTTGAATTTATTGGTATGGGTACATTTTGTTTTGTCCGACATGGCATGGAGCAAGCTTAAGAAAAAGTGTATGAAACTCCTCAGTTCTGATTAGCTAATAATCTTAGCGTGCATATTGTACATTTTTTGACACTAGTGATTATATACTGTTTTGAGACTATTCGCTTTGTGTGATACTGAAACTAAAAAAAATTGAGAAGCTCTAGCTGCCTAAATCTATAACCATTGTTGAAAGAAAATTAGAATCGTGGCACCGTCTCTTCTAATCTAAAATGCATAGTTAGCTACCAAATTTTCATGTGATCTGCTGTTTGCAACAGCAGCCATTGCATCTGCGATTAATGCTCTTTGATTGGGCATGCATGTGCGTCGCTCCCTCGCGTACCCCCCTCACGTCGCTCCCACGAGCGACCGAGGGGATGAACCCTAGCCGCCGGGGCTAGTCCGCCGCCTCCAGCTCCCTCCCTTGCTGCCGCCGGTGTGCGCCGCCGATCCGGTCGGCGTAGGTGGCGGGGGGATTTCCCTTCTCCTCGTTCGATGTCGTGCGGCGCGGGACGATGGCGTCATGTGGATCCAAGGCACGGCGGCGCGGTGGCGCCGCGTGGCTGCGCAGGTGGACATTGGTTGGGCGTGGCGTGGCGGTCGGCTAGACGTGGCTAGAAGATGAAGGTGGGGCTGGTCGTGGCCCGTGGCGGTGGCGGCGTTCAGCTCGGATCCTGTCTTGGCCGTGGTGACGGCGACGGCTGACCCGGATCCGACCATGGTGGTGGCGGCGTCCCCTCCGCTGGGGATGACAGGCCAGGTGGTGGGTCCTTGTGGCAGCGGCGTTGGCGGCGGATCTTGCGATCCCGTGTCCGGGTTCGTCGCAGGACGTGCGCGGCGGCCGGAGCTTCCTCCGGCGTCGACGGCGCTTGATGCGGGGTTGCGGCGGCGGTTGTCGTTGTATGGGCGACGACAACAGCTAGCGCGACGGTTGGTGCTCCCTGTAGCGCCCAGAATCGGGGCGGCAGCCCCTCTTCATCAACGGCGGCAGACTCCGGGGTCGTGTGGGCAACTCGGAGTCCAGATCTCGAGATGGTGATGGCCTTCTGAGGCTGGTGGCGGTATGGGATGTCCCTTCCATCAATAGACCGTGTTCGATGCAGCTAGGCAGGTGACACATGTGCCTCTCTCGGAGTTGTCGGGCGGTGCCTGTCGTCGGCAGGCGAAGCCACCGGTGGATGTGCTACCGGCGGATGCTATGCACGATGTCTTATATGGAGACGTCAAGTCATGCTTGTTACCGGCACGTGATGCACGGTGGCTCTGGTGGAGGTGTCAAGTTTAGCCTGTTGTTGTTGGATCGAAGTTGGTGCGATAGTAGCGAGAGGCAGGCGGTATGGGACATCTTTGTCTTCCGTTGTCTCCTCCAGAGGTATCCAGCTATCGAGGCGTCGGTAGGCGGATAAGGGCGGATGGTACGGACGGCTTCAACGACGAGCTTTTGCACTCCGGTGCAAACACAAGATCTCTGATCGGGCTATGTCGTCGCGCACCTGCGTCGTGTCCTTGCTGAAGGTGGTGGATTGAAGCTTTGCTTTGGGGATGTGAATCCGAAGTTCAACCTTGTTGAGGACTCGCCATCATCGGCGCACGTGCGGTGATTCCTTCTTGAAGGCGTAGCCTAGGAGTTGTATTTTTTCCTTTATGTTGTGTCTTGTATCATAGGGTTAGTGGCTATCTGGGGGAGTTACTGTCCCGAGGTATACGGCCTTAGGGTTTGTTTTTCGCTTTTTTTCCGGATCGATGATGTTCGACTGCTGTATTTTGCACTATTAATAATATATGGCTGCATGCATTGTCCTAATGCAGAAGCCGGGGATATCCTCCTTTTCAAAAAAAAAAAAGGCAGGGGCGAGCTGCCGCAAGAGAGCCCGCGTTAGTTTTCTGCATTAATTTGTATTGAATATGAATATTCAACGAATTGATCGGGCTATTATGGAGCAAACTTAGCAGATTTATTTCGCAAAAAAGTGTATGTGCTCATTGGCTCTGACCAAAATTGGGAACCTGGTCTCTACCCCAGCGCTCTGCCTTGGTCCCGCCGAATCGCTGGCCATATAAGCCTGGCCGCAGGAAGTAGTAGATGAGGTTTTGTTTATCTAACCCTGATGTTGTATCAAACCCAAGTTTACAACTTTAAATATAAAAAAAGGACCAGAGTTGTTTTCTTCAAATTATATATGTGAGTGTAATTATCTAAATATGTGCTTGAGGCCCTATTATATCTATTTATCTTCTCATTGGAATGTCATTGATTCTCTGACTTCGTATGCTTGTAGGCACGGGCATTGGTGCTGGAGACGGTGGAGCTGAACTTTTGCACAATACATAGTATGATTCTCAAGATATATTGAGTAGGTAATCTTATCTTTTAAGTGGTAGCTGAATGAAATATTTTCTCTTTCCTATGCTTTTTCGATATTTTCCTGTTTTACCTTTTTCTGGATGCTAAATGGTATTTGATATTTTTTTCTATCAAGTGCAGGCGTGCAAGTGTGAAGGCGATTGCATGATCCCCGGCCCCTCTATGCCAGTAACAGTATTGGAGCATTCCTTGTTTATTAATGAAAAGGCTTATAGCAATTATCATTTGACATTGCTGTTTATTTGGGATCATTATAATACCTAGTGCTCGCTTGTAATTATTGTACAGTCTTCAGCTTTTAGGTGATTTGCTTAAATATTTTCTCAGCATGTCTTTGTCTGTCACTCTAACTCACACATGTAATAGGCAATTGGCCTCTACAGTTTTTAACATGCTGCCAGGTAGTTATGTACAGTCGTTACTATGTCCAGCACTGCACATTCGTCTTACCTTGTATGAGATTTGAGTGCAAAGTGAGAACTGATTAGCTTATACTATGTGAAGGTTTTATATTTCCAGTTTTCACATAACAATAAAAATGAATCCAGTATATAGAAGTTTTCACCTTGGCTTCCCGGACGACAAATCTACACTAATACAATAGTTGAACCTCTTCCAAAATTTACTTTGGGTCATTGCTTATGTTATGTCCATTCACAGCCAACTCCGTAAAACAAAGATCTTCCTTATGAGTCACTGTTTCAAAAACAGAAACGATAGTGGAACATCTCCTCTAAATTCAAAAACACTGGAAGAGCATTTGAAATCAGGAGCACAAAAACCTTTCCTGCTGGTTGTAAATTTGAACTTAGTTGGTGGCCTTATTGATGGGCTTGAAGAACAAAGGCCTATATCGGACTATCCGTTGCAGAAGGAATCAATAAAAAAAAAACAAAGACCCCTCCACTACAAGTGCGTAGCTCTACTGGAATATGCACTAATATGGTTCCGTTTCAGAGATGAAAACTCGATTTTCTGTGATACATGGGAGTCATCAGTAGAGTGAATCATGAATTCATGATACGTCAAGGAATAATTACATCCAAATAGAATGCTACCCTTTAAATAAGTCAGAAAAACTTCTAGTCAAATTTACCCTTGTTTAAATGGGTGGCCAAAACATATATCCTTCGCACGTAGTGGGGCATCCTAAAAGAGCTCTAGCCTCAAATGGGTGCACCTATGTTTGTTTCTCGTTGTGATAGAGAAGTCGGTGCTGCATGTGGTGGGTTCCCTGCGGCAACAATGACTCCATGAGGGCGGTTTCAGCGAACAGTGCTCTCCGAAGGTTGCGTTGGATTGGTCAGTGCAAGGCTTGCAACTTTCTCCCGTGATGCACATCACCAAAATTGAAGCTGCCGGTCCTCGACGTCTCGGCCGATTGTTTGGCTTTGGACGGCAAGGTCCTAGGGTGTCGTTCATTCAGAGGGGTCTTTACGGGTCATCAGCGACAAAGTCAGAGTCGCCTGCTCAGGGAAAGGTGATAACGATGACATTGCGGGCAACCTCGACGACGTCCTCTCGGTGGTGTGTGTGGTCTTGGGTGCCAGGTCGGCCGAAGTGCCCTTTTCTGTGGGTGTGTTGTATCGGTCTTCGCCCGGGTTTCCGCTAGTTAACCAGGCAACTCTCTTCATCTTAATCAATAAAAATGGCAAATCTTTTGTCTTGTATATATATATATATATATATATATATATATATATATATATATATATAGGGTGGGTCTATTATGATAACACCCCTTAAGAGTCTTATTCTGCTAACATCTGGCTTATTCTGATAACACAAACGCACCGCCCCGCGCACCGAACCGAACACGCAGCGCCCCACAAAAACAAAGTTTAACGACAACAAAAAACTCTCAGCCCCATTCCCCATGACCCACCCTCACCTTCCTCACGATCCACCTCCCACCCACCCCACCTTCCTCTCGATCCACCTCCTACCCACCCCAGCCGCCGCCCAACCACATCCCGCCCCGACGCCGCCCAACCACGTCCCACCCCGCCGCCGCCCGCCGCCCGCCGCCCACCATGTCCCGCTCCGCCGCGGCGACAGCCACCACACAACGCCGCCATAGGCACCCCCACCTCCACCGCGCACAGCCCCGGCTGGATCCGGCCAGGCTCTCCACGCAGCACAGCAACCAGGCTCTCCCGTCGGCGGCCGCCCCTTCCCCATTTCTCCACCTGAACGTCGCCCCGATCCGCGCTCGGGTAGATGCCCGCCGGCAGCCGGATCCGGCATCGAGCAGTGCATGAGCTCCTCAGCCGTTCCCTAGTGATGGTGGCCGGCGCCGCCCCGCCTTCTTCTTCTCTGCACCCGACCGCTGCGAGCTCCGACCCCGACCACATCTTAACCGGCCCACAGACCCATGGATCCAATGTCGGATCCGAGTTCTTTCCTCCCCTGAGCAACACCGCCCCCACCCGAAAACGCCTAGGACGAGCTCTCTCCTCCTCGTGGCGGTCTCTGGCGCCGCCCACCTCATGCAGCTCAGTCAATGCGCCTGTGCAGCTCGATCGCGGCCCCGTCTTCGTGCAGGTTCGCTGGCCACAGCTTGCCTATGCCGTCCTCCCTCATCATCAGCCACGACGTTGCAACCACCGGCCTCGAGCGTCCTGTCCACCCCATCAATTGTTTTTTTGTTGCTTTTTCTGATTTCACTTGGGCACTGTTGGCGCGTCAGTGCGGTGCGGTTGGATGTCCAGTCCACCGGCGACTGTGCTTGCAATCCGGTGGCGTGTGTAGGTTAACTGCATCGCTGTTCAGTAGTGCGCTTGGGCGTGTGTAGCAGTGTGCTTGGGCGTGTGCAGTTTTCTTGCGCGGGAGTGCGTCGGCGGCCGCTTTGTTGCAGGATGCATCCCACATCCGGGGTGTGAGCAGCTCAGATGGTGGAGTTCGGAGCTGCAGTGCACTCCGGTGGGGGCAGTGGTGCACTCTGGTCCTGCTGCAGTGCACTCCTTCGCATTTTGTGGCGGTTCATGGGTGGCTCACCCTCGCGGCTGCGGAAAATTAACTTTCTCTTTTCATGGGATGTTGCGGTTCAGTTTTGTTTTATTTGTAATCTTGAAGTGATGTTGATGTCCGGTGCCCGTTTTGTTGTGCGATGGGAGTATACATGTCTATATGTATGATTTCATTGCAGTTCGAGCAATGTATTCATGTGGTTTCGTTGTGGTGCACTTGCAGTCTGGTGCGTGGGCACAGGAAGTGCTTTGTGGTTCATTATGTAGAAAACAGTTGATGCAGTACACTTGCTTTGTCTCAGCAGCCACGATGCATTCATAAAAAAGTGAGAAGAAAAAACAAAAAAATAATAGTGCAGTTCACTAATCTCAAACATGCAAACATCAAAAAGGCATTTTGGAAAAAATGCAGTACACTGGCCTTGGTAATTCAGTTCGAACGTATTTCTAAAAATGTAGTTTCAAAACAACAAAAAATGCATGCATCCCACTTCGATTTGTGTTGTGGTTCACTTTACCTTTGATGTGCACTGCACTCATCACAAGATGTTTCGTGTTTTATCAAAAAGTTAGAAAAATGAAGAGAGAAACCATGAAGTTCACTTGATTGTCTGATGCGGTGTGATTTTCAGTCTGAAGCAGTGCGTTCATCTGTGTGATGTAGTACACATGACGATTTTGGTGTGGCGGAAAAACAGAGTATCCGCATTTCTATAAAATCAAAATTGATCTTAAACCACAAGGAATTAGAGATAGTGTTCTATATGGAAAAGTTGCGCCTCATCGATATCTTTCCAACGGCGTATAATTTGAATCATTCCAATCAGCGCTTTGTAAAATTTTTGTGAAAAACGGCCGCTGCCACTCGTCGTCAGCCGCGCGATTTTTAAAATTAACTTAAAACCGTAAGGAATCTCAAAAACATTTGGACATATGAAAGTTGCGCCTCGTCCGTAGCTTTTCAACGGCTTATCACACGCCTCGTTTCGACAAACGGTTGAAAAACTGGAGCAAAAACTGTACCGAAAAATTCAAAAAAATTTGAAAAACACAATTCCGTGATTTAGTAAATTTGAAACTGCTCTTAAACAGTAACAAATTAGACAAAATAGTAGATATGAAAAAGATGTGCCTCGACGATATCTTTCCAACGGTATATCATTTGCTTCATTCCGACAAGCGGTTTAGATGAAAACGTGAAAAAACGTTCGCTGACATTCATCGTGAGCCGCACAATTTTCGAAACTGCTCTTAAACTATGATGAATCTCGAAAAGTGTTCAACATGGCGAAGTTGCGCCTAATCCATAGCTTCTCAACGGTATATTACATGTGTCATTCCGATAAACGGTTAAAAACTAGAGCAAAAATAGTACCGAAAAAACAATGCGTGCAGTTTTTTCGACACGAAGTTCACTAGTCTCGGTATTGCAGTACCTTTGCTACTGAAAGTGCAGTGCCCTCGCGTTGAGCGTGCAATGCGGAAGTGTTAGCAGAATAACTATTCTGCTAATATTAGCAGAATAGACAGGCTATATATAATTGATGCAGCCCGAATAATATTGATATGTTATATCAATCATATTGGCGGGGAAGACCCACCCAGTGAAAAAAAAATTAAATGTTTGATGCATCAGATGCCAGAATATTTGCATCAGAGAAGAAGGCGGAGTTCAGGATTCAAGCCAACGGTGTGAGCAATCTCTGTGCATTGCTCATATAATTAGAAGACACTGGAGGCAAGCCAATCATCCACCGGGAGACAACGCCCACATGAAGAAAGGCGAAGATTCCTGAAGATTGAAGTCTGTCGGGCACTTTCTCTCGTGCTTATCCATATTTTAGAAGAACACGCATGTACCCTAGTAGGACACGCGTGCATGCTACCATATGTAAAATAAATAAGTGAGGGCCTCTCTGGCAGTCGAGCGAAGGCTCTCGAAGGCTCTCTTGTAGCCAACTCTTGCCTATAAAAGGAGAGGTTGGCCAAGACGTAAAAGACACGAAGGAACGAGGCACCAGACACCGAGCACCTGAGAGAGAACACTCAGCCCTCAAGCAAGAGCCAGCTCTCCTCTCCCTTAGTAGATTAGCCACTCCACTAAGTAGTATAGCCAAGAAGGCGCTGAGATCGCCAGGAATATTAAGGTAATCTCCTAGTTCGTGTGTTATCCCTTCGGGGTTTTCCGAAAGGGAAAACCATATGTAAATTATGTTGTTGAAATGATGTAGTTTCTTTGGTTTCACTTGGTGTTTTTATTTCTGAATTTATGGGAAGAGTTCTTATGCTAGGGATCCTATAGGAGAAAGCTCTGCGTGTTTGTTCTCCGTGTAGCCCAGAATTGGCGTTGAGTGAGAACCCGTTGTCGTAGAGAAGTGTTCCCTTCGGGTGGAACTGTCTGGGAAGACGATAAGAATTCAGCCTAATAAATTTGCAATTAAAACCGTCAAGTGAACGTAACTAGCTACATCTGATGCAACGTAATGATAAATATGGTGAGTACCGAGTAGGAATTTCACAACCTGCGAAGAATGAACAGGACGAATATTTGATCCCGGCAGCCAGCTAATAGATCCTGCATATTGATTTAAGTTAAGCAAGAATTAGCCGTGTTAATTATCAGGCACGCGCATATCATTGAAATAGTGGCAAAGAGTTGAATATTGCTGCAAATAGTATTACAAATAGTAACGCACCAATTATTTGCATAGTACGAAATAGCAAGCAAATAGTAAGCTGAATATTAACCGCAGACACTGATCAGCATCAAATAGCACCGCATATATATTGTTCGCGCACACTGATATAGACCGCAGAATATTGGTGAATAATATAGTTGGTAATATCTGCTGATATATATATATAGTTGGTAAAATATATTGGTTATATATTATATATTAATATATATTTAAAAAAAATCCCGTATAGTTGGTATCAGGCCAGAATATAATCATTGAAAGATTAAGATATTTAAATTTAGAAGTTAGTACATGTAAATTAATAAATACTAAAGAGAATAGTAATATAAGGTGCAGAATAAATCCCTCTGAGGAGCATATTTGGCATACATCTCATAGTCAGCTAAATATAGTGGTCGATTTGATATATAATTTTTACTTATCTTGGGGAAAAAGGCAAGATAGTTTAGAACAAAAATTTGAAAGCATATTCCAAGAATATCAAAAACTCGCAGACAAGTGCTCCGGGTTAAATAGCAAAATAGATATCATTCTTCATAAGCTAGAAGAAGCAAAAGTAAGACAGAATATTATTTGCAAGAATAACGACTATATTAAAGAACAAGTGTTGACAATAGGTCGTTGCTTAGGTAAAGGTAAAGACTCGTCGTCACGCACTGAATCAAGTCAAGATATTCCTGAAATAAAAAGGTTAGTACAAGAGGTAAAAACTCTTATCCTCTCATAGTTATATGAGTGAATATAACCAAGCATTAGAAGTAAGTAGTAGTATCGCATTCATGAATTATAAATCTGCATCCATAGAAGGCACATAATCTTTTATTTCAGAAACACAAATTAGCAATAATAAAAGTAAAGGTGTAACCGAATGCATGGAAAAAACTAATATAGATGATGAAATAATTCATTGGCAAAATAAATTAAAGCATATAGAATGGGAATATAGTCATTCATGGACAGCAGATTGGCCTAAGATAAGAGAAAGAGAATTATTTTTCATTAGAGAAATTGCTAGATTAAAAAGAATGAAAAGTGAGAAAAAGTCAGCAATTAGTTGTCCTCGCGTGATAAATAACACCATAACAGCAGAAGTAAAGAAAGATAATATTAATAGTAATAATAATGTTACCACTGGAAATAATGATAAAAATAAGAATATTGCTCAGAGCCACAAAGATGAAGTTGTGGATGAAGAAGAGCAATGGGATATAAATAATAAGCTTTTACTAGAAAGTTATGAAGAAGAAGAAGAAGAAGAAGAGTTAGAAGATAAAAATTATGATGATTCAGAACAAAATAATGATTTTTATAACTCGCTAGATGATGTGGGATTGCATAATTTAGACAATGCAATGAAAGCCATGGAAGTAGAAAATAGTGGTAAAAGAAGAAGGGGATATGGGGAATCGTCAGTAAGAAGAGATGAGGAAAGAGAGAGACCTACCAGATCAGCTGGACAATGGTCTCCAGAAAAAGATGATTACCAACCCACATATATTCCAGGACAATATAGATATATGGGTACCAAGAGAAGAGATTTTGAAAGGCCAGTGCAATTTCAAAATTATAAAAATGATGGTGCTATATTAAATTTAGCAGCCCATGATCTGATAGATTGGCCGAATATAATTAGCATATGGAAAAGTTTAATAGTCCAAAAATATATACAAAACCAGCATAATATTGGCACTAAGGTTGAAGATATGTTAACATATCTTGAAACATTTTTAGGAGAATCTGTAAAAGTCCTATGGGAACAATGGGTAGAAGCATGCCCTGATCAATATCAAGAATTAAAAAGAGCAGGAAGTAATCTGAATAATTTTGCAAATGTTATTTCAAATATGATCATAGCAGAAGATCCAGAATTAGGACATACCGCTTTACAAAATGAAAGATTAAGAGAAATAGAAAAATTAACGCTGACAAGCTGGAAAGGCATAAAGGAATTCTCTCAGCATTACTTATATAATGCTACCACTGCTAAGCAAGGCTTTAATATAGGAGTAGTAGAAAGATATTTTAATAAGCTGCCTGACCCTCTAGGGTCCATAATATTTGAGAAATATAAAAAAGAATCAGGAGGAAATATTGTAAACATATCTCAAGCCATAACATTTGTCTTTAAACAGCTAAGAAAGATATGTACAGGCATACAACCTCAAAGATCTATGAAGAAAACAAATTATAATTTCTGCAATAACATTGTCCAAATACCATTAACATATGGAGAAGAAAGGTATAAGAATAAAAAATATTATAAATCCCAAAGGAGAGATAATAGAAATTTTAGAACTAAGAAAATGTTTTTCTTAAGAAGGTCAGATAATGGATAAAGAGCCCCAATTTTACATAAAAGAATGTAAGAAGATATGATCCTAGAAAACTTATGATAAAACATGTAGGTGTTTATATGTAACTCTCCAGATCACCTAAGTAGAACTTGCCCTAATAAAGACCAGAAAAGATACTCTAGTAAATATGAAGAACAAGAAAAAGTTTTAATTATAGATAGTGTTAATGAAAATATATACAAGTGATGAAGAAATAAAAGATGATGAGTATCATAATTCAATTATTGAAACAGATGAAGTAGAAAATGAGACTCAAGAATATGATTCAAGTGAAGATGAGATAGACTTAATAGATGAGTTATCAGGTTTAAAATAGAAATGATGAATCAAGTAGATTGCGAACATGATTGGGTTAAAGGAATAGGTGATTATAATATCAAATGTGCTTTCTGTATATATTATCCAAGCCAAGATAATAGGTCCATATGCAACTTATGTCTAAGGCAAGCTTGTGCCTCCTGTCTAAAAGCCAAAAATCAAATATGGAGACAGGAAATAGAGTTTGAACCAGAAGAAAAAATATTATCTAGTAGAGTCAGAAATATAGAAAATAGGATAAATATACTAGAAGCAGTGCTAGAAATATTAAAAGATGAGCTAAAGAATAATAAAGAAGAAGAATATGGTGCTGGAAGCACAGAAATAAAGGAAGGAATGGTTATAAAGTAATATGTGAGCATATTAAAGAATAATATTGTATCTGACATATCCTATTTACAGATATGAAGAAAAGTACATTCATAGGCGGAAGTGAATGCTGCATATTTTGAAATAATAATAGTATAAAGATATTTCCACCAAATACATTCAATTTCAAACCAAAGAATCATATCCATGTTGATGAGCTCCAAAGATGGCATATTGCATCAAGGAAGAATATACTTGAAAGAAAAAGGAAAGGATACGTGCTATCTAATCCCAATGGTCTTGCAGAATATTCTAACATGATGAACAAAAATATACCAATATCAACAAATATTTTCTTCAATGGGAGTAAATCTGGAATACATATGACATTGGAAGAAATAACATATGATAAAGTCAATTATGCCTTGAATTGGGCAAAGATAATGAATAGTTGTTATTTCAATTATCGAGAAATAATACGAAGAATATGAAAGAATAATGTCGTATCTAATATATCCTCTTGATCACTAATTCTATAGATATGGAGAGAAGACTTCACCCCCACGGGTTCGAAACAATCAGCTTTGGAGCTGAGAATAGTCTGAAGATATTTGAGCCAAATACTTTTAATTTCAGGCCCAAGAAATATATGTATCTAGATGAAGTTCAAGGATGCATACTTGACAATTTTTGGAATCGATATAATAACAAAAGAGATGATAAAGTCTATATGCTATCAATCCTGAATAGCCTAGCAGAATATTTCAATATGTTAAATAGAGGAAAAATGATGAATAAAGGACAAACGTCCGCAGAGAATATGGAATATCCAGAGCGCAAGATGTTATATGTCTTGTTTGAAGGAAAAAGGCCTGGAATATATACTTCATATGAACAAATAAGTATAGAAAACTAATAGCAAAGAAAAATGGAGAAAGCATAAACTGGAAAAGTTATGCTTGTGTAGATGAAGCTTTAAAATATGCAGAGGCTGTCATAGGACCTGAATATTATATACAGCCATCAGCCGAAGAATATATCCACAAGGTCCATAAGAGAAATAATGCCAATCCGGCAACAGCAGTTCTCGTAAAGTTGAAAATAGATGAATCAAGCTCCGAATATGAAAAAGATAATATTTCTCCAAAATATAAATCATATAAAGAATGCCTTGTCAAGGGAGTGGATTCTTTAAATGGGGAATATATAGATATGAAAATAGATGAAAAATGGGAAGATATGTAAAAAGTGTGGAAGGAAGAATTGAAAGAAGAAATATTAAAGGATTTAAGACAAGATATAGTTGAAGAAATAAAGAAAGAATGTAATCGAAAATATGTTTCTCATTCGTCTGACGATGACCATATGGACATCGCTGGGCATGGACAGCATATTGATTAGCAATTAATGATACGTGAATATTGGTATTAATCAATAGGCCATATACTTGAATTGATATTGCTATCAATTTTTCGGGCGCGGAGGACCTCCCCGAATATAATTGATGCAGCCCGAATAATATTGATATGGTATGTCAATCATATTGGCGGGGAAGACCCACCCAGTGAAAAAAATATATTAAATGTTTGATGCATCAGATGCCAGAATATTTGCATCAGAGAAGAAGGCGGAGTTCAGGATTCAAGCCAACGGTGTGAGCAATCTCTGTGCAGTGCTCATATAATTAGAAGACACTGAAGGCAAGCCAATCATCCATCGGGAGACAACGCTCACATGAAGAAAGGCGAAGATTCCTGAAGATTGAAGTCTGTCGGGCACTTTCTCTCGTGCTTATCCATATTTTAGAAGAACACGCATGTACCCTAGTAGGACACGCGTGCATGCTACCGTATGTAAAATAAATAAGTGAGGGCCTCTCTGGCAGTCGAGCGAAGGCTCTCGAAGGCTCTCTTGTAGCCATCTCTCGCCTATAAAAGGAGAGGTTGGCCAAGACGCAAAAGACACGAAGGAACGAGGCACCAGACACCGAGCACCTGAGAGAGAGCACTCAGCCCTCAAGCAAGAGCCAGCTCTCCTCTCCCTTAGTAGATTAGCCACTCCACTAAGTAGTATAGCCAAGAAGGCGCTGAGATCGCCAGGAATATTAAGATAATCTCCTAGTTCATGTGTTATCGCTTCGGGGTTTCCCGAAAGGGAAAACCATATGTAAATTATGTTGTTGAAATGATGTAGTAGAGCACCAATTATTTGCATAGTACGAAATAGCAAGCAAATAGTAAGCTGAATATTAACCGCAGACACTGATCAGCATCAAATAGCACCGCATATATATTGTTCACGCACACTGATATAGACCGCAGTATATTGGTGAATAATATAGTTGGTAAAATATATTGGTAATATATTATTTTATAATAATATTATATTAAAAAAAATTCCCGTATAGTTGGTACATGCATACTCCCTCATTTCTGGTTTATAGGGCTCAATTCAAAAATCTCACCAACCAAGGTAGATGGTGAGTGGTGGAATACTTTTTGTAGTTTGCAAAAGCACCCAATTAATGCTCTTGTTTTCCTCAAAAAATTATGTTTATCAATGCATTAATTGCAATACATGCATGCATAAAGTACAAGCATTGGTCAATTTTCTCTTAATACTTGCGTGCAATGATTTAATGCACCTTTGAATCTGAACATCTGATGGGGAACAACCAAATTGAGCCTTATAAAATGGAAAAACTAAAATTTTGAGATAGGCCCTATAAACCGGAAAGGAGGGAGTATATAGTTTGTCTGGTCCAAACATCATGTTGCCATGGTTTTTGTGTAGTCTAAATTCCTCCGATTTTGGTCACTATAGTTATTTAATACTTTATGATTTTTTGTTTAAATACATGATAAAAAAATGACTCGCCTAGATTCGTCATAAAAAACTGTTTCATCATGCGTAGTTGTCAAAATATATTGTTTTTATTCTATGCAGAGTGAAAAAAGATACCTATTTTGGACTGACGGAAGTGTTAATTAATAATATGATGTGTGAATGTGATCCCTTGCTTGAGGGATCTAATGCATGAACAAGGAAGTATTAATTTATAATATGACGTATGATCTCTTGATTGAGGCGTTTACTGCTTGAATTTTATTAATTTCAATTTGCTACTGACTATTTAGCTCGCCCATTTCTAACCATGAGAACAATGCACATTTTAAATGATTTGAGAAGCTATGCAGTTCAGCATTTCTCTCGAATTGAGGTATTTCAACAACTGGTCATTTAGCTTCTGCTGAGATTAGATGTAGCCGAGGACTTGAGAACATGTCAACATTAGAAGTTGAAGGTTTCTCGTGTAAGGAAATAGAACTTGAAAATGTGCTGACTACAAATGAACCGTTCTATTGGTTTTGTCTGAGTCAACTTTGGAGGTGTTGGCCCTGTTTCTACATTGTTGAAGCTAATGAGTCAGACAAAAAATATGAGGTATAACTCTTTTTCTGAATTAATAATACAAATATGTTTGACCGAGGACATCCATTGCTCCGCAGGTACATGGAAATGCAGATGTGGCTTCTTGAGTGTAGGCTCCTCCATTCCGCGTGCCCATGGAAATTGGCCCTCTATGCTACATGCACTGGATAACTCTGTTGTTAAACTTTTATTCGATTCTTGTTACTGAATGTTGAATGTTGAGATGCACCTGCTGCCTGGTGCTACACTACTTTACTTTTTATTCGATATGTGTTGCCCTAGAGCTCTATGGTGTCCGTCTCTAGTTGTTGTACTATTAGACAATATATGTTTCTATGATGCATATTGTTGTTGTACTGTTAGACAATATATGTTTCTATGTTGCGAATTGTTGTACTATTAGAAATATGTTTCCATGAAGCAAATTGCTGTTGTACTGTTAGACAATATGTTTACATGATGCAAATTGTTGTTGTACTGTTAGACAATATATGCTTCAATGCGTCATTTGTTCATTGTCTTCTAAGAAAAAACAGTCCTCCGTGAAGGGATGATTCAGCTCCTCGAACTGCTAAAGCCTACGTGGTGCTCTTGGCTGCTCGAAGCCCATGTTTAGAATGTCTGTGCTGACGAACAGCCAAACCAGCCGCCACACCTTGTCCTTCCTTAGATTGGTGTCTCCTGCACCTCCTGGGATGGTCCTGACTCCCTCCCTCCACAACAAAGTATTTTTCTATTTTGCGATGGAAAGTATTTTTATATAAACCTTCAAACGAACAGGTATTACATAACGCAATGATATTATCCAGTTTTCCCTTTTTACTATATTGTAATGATATTTTCTACCAGAAAACCATGCCACTCCCGTCCCCGTCATGGGATTAGGACGTGCATAGTAGATGTCACCGTGTCATGTGTGTATAGAATAGATCAATGGGTCCTTCGTGTGTGATCAGTTGTGTTAACACGATGACACGGTTCTTTCAACGCTGTGGCGAAACCAGAAGAACCCGTCCAAATGTATGTAGGACATATGCCCTAGAGGCAGTAATAATAGTTATTTTGTATCTTCAAAATTTTGTAATGAATGTTTATGTTCCATGCTATAACTGCAATGATTCTCGACTCTACAATAACCACGAGGCTTGGAGGGAAACTCATGTGCACATGTGGTATAATAAACGGTAAAATGTATTCCTAGTCTTGCCTCTAAGACTGGCTCAAGTATTGCATGATGATCCTGTTTGCCTGATCATGGCATGGCTATGCCAGCAATTTTGAGGGCACGATGTTAGTAGAACACTTGTGTTGAATCGACCCGAAATGATGTTATGCTATGAGATACATTCGTCACAAGTTAATGGTTAATAACACAGAGATAGTTAATGTCTGCATATTTCCTTAGACCATGAGAGTATCGAGTTCCTTCGTACTTGCTTCGTGAACTTTGGGGTTTGTTAAACGTCATCCGTAACTGGGTGGCTATTACGGAGGCTTACAGGTTCACGGAAAAGTAAGGCAAGTAAGGAGATAGCTCAAGATTGGGATTTGCTCCTCCGACGATGGAGAGATATTCTCGGGCCCTCTCAGTGTTACAGTATCCATCATCGTCTGGCCAGACACCTTGTGATTTGATAACTGGGATGCCGGAACACGGAAACGAGAAAAGAGAACAAAACCGGTAACGAGGTAACTTGCATGGTGGACAAATTGTTGATCCACGGGGATGCAATAAATCTCACCTCGGGTGTTTGTGACATATCGTGAAGCAACAGGAACAGCACACGGCAACTGGAGGTTCACTCGAATATTCATTCGTGTGGGTATAGGGGTCAATATGGGTGTCCACGGCTCCGATGTTGATCATTGATCGGAAGGGGTTCTGGGTCATGTGTATACTTCACCGAACCTATAGGGTCACATGCTTAAGGGTCATCTATCTGCAGAATACTACACAGGGAGTCTGAGAGAAAGTTTCCGAAAAAGGTTTTCGGAGACAGCGGAAAAGTTTCGAAGAGAGAGGTCACCGGATGAGTTTCGGTGAAACTAAAAAGTTGTTTCGGGGTATACCATTAAGTCAAAATGGTTTCGGGACACCCCTGATAATTCTTGGAGGGTGCCAGAATTATTCTGAAAACTTTCTGGAATTTTCCGGGATGAAAACCGGAAATGTTCTGGAGTTGCCGGAACCGCTTCAGATGCTTTTCGCAGATGAAAATCTCTAATCCAGAATTGTTCCAGAACGCGTTGAAAATTATTTTAGTGGGTACTAGAAATGTTCTAAGCCCACATAAATATTTTTAGTTCGAATGGATGCTGAAAAATGTCGTCGTGAATAGTGAAAGTGCTTTTGGGGATATTTTTTGGTGAGTCACCTTTTGGGATATTTCCAAAAGACTTCTAGAAGGGATTGGGGGCAAGCAAGCCCCTCATGGGGGCCCCCAAGGGGGTGGCCGGCCAAGGGTGGAGCTCCTCCATGGAGCTCCACATGGCACCCCATTTCCCTCTTATGCCCTTTGTGTGTGACATAAAGTGGGGGTACTTTGGTATTTTGAATGTTCAACCTACCCCTTGGCTTTCCTATAAATAGAGGAGGAGTGGGCAGCCCAAAACTTCATCCTTGCTCTCATACACATGCCATAGACTTGTATGGCTTCTCTCTCTCTCCCCGCAAAATAGTTTCGTAGAGCCGAAAGGCTGTCTGGGTTCCGGCAGGAACTAGTTCTGGACGGTGAAGCCCTGCCGGATAGCTGACACCGTATGTGTGCAACCCCGTAGCGCGGTCGTAGTTTCGATCATTTTCCCGAGGGGCTGTTTGAGTGTCCTCCCAGAGGGCTGTCCGGGTCTTCGTTCGAGTTACAAGGGTCCTCCCGAAGGGCTGTCCGCGACATCGTCCGGGGGACTGTCTGACCGCCTCCCGAAGGGCTGTCCGGTGAGGGAGTTCATCCTCGCGGTTGGGAGGTTGTAAATCCTAGCTGCGGGGATCTGCACCGACGATCTAATCCGACTCTTCTTCCGCTACGCTTCGAGTTGGTACGGATCAGATCAAACCTTGTATGCAGTCTCCATAGTGGTCCTGGGCGTGCTCGCTATACCAAATATTTTTATTTTCTATCGCGTTCCCCTACAGTGGCATCAAGAGCCGTGCTATGCGTAGATGCAGGTTACGATCTAGAATAGATGGAGATGTATGGGTATTGCATAATATAATTTTGGAGTAGATGAGATCTATTGCTAAAAATTATTTATGCGGGTGGCAGATGAAATCTGTTACCCGATGTTCTTGTTGCTTCCCTAGAATTTCCGTATTTCTGATCTTGAAACGGCATGGTGGAATTTGTCGGAGTAAATGACCATGGGGGCAGGCTGCGCCCCTTGAACATCAAAGACAAAGGACCGCCTTCTTGGGGCCTGCTGGTCCAAGTGGCCGGTTGCCAGGAGGCGGCGGAGTCCAGAAGACGGCCATGAAGCGGGCCGACTCCTAGCAGGCGGCTTCCTGGGAAGTCGGGTCCTAGCAGGCGGCCCCTCGCGCCCTCAAAGCTAGCACCCACATAAACACAACGATTCAAGGCGTGGCTACAGTACAAGCCTGCCACCCCCCAATCCAGGGCAGAACATGGCCACTGTGCAGCGCACCAAGCAGACATCCCACGCCCGACGCAACACTGTTGCCATGCTGCTCATGACATCACCCATGGCAGAGGAAGCCATGCTCCCACGACGGGCTGTCGGTGTGGCCCGTAGCCAGTGGGCCCTACCTGTCCGTGAGAGGCCAGAAGGCGGCGAGCCCTGACCAATCGGCTCGGGGGGAGGCCGGCTCCTAGCTGACGGCCCTCCCCCTTCCTTGAAGTTTGTGCGCCATTAACCAGGAGAGACGGGGAGTGGCTACAGTGAAACGCCCGCCAGGTAGCGGGACTGTAGCCACGCTCTCCCCGACCAAGTATGCATCATCAGTGGCACGGCAACAGCGCTACGCAGCGGACAGGACCCGCAAGCGGCGGGCCCGGCTTGTCGGCCGAGTACGAGACAGCTTTGGGGACCCACCAGGCGGCGGGCCCCTGCAGTCGGCGGAGAAGCTGGCGGTCAGAGACACTGACGGCCGGGTCCTACGCCCGGCCGGTTTACCATTGTACCCCTGGGGGGTAGGCCTATATAAACCCCCCAGGTCGCCCCATGCAAGGGGTTGGGACCTTGGTGGAGAGGAGAGAGCCTTAGTTCAACACTCACATACACACACATAGAGAGTGGAGTAGAGCTAGCCTTGCTCTCCTTCCTCCTCTAGCAAAACAGCTCAAGGAGCAAGTTTGTAGCTACTTGTTGAGGTAGTGATCATGCGGAAACCCCGTAGAGCAGGACTAGGGGTGTTATCTCCTAGGAGAGCCCCAAACCTGGGTAAGATTCGCAGGCATATGCGGTCTCGCTCACTTCCGCTTCTAGAGCCCGGCGACGTACTTTTGTCCCCATCCACAATAAGCCACCCCCTGGCATATGTCGCATGATATCCCCGACATTTGGCGCCCACCGTGGGGCTTAGGGCACCGTCGTCCGGAAACACGTTCTGGATGGGAACCCTCTTCCTTCCTGGCAAGCGCAGCCGGCCCGGCACGCCTGACGGTGTTTGTGCTGACACGCTGCGCGGCATGGAAGTTGCTTGCGCCGCAAGCAGCCTCACCGATCTCATCGGCGGGATCCACCTCTCTGACGAGCCCGCACTCGTCGTGGGCGCAGCCAGCCCCGAGAGCTGCCTCGTCGACTCCCTCGGTAGGCTTCACATCGCCAACGAGCCGGTCTCCGACCTGGAGTCCGTCGGCTCCACCGACCCGTCCGTCGACATGGTCATCCACGCCGACACCGCTCTTTCCGATGCCTTCCCCAGTGACGTGGTGATCTTCGACGACCCGCTCCCTGCTGCAGACAGCAGCGCCAGCGCCAGTACCGTCACTGCGGTGCTGGTCATCAGCCACGACGGAGCCTCCGACCAGGCCGGCCGGGACCCGTTGCAGGCGGCAATGCGAGACCTGTCCACGCCCGTAGCGCCCGGTGCGAACGGCGAAACGCTGGAAGCGTGCCGTGTCACACTCCTCGACAGCGCCAACAAGTTGGCAGCCATGAGACGCCTCACCGAGGCCTACCACCGTGAGATCGACCGCGCCGTCTGTGGCACGCCGGCTGCTGCCGAACCCAGCCGCGCGGGCATGGTCCGGCAGCGCGGCGCGGCCATCGCCAGCATGTTGGGAGCCGACCGCCCAGTCTACGCCACGCCAATGGAGAACTTACGCGTCGCCCAAGCGGCGGCGGATGAGGTAGACTGCCTGGAGGGTGACGAGCGTCGCTGCATGACGGAGCACGTCCAGCAGCTCATCGACGCGGCCGCCGCGCAGCAAGAAGCTGGCCGCCGCGTGGTGGAACCCGGATTGCAGGCATGGAACCTGCCCCCTCGCCGAGAGCACGGCGCGACCTCCTGGACTCCGACAGGCGGCGCCCGCGACCAAGGAGACCAAGAGCCGGCGGTTAGCCGCAGCCGCACCCCCATCTCCATCGAGCGCGACCAAGACGGCCGCCCACGAGCAGTGGAACGGCAGGACGGTCGTCCGCCTCCCCCGCGCAGGGAGAGGCCCGCCTTCCCGCCATATGTTGAGCATCCGACTCTGGGAGGCAGGCTGGGCCCCCGTGAAGGAATCGGAGAAAACGACGCCCGCACCCGGATCGACCTCTTGGCTCGATCCCTGTCGTTAGAAGAAGAAGATGCGATCGGCCCGCCTTGTTTCGGCCCCCGCATTCGCGACGAGCCCTTCCCCAAAGGGTTCTCCCTCCCTCGGGACACCCCCAAGTACAACGGCTTTGTGAAGCCGGAAGATTGGCTGGTCAACTACTCCACTACCGTCACCATAGCGAACGACAACAAGCGTGTCGTCGTGAAGTATGTCCCACTCATGCTCCAGGGCACGGCCCGGACATGGCTGAACAGCCTCAAGCCCTACAGCGTCAACAGCTGGTTGGACTTTACCGAAGTTTTCACCCGCAACTTCACCGGCACCTACAAGCGGCCGCCCAAGCCCCGCCAGCTCTCCCTGTGCGTCCAAGGCCCAACCGAGTCCACCTGCGAATACTTGACGCGGTGGGCCGAACTGCGCAACTCCTGCGAAGGGGTGCATGAGGTGCAAGCCGTAGAATACTTCACTACCGGGTGCCGAGAGGGCACCTTACTCAAGCACCGACTCCTCTGCGACGAGCCGGCCACACTCGACGAGCTGCTAATCATAGCGGACAAGTACGCCACCGCCGACTCCTCCATGAAGTCGGAGCTCCGAGTGGACGCGTCTGGAAAGATGCTCCCTCCGGACCCTCAGATGCCTGCTGGCGACCCCAGTCGGCGCCAGTAGTCGAACGACAACAAGCGCAAGGCCCAGCAGCCGGCTTCCACCAGCCGGCAGGTGGCGGCAGTTGAAGACCAACAGCCGAAAGGGCAGCCCGGCCCCAAGCGTCAAAAAGGTGGCAAGCCTGCTTGGTTGCCCGCTTTCTCCTTCGAGCAAACCCTTGATGCACCCTGCAAGTTCCACAGCGGCGCGAAGCCGTCCAACCACACCACCCGGAAGTGCCACTGGCTCACCCGCATTGCCAAAGGCGAAGGACTGCCCCCTCCGCCCGCTGGCCCGCCGGCTCCGCCTCCTCAGCAGCCGGCAGCCCGCCCCATCGGCGCAATTCAAGATGAATTCCCCGAGGAACACGGAGCCTACATCGTCTTCACCAGTGTGGCCGACGACAGGCACAGCCGGCGTCAGTAGCACCGCGAGGTGAACACGGTCGCTTCTAAGGTCCCAGAATTCATGCACTGGTCCAAGAGGCCTATCAGCTGGAGTCGCGCTGACCACCCGGAGGTGATGCCTTCTCCGGGTTCCTACGCCCTGGTGCTGGACGCCACCTTTTCAACGGACCGGCGAGCCTGTCGCTTCTCCCGAGTTCTGATAGACGGCGGTAGCAGCATCAACATCCTCTACCGTGACACCCTGGAGAAGTTGTGCGTCAAGGAGAAGCAGCTCCAGGCCAGCCGGACTGTCTTCCATGGCATTGTACCTGGCCTTTCCTGCTCTCCAATCGGCAAGATCAAGATAGATGTCCTCTTCAGAGACAAAGATCACTTCCGCCGCGAGCCAATCTGGTTCGAGGTGGTGGATCTAGAGAGCCCCTACCATGCGCTCCTTGGCCGGCCTGCTCTGGCCAAGTTCATGGCGGTACCGCACTATGCCTACCTCAAGATGAAGATGCCGGGCACCAAGGGCATTATCGCCGTAGCCGACGACTACCAGAAGTCTGCCGAGTGTGCCGCAGCCAGTAGTCGGCTGGCCGAGTCCCTTGTGATTGCTGCCGAGAAGCGGCTCCTTGACCGGGTTATGGCCATGGCCGGCAAGCAGCCGGACCTATCGCCAGATCCCAAGGAGTCAGAGGCTAAGGGCTCTTTCCAGCCGGCCAAAGAAACCAAGAAGATACCCTTGGACCCGGAGCACCCGGAGAAGTTCGCTGTCATAGGAGCTCACCTTGACAGCAAATAGGAAAGCGAGCTCGTTGATTTCCTCCATGAGAATCAGGACATC
Organism: Thinopyrum elongatum; assembly: GCA_011799875.1. Lineage (NCBI taxonomy): Eukaryota > Viridiplantae > Streptophyta > Magnoliopsida > Poales > Poaceae > Thinopyrum > Thinopyrum elongatum. Next base: position 88,175,751 of record CM022302.1, on the reverse strand, counting down.
TTTGCATGGTCTCCAAAGGACATGCCGGGTGTTCCGACGGATTTCGTTGAGCACAAGCTACATGTCAGAGCAGATGCAAAACCAGTCAAGCAACCCCTCCGCCGCCTGTTGGAGGAGAAGAGAAGAATTGTTGGTGAAGAGATAGGCCGGCTTCTAGCAGCCGGCTTCATTATGGAAGTGTTCTTTCCAGAGTGGCTCGCCAATCTAGTTCTTGTACTGAAGATGAACAACAAATGGTGCATGTGTATTGACTATACCAGCCTCAACAAAGCTTGCCCCAAAGATCCGTTTGCCTTGCCTCGGATTGACCAAGTGATAGACTCCACGGCCGGATGCGAGCTGTTGAGTTTTTTGGATGCCTACTCAGGGTACCATCAGATCAAGTTGAGCCCAGCCGACCGCCTGAAGACCGCCTTCATCACACCATTCGGAGCCTTCTGCTACCTGACCATGACATTCGGCTTGAGAAATGCCGGTGCCACATTCCAGAATTGCATGCAGAAGTGCCTCCTCAAGCAACTTGGCAGAAATGCCCACGTCTATGTAGACGATATTGTGGTGAAGACGGAGAAGCGCGGTACCCTCCTGGAAGATCTCAAGGAAACTTTTGATAATCTGCGCCGTTTTCAAATCAAGCTCAACCCAGAGAAGTGCGTCTATGGAGTACCAGCCGGCCAGCTCCTCGGTTTCCTTGTCTCAGAGCGCGGCATAGAGTGCAACCCTGTCAAGATCAAGGCCATCGAGAGGATGGAGAGGCCCACCCGATTGTGAGACATTCAGAAGTTCACCGGCTACTTGGCATCCATCAGCCGCTTCATCAGTCAGCTGGGCGGGAAGGCTCTTCCCCTGTACCAGTTGATGAAGAAAACCACTCATTTTGAGTAGAACGACAAGGCGGACGAGGCTTTCCTCCAGCTCAAGAAGACGCTGACCACGCCGCCCGTTCTGGCCGCTCTGGCTGCCAAGGAGCCCATGCTTCTTTACATCGCCGCCACCAGCCGGGTTGTCAGCACTGTAATGGTGGTAGAGCGCCAAGAGGACGGCAAGGCACAGCCGGTCCAGAGGCCCATGTACTACTTGAGTGAGGTACTGTCAGCCACCAAGCAGAACTACCCCCACTACCAAAAGATGTGCTACGGCATGCACTTTGCCGCCAAGAATCTCAAGCCATACTTTCAAGAGCACCCCATCACGGTTGTCTGCACCGCCCCGCTTGCGGAGATCATAGGCAGCAGAGACGCGTCGGGCCGGGTGGCCAAGTGGGCCATCGAGCTGGCCCCCTACACCATCTTCTACCAGCCTCGCACCGCCATCAAGTCCCAAGCACTGGGCGACTTCCTCGTCGACTGGGCCGAGACCCAGTACCTGTCGCCAGCTCCAGACTCCACTCATTGGCGGATGCACTTTGATGGCTCGAAGATGCGCACCGGTTTGGGAGCCGGCATCGTCCTCACCTCTCCCAAAGGTGACAAGCTCAGATACACATTGCAAATCCATTTTGCCGCCTCCAACAACATGGCCGAGTATGAGGCACTAGTATACGGACTCCGGCTGGCCAAGGAGATTGGCATCCGCTGGATTCTGTGCTACGGTGACTCGGACCTGGTGGTCCAACAGTCGTCTGGCGACTGGGACACCAAGGATGCAAACATGGCGAGCTACTGCTCCCTCGTCCAGTAGATCAACGGATATTTTGACGGGTGCGAGTTCCTTCACGTGCCACGGGCCGACAACGAGCAAGCAGATGCCCTGGCACGGATCGGCTCCACCCGGCAAGCCATACCAGCCGGCGTGTCCCTTCAGTGCCTCCGCAAGCCGTCTATCAAGCCTTCCCCGGAATCAGAATCCATCTTCGTGCCGGCTGCCCCCGAAGCAGTCGGATCCGACTCGGGGGCTGTAACAGCCGGCCCGGGGACTTCGGCAGGCGGCACGGGAACTGTAGTAGCTGGCCCGGGGACTTCGCAACCCGGCATGGGGGCTGCAGTAGCCGTCCCGGGGACTTCACCAAGCTGCTCGAGGACTGCAGCAGTCGCACCCAGCCCGGGGACTCCACAACCCGGCCTGGTGGCTGCAGTAGTCGGCCCGGGGACTTCAACAACGCAGCAAGATGCGGCCGACTTCACCCCGCCACCTCCCAACCCAACCGCCCTAGTTTCAGTGGCCGTAATGACAGTGGATGAAGTCGAAGCACCATCATGGGCGCAGCCCATCCTCAACTTTCTGGTGAGCGGAGAGCTGCCAGATGATGAGGTCTCGGCCCGGCAGGTGCAACGCCGGGCAGGAGCTTACACAATAGTAAACAGAGAGCTTGTCAGGCGCAGCGTGGCCGACGTCTTCCAACGCTGCATCGAACCAGAGAAAGGCAAGGAAATCCTCAGAGACATACACCAAGGAGAGTGTGGCCACCACGCGGCCTCCAGGTCCCTTGTCGCCAAAGTTTTCCGCCATTGTTTCTTCTGGCCGACGCCAAGGATCTGGTCAAGAAATGCAAGGGGTGCCAAAAATTCAGCTCCAAGCAACATCTGTCGGCTTCTGCACTCAAGACCATCCCCCTTACCTGGCCTTTTGCCGTCTGGGGGCTGGACATGTGGGCCCATTCAAGATAGCATGCGGCGGCATGACCCATCTACTCATTGCCATCGACAAGTTCACCATCTGGATTGAAGCAAAGCCAATCAAGAAACTGAATGGTCCGACTGTTGTGACCTTCATCGCAGATATCACCGTCCGGTATGGTGTACCACACAGCATCATCACCGACAATGGCACTAACTTTGCCAAAGGCGCCTTGGCCCGTTTCTGCGTGACGCAGGGCATCCGACTGGACTTAGCGTTCGTTGGCCATCCGCAGTCAAACGGCCTAGTCGAGCGAGCAAATGGCCTCATCTTATCCGGCATCAAGCCCCGACTGGTCGAGCCACTGGAGCGCTCGGCCGGCTGCTGGATCGACGAGCTGCCGGCCTTCCTCTGGAGCCTCTGCACCACCCCGAACAAATCAACCGGTTCACTCCCTTCTTCCTCGTATACGGGGCCGAGGCCGTCATCCCAACCGACATCGAGTTCGACTCACCTTGTGTTACCATGTACACGGAGGCGGAGGCGAAGGAAGCACGTGAAGACGGCGTCGATCTGCTGGAAGAGGGCCGGCTGTTAGCACTCAGCCGGTCCGCCATCTACCAGTAGAGCCTGCGCCGCTACCACAGTCGGAAGGTCAAGCCACGGTCCATCCAAGAGGGAGACCTTGTGCTCCGACTGATCCAGCGAACAGCCGGCCAGCACAAGCTCTCGGCCCCTTGGGAAGGCCCCTTCATCATCAGCAAAGCCTTGGGCAATGATTCCTATTACCTAATCTACGCGCAGAAGCCCAGGGCACGCAAGAGGGACGATTCCGGCAAGGAAACATAGCGCCCTGGAACGCAAATCTCCTCCGAAGATTTTACAGTTAATACAGTATGTACCACGCTACCTCTTGTATTATGCGCAAATACACCAGGTCCCTCGAGGAGCACTCGGGGGCTACCTTTCTTATCTATATGATAAGTTTCATGCTTGTGAATGAGTTATTTCATTCCTTCGCCCGGCACCGGGTCCGACCAGTTGGCCCGGGGGCTTGCCGCATTGTACTATGTCAGCGCTACCTGCAGTCGGACAAGTAGTGTGCCGGCAGCTAAGCCCTCTCTTGCCATAAGCCACAGCTCGCAGAGCGACTGTCTGGCTAGCAAGAGTTAAAGGCAGGAAATGGTGCCCACATGAAAAATGACTAAGGACGAAAGCACTCACATCGGCCAAGCCGGCCCCTCGCCTAGCCGTCCGGTTGCTGAGCAGCCGGCCGGCCGGTTTCTCACTTAACTTGCTACGTTCTAAGCGGCCAAAGTACTTGCCTTCCCAAAATGGCCAAGTACCTGACCCAGCCAATAGACCGAAGAGCGGCTGGCTGGCCGGCAAGGTGGCAGCCAAGGGAAGACGGCAAAGGAGAAAGCCAAAAGAACAGAAAAGCAAGACAAAGTCAGAACCCGGCAGAGCACAGCTTGTGCGAATAAAGTTAATTTACATAGCAAAAGCTCTTAGCCAGCATTCAACAGAGTTTGAATACACCCTCAGCGGGTGGAATTGCGCGAATTTAACATACTTGTTCAAAAGATTACAAGAGCAGGAAAAGATAAGATAAAGTTGGCAGCCTAGGCCAGAGGAGCAGCAGGCGGGTCCGGCAGGTTGGTGGAGTCGGAGGCGCCGGCTAGTGGAGTGGCCGTCTGGCGAGTCTCGGCTTGGTCGCCATCAGCAGCAGTCGGTGCACTCGCACACGGCTCATTGCTCGAGGCCCGATCGAGCTGAGGCTGGCCGTCCGCTCCGCCCTCCGGTGCGTCGTCTTCATCATCCTCGTCTTCCTCGTCCTCGCCTTCGTCACTAGAGGCAATTTCTTCCGCCGAGTCCTCGCCCTCATCCGGGTTCAGCCCGAACCAGTCCGGCGGCACCTCGGCACCCTCCTCGTCTATGTCGGGGAGGAAGACACCGGTCTCGGTGTACTCGGCGATCGCCGTCGCATGCCGAGTGAGCGCAGGCCCCACTGCCACCAAATCTTCCCTGGCCTCCTGCCGGAACGTGGCCAACTGGGCTAGGTTCAGCCCACAATACCACGCCTTGACGAACTCCAAGGCCCTTCAGGCGCCTGCCCGAGCGGAGGAGCCCTTCCAAGCCTCGATGCGGCCGATCGCCACCTCTAACCAGTCGGCAGTCCGACTGGTGGTGCGTGGAGCTTGGACGCCTGGCCAGAGGGCGGAAACCAGCTAGGTCCCGGCGTGCTGAAGGCGGCGGAGCAGACGGTGAACCGGCTGCAGGCGCGTCCTGACGGTCAGGAGCTGCTCGTTCATGTTTCAAGGCTCGTCGAGCGGGATCTCCACTCCTTCTCTCCTATGCTGGTCACGCCGTGCCTCGATGGCCTGGCTGACGGCGACGGCGTGTCCAGGAAAGAAGTCTACGCAAAGAAAAAACAAAGATCAGAAGTCGGAAGCCGACTCTCGATGCAGTCGGCAGCTATTCCAAAGAAAGATGTTTACCATCGATCATATCCTCAATATTGCCATAGCCAGCGGTGAGGATCGCCTCCTTCTTGACCCACTTCGAGCGCTCGGTCTCAAACTCGGCCTGGAGGGCGCCTTCCGCCTCCTCGAGTTTCTGGAGCTTCGCCTTGTGCTGGTCCGCCTGGTCCGCCAACTTCTTGGCCAGACGGTCGCGCTCCTGGGCTGCCTTGCTGCGCTCCTCCTCCTTGGCGCGCAGCTCGGTCTGAACTTCGCCTAGACGCTGCTGCAGTGTGGCGTTGGCTCCTGCGAAATTGAGAAAGAGAAGACAATCAACGGAGTTGACCAAAAAGAAAAGTGGTCGCCGGAAGATCCGGCCCGACTGCTCAGCAGTCGGCCCGAATCTCGGGGGCTACACCCAGCGGGTGCGCTGGCGCGCCCCCGCGAGGAAGAAGACGGAATGCTTACTCTGGCTCTCGGTCAGGTCGGCGGTCCGCTTAGCCAGCTCCTGGACCTGGGAGTTGAAGGCGGCTGCATGGATGTTGTGGTAGTCCTGCAACGAAGACAAAAGAAGAGAAAACAAGTTAGCACTCGGAACTTACCTTAAAGTTACGAGCCGCCTGCTCAGCAGCCGGCGCGGAACTCGGGGGCTACACCTAGTGGGTGTGCTGGTGCACCCCCACGGAAGTTTGCAAGAATAAAAAAAACAAAGCAAAGAAGTGTACCAGGACGGCCGCTCGTGTCGCCAAGAATGCCTTCGTATACTGCTGGAGGGCGGTGCCTTGGGCCTGGAGCTGGGCCTGAACGTCCTGTGTGGCCTTGTTCAGCACGCCCGTCCTGCCCCTAGGCGTCCATTCTGGTGGGGCAGCACTAGTGGCTTCTGCTTCTAGGGTCGACGAGCTCGCGGCCCCGATCTCCTGCGCCCGTGGCGCCGAGGCCGCCTTCGCCACACGCCGGCGCCCCGGAGGACGGACCACAGGGGTCGCCCCCACCACCAGCTCGCCACTGACCGGCGGCGCCGATGGCACATCAGAACGACTACCTCGGGCCTCGGCAGTCGGCGCTTGCGGGGGCACCTTCGCCCTCGGGACGATTGCGTCGCCTCCTCTCCTGTCCACGACCGGCTGATCGTTACCGGCTCCTCCAGTTAGCGTCAGGTTCTCTAGCGCTGGTGGCACTACGCGCAGCGGGATGACAAGTTGCAGAGTCCGGCCGCGTGCGGCCTCTTCCGCTTGCACCTTGGCGGCCGCGTCCGCCTGGGCCTTGGATGCGGCGTCCGCCTGGGCCTGGGCTGCGGTGTCCGCTTGGACCCTGGTTGCAGCGTCAGCTAGGGCCTTGGCCCCCGCATCCGCGTCCGCCTGCGCTGCCTTAGCCGCCTCCGCCTTCTGCCGCTCCACCTCCTCCCGCTCCTCGCGTGCCTCCCGCGCATTCCTCTCCTTCGCCTCCTGGAGGTCGACGAGCGGGTCCACGCGGTGGGTGTTGGCGGAGCCTTCCGCCGCCCCGATCACTGAAGCAGCGGTGGACCGCTCAAGAGAGAGCGGGGCCCTGTTCAAGCAAGACAAGAGGAAACTCAGAAAGAGTTTGCAAGAAAGAAGAAAAGAAAACGCAAGAGAAAAAAAGCACTTACGCGGACACCATCGGCGGCTGCTTCGTGGTCTTCTGGAACTGGGCCGCCTTCGCGGCGGCCTCCTGCCGCTTGGTTGCGGCGGTCGTGTTCTTGGACCTCTTCGGCCGGCTGCCGAACAGCAATGAGCCGGCTCGGCGCTTTGGTGCGCCGCCTGCTGTAGTCGGTGCGGCTGAAGAACTTGCGCCCGCCTTGTCGGAGCCGTGCGTGCGGCGCAGCTCGTTCTCCTCCTCGTCGTCATCCGGCAAGGCCTCGAGGCCGCCTCCTTCTCCGGAGCTGCCTGCTCCACCACCGCCACCTGTGGCATCGTCCTCCTCCATGGCGGCCGCCCCCAAGGCGGGGTCGTCCACGTCACTCCTCATTCGGTCCGGCATATACTGCTGACCCGGATCCAGAGCACCGGCGGCCGACTGGGCCGGGAGGACCTGCACCATGGCCGACTGGTCAGACGGCAAAACAAGAGCTCGGACCAGCAAAAGAGAAAAAGAATTACAAGACTCACCGCAGGCGGCGGATTTGCGCGGTCATACGGCCGCTTGCCGAAACGCCAATCCGTCTCCGATAGCTTGGAGTTGGAGAAGTAGTTGACCAGCCGGGCCACCTCCACGTCCGGCAGCTCCCATGTGCACATCCGGCATGGGTCCCGATGCCCACTCATGCAGCTGACGATGTGAGGCCGGGCTTGGAGGGGAAGCACTCGGCGCGTCACGAAGGTGGCCAGCAGGTCTGAGCCCTTCAGGCCCTCCGACTCCGTCATCACCTGAAGTAGGGCGAGGGCGGCGGAGGAGGCGGCCGATAGGGAGCTCAGCCTGTACTGCTAGTTGACGCGCGGCTCGGCTGGTGGGCCGGATACGTTAGCCGGCAAGTTGATGTAGTCGCTCGTCGTGTGGATATTCTTGACGTAGAAATAGGATTTCTGCCACAGCTTGGCCGACTGCAGCAGGGAGATGGGTGGGAAGCGGTTCCCGGTGCCCATACGCTGTACCGCCACACAGGCTCCGCATTGAGCCGCCTGGCCCTTGGTGCCGGTGCCGAGTTTGAGGTAAAAGCACTCCCCCCAGAGTCAAGGGTGGGGAGAGTGCCGAGGTACCCTTCGCACATGGTGACGAAGGCGGCCAGCAGCACCACCGTGTTTGGCGTGAGGTGGTGCGGCTGCACTCGGTAGAAATCGAGGAAGGAGCGGAGGATGCCACTCGCCAGAAGGCTGAAGCCACGAAGAAAATGGGACCGGAAGACGACGCGTTCATCGCCCTCCGGCACCGGCGATATTTCTGCCGTGGGGGGGACACGTACCCGCACGTTTGTCCCCCGGGGCAGCCACCGTGTTTGACGAAGGAAAGAGAGGTGATCCTCATGGAGGTTGGAACCGTCCCAGTTGCCGGCCCGTGAGCGCGCCTTGGGCGAAGGAGCTGATCACAGGTGCGGCGCGGCGACGAGCGGGCGAAGCCGCGGCGGAGCGAAGAAGACGCTGCAAGAAGAAGCTCAACGACGGTGGGCTACGGCAGCGCCTCGACAAGAGGAAGAGGCGCTGCAGCAGCGGAGAGGAAGAAGAATGGCGAGGGGAGAGGAGGGCGCGCGCGTGCGTCTGCCACCCCCCTCTTCCCCCTACTTGTAGCCCCAGGCGGCGGAGCCGAGGGGGCGAGAGCGTGGGGGATCGTGGGATTAACTACGCCCACTCCCCCACGATCCCACGATTACGGCGACAGAAAATGCGTGTATTAATTACCGCAGAAGCCCAACCGTCTACCTCGGCCGCAGTGGATTCACGCGTGTGCCGAGGCACTATAGTCGCGGGCCCCGGCCTGCGGTGACGCCCCGTCGTGCGCGTGGGCTGGCAGGCCGGCTTGGCCTGCTGACGCCGCGTGGCCGACAGGCACGGGCGGCGAGCCTGACATCTGGCTGGCATGCCACCTGGCCCCCACCACGGCGTTTCGAAATCGCCAGGCGGACTGCCTGGTCACGGCCGACACCTACCAGTCGGCACTTCGGAAGACGGGCGAAACAGAATACCAGACAACCCGGAGTAGGAAGCTGCTGGGGCTTCTCGCCCCTTCAGCCGCAGCGCCCACCAGCTTCGGGGACTACTGTCGGAGTAAATGACCACGGGTAGCCTCATCAGCTCCCCTGGGTATTTCAAGACATCGGGGCAGGCTGCGCCCCTCGAACATCAAAGACAAAGGACCGCCATCTTGGGGCCGGCTGGTCCAAGTGGCCGGTTGCCAGGAGGCGGCGGAGTCCAGAAGACGGCCATGAAGCGGGCCGACTCCTAATAGGTGGCTTCCTGGGAAGCCGGGTCCTAGCAGGCGGCCCCTCGCGCCCTCAAAGCTAGCACCCACATAAACATGACGATTCAGGGCATGGCTACAATACAAGCCTGCCACCCCCAAATCCAGGGCAGAACATGGCCACTGTGCAGCGCACCAAGCGGACATCCCACGCCCGACGCAGCACTGTTGCCATGCTGCTCATGACATCACCCATGGCAGAGGAAGCCATGCTCCCATGACGGGCTGTCGGTGCGGCCCGCAGGCGGCGGGCCCTACCTGTCCGTGAGAGGCCAGAAGGTGGCGAGCCCTGACCAATCGGCTCGGGGGGAGGCCGGCTCCCAGCAGGTGGCCCTCCCCCTTCCTTGAAGTTTGTGCGCCATTAACAAGGAGAGACGGGGAGTGGCTACAGTGAAACGCCCGCCAGGCGGCGGGACTGTAACCACGCTCTCCCCGACCAAGTATGCATCATCAGTGGCACGGCTACAGCGCTACGCAGCCGACAGGACCTGCAAGCGGTGGGCCCAGCTTGTCGGCCGAGTACGAGACAGCTGGGGGGACACACCAGGCGGTGGGCCCCTGCAGTCGGCGGAGAAGCCGGCGGCCAGAGACACTGACGGCCGGGTCCTACGCCCAGCTGGTTTACCATTGTACCCCTGGGGGGTAGGCCTATATAAACCCCCCAGGTCGCCCCATGCAAGGGGTTGGGACCTTGGTGGAGAGGAGAGAGCCTTAGTTCAACACTCACATACACAAACATAGAGAGTGGAGTAGAGCTAGCCTTGCTCTCCTTCCTCCTCTAGCAAAACAGCTCAAGGAGCAAGTTTGTAGCTACTTGTTGAGGTAGTGATCATGCGGAAACCCCGCAGAGCAGGACTAGGGGTGTTATCTCCTAGGAGAGCCCCGAACCTGGGTAAGATTCGCAGGCATATGCGGTCTCGCTCACTCCCGCTTCTATAGCCCGGCGACGTACTTTTGTCCCCATCCATGATAAGCCACCCCCTGGCATATGTCGCACGATATCCTCGACAGAATTTCACAAAGTTCTGGCAATCCGCGATCCTGATTGATCAATAAAGTGCTATCAGTTCTTTGGGTTCCACTGTAGTTAAAGGAAAGTTGAAATTGCACGGATGAAAGGGCAATGCAGATATGATCTGCACGGGGGTCATGCATATGATGAAGTTTAGTATGGGGCTCGAGATTTTATTATCTCGTGTTTCATACACCCTGGAAAGTTAATCTAGCGACTTGAATAATCATACTTGATGATAAACGTTGGTAGCTGTGGTTTGTTTTATAACCTTAGAAGCCATGTAAAATAAAATTTTGCATAAACCGATTAGAGGCGTCTAACTTGGTTTTGCAGGATGGTTTGCATGTGATGTGGTATAGCAATGCTCATATTCAATTTGATTATGTATGAGATGACTATATGATGTAATTAACATGACCTGCGTGTCATGATTCGGCATGATGGATGGAGCCATATGATTGTCACTTTAATGACCTGCGTGTCAACCTTAAGTAATGCATTTATTTTATCCACTATGGAGATAGCGATATTATCTGGTGCATCGACAAGGTAGTGGCAATCTTCGCGAAGGTGAACACTGACGCAAATGCCGAAGACGAAGAAATGAAAGACTTCTCCGTCAGAAAGGGCTATACCATGTCATGCTAATTATGAATTTCCTGAGATGTTTATCCCTTATGATGCACCCTTCTTGATTGCGTGGTAGCCGCTTTTATTAGGGTGATCTCTCACTTAAAAATATCAAGTAGTTAGTGTTCTTCCAAGTGTAGCACCGTCACGGCACCTAACTTTTCGGGGTACCACATGGATACAAGGGTATGAATGATTAGGGAAGTGTGAGGCGGGTGAGTTGAGACCTCGCAGCAAGATTAGTTGGTTGTCTTGACGTTCTGGAGGATCGTCCTGAGCTCGGAACACACCCATAGAAAGATGAACAAGAGTCACATAGAAATGTGATTGGCAAGTTGGCCTACCGATTGAAATTCTTGTCACTTGAGATGGATACATCCTTGGCATTGAATTACAATTGGGATCTTGAATCACTCACAATCAATTATGAGAGATATTGATTTGAGTGGGAGCGCACTTTAGAATAAAATTGTTTAATCACTGGTGCAAATATCATTATGAACTAAGTCTAAGTGAAACTTGTGTTTTCCGTTGTAGATCAAATGGCTCACAACAACGCGTTCAACTTAGGCCCGATGTTCGAGAAAGAGAAGTTAGCTGCGACTGGAAACAACTATGCGGACTGGGTCCGCAACCTGAGGATTATCCTCAGGAGCACTAAGAAATTGTATGTGCTTGAAATTGCTCTTCCAGCTAAACCGGCGGCAGAGGCCGTGGAAGATGAACAAAATGTCTGGGCCACTAAGGATGATGATCACAACTTAGTGCAGTGCCTCATGCTAGCTTGCATGAGTGCAGAGCTTCAAAAGCGTTTTGAATTCCACAAACCACGTGACATGATCTGGGAATTGGATGCTCTGTACAAGGAAACCATAAAGTCTAAACAATTTGATATCATGAAGGCTTTGATGGAATGCAAGATGGCTGAGGGTAGTTCAGTTGGCAAACACGTGGTCAAAATGATTGGCTATTCTGAAAGGCTTAAAACCCTGGAATTTCCACTTCCACCTGGCCATATGATGGACATGTTGCTTTCTTCACTCCCCCCGTCTTCCGAAGGTTTTGTCATGAACTACAACATGAATGGGATGAAGAAGGAACCGAAAGAGGTGCTCGCCATGCTGAAAACTGTAGAAGGAGGACTGCGGAAAAATCCCAAGCAAGTGTTGCTTGTGAATAAAACTGCCAGTTTCAAAAAGAAGAAAGGCAAGCCAAAGAAGGGCAAGGGCGCCGGTAAGACCGGCTCCCAAAGCAAATCTAAGGGTGGAGCCAAGAATGAAACTGAGTGCTTCTACTGCAAGGGCACAGGACACTGGAAGAGAAACTGCAAGAAGTATCTGGAAGATAAGAAGTCCGGGAAAACCGGAAAAGGTATAATTGTTATACAAGTTAATGTCATTGAAGTTTTGCTTGCTAGCAAAAATTCTAAGTTTTGGGTATTTGATACTGGATCGGTTGCTCACATTTGCAACTTGACACAGGGGCTTCAGAAGGTGCGCAAGCTGGCAAAGAATGAAGTCGTGATGCGCGTCGGTAACGGCGCTGGGATCGCCGCTCAAGCCGTCGGCATTATGCCTCTATGCCTCCCTTCAGGATTTATCTTAGAACTAAGTAAATGTTATTTTGTTCCATTGTTGTGTAGAAACATTATCTCCGGATCATGTTTAGTACACGATGGGTATTCGTACAAGTCTGAGAACAATGGTTGTTCACTTTATTGTAAGGATATGTTTTATGGATTTGCACCCATTGTTGGGGGCCTTTTCATACTAAATCTTGAATGTGGAAATCATGTCTTTAACGTGAATGCTAAACGCCTTAAGAAGGCTGATACCACCACCACTTACTTGTGGCACTATCGGCTTGGCCACATTGGAAAGAAACGCATGCAAAGACTCCATAAAATCGAGTTTTACCATCCTTTGATTTTGAATCATTTGACACATGTGAAGCTTGCTTGATGGGGAAAATGACCAAGACGCCATTCACGGTCATCCTGAACGTGCGAGTGAATTGTTGGAAATAATACATAGTGATGTATGTGGCCCAATGGGCACAGTCGCACGGGGTGGGTATTTCTACTTCGTGACTTTTACTGATGATTTGACTAGGTATGGCTGTATCTACTTAATGAAGTGTAAGTCGGAAACCTTTGAAAATTTCAAAGAATTTCAGAATGAAGTAGAAAATCATCGTTACAAAAAAATTAAGTTTCTGCGGTCTGATCGTGGAGGCGAATATCTTAGTCATGAGTTTGGCTAAAATCTGAGTGACCGTGGAATCGTTTCACGGCTTACGCCTCCCAGAACTCCACAAAGAAACGGAGTATCAGAAAGACGTAACCGAACCCTATTGGACATGGTAAGGTCGATGATGTCTCATACAGATCTACCGATAACTTTTTGGGGTCACGCACTACTTACTGCCGTTTATACACTAAACAGAGCACCGTCTAAATCTGTTGAGACGACGCGACATGAGATGTGGCATGGGAAGATTCCTAGTGTGTCGCATCTCAAAGTTTGTGGTTCTGAAGCTTATGTAAAATGTTTACAACCAAGCAAACTCGACCCCAGAGCAGACAATTGTTACTTTGTAGGTTATCCCAAAGACACCATTGGGTATTCCTTCTACAACCAGTCCGAGGGCAAAGTGTTTGTCACAAAAGTTGGACACTTTCTCGAGAAAGAGTTTCTCGCTAAAGAATTAAGTGGGAGGACAGTACAACTTAATGAGATTAGTGAATCTTCGGTGACCGTTGATATGGCTAAGGAACTGGAAGAAATTCCGCTAATTATCCCTACAACCGAGCCGGAAGTTGTCGCATATGATGCGAAGACTTCAGACAATGTTGTAACTGAACCGATGGACATCTATTGTGATAATAGTGGCGCCGTGGCTCAAGCAAGGGAGCCAAGTTCGCACCATAAGACAAGACATATTCAACGCAAATATAAACTCATTCGACATCATGTCGAAGAGGGTTTAGTGAAAGTACACAAAGTTCACACGGATCTGAATGTGTCAGACCCGATGACAAAGCCTCTACCACGAGCAAAGCATGAGCAGCACTGGATAGCCATTGGTGTTAGGGAAGCCATGTAACTGGATTATGACTCTAGTGCAAGTGGGAGTCTGCAGGAGATATGCCCTAGAGGCAGTAATAACAGTTATTTTGTATCTCCAAAAGTTTGTAATGAATGTTTATGTTCCATGCTATAACTGCAATGATTCTCGAGTCTACAATAACCACGAGGCTTGGAGGGAAACTCATGTGCACGTGTGGTATAATAAACGGTAAAATGTATTCCTAGTCTTGCCTCTAAGACTGGCTCAAGTATTGCATCATGATCCTGTTTTCCTGATTATGGCCATGGCTATGCCAGTAATTTTAAGGGCACGATGTTAGTAGAACACTTGTGTTGAATCGACCCGAATTGATGTTATGCTATGAGATACATTCGTCACTAAGTTAATGGTTAATAACACAGAGATAGTTAATGTTTGCATATTTCCTTAGACCATGAGAGTATCGAGTTCCTTCGTACTTGCTTCGTGAACTTTGGGGTTTGTTAAACGTCATCCGTAACTGGGTGGCTATTACGGCGGCTTACGGGTTCACGGAAAAGTATGGCAAGTAACAAGATAGCTCAAATTGGGATTTGCTCCTCTGATGATGTAGAGATATTCTCGGGCCCTCTCGGTGTTACGGTATCCATCATCGTCTGGCCAGACACCTTGTGATTTGATCACTGGGATGCCGGAACACGAAAACGAGAAAAGAGAACAAAACTAGTAACGAGGTAACTTGCATGGTGGACAAATTGTTGATCCAATGGGATGCAATAAATTTCACCTCGGGTGTTTGTGACATATCGTGAAGCAACAGGAATAGCACACGACAACTGGAGGTTCACTCGAATATTCATTCGTGTGGGTATAGGGGTCAATATGGGTGTCCATGACTCCGATGTTGATCATTGATCGGAAGGGGTTCCGGGTCATGTCTATACTTCACCGAACCTATAGGGTCACACGCTTAAGGGTCATCTATCTGCTGAATACTAGACAGGGAGTCTGAGAGAAAGTTTCCGAAAAAGGTTTTCGGAGACAGCGGAAAAGTTCTGAAGAGAGAGGTCACCAGATGAGTTTTGGTGAAACCGAAAAGTTGATTCGGGGTATACCATTAAGTCAAAATGGTTTCAGGACACCCCTGATAATTCTTGGAGGGTGCCAGAATTATTCTGGAAACTTTCTGGAATTTTCCGGGATGAAAACCGGAAATACTCCGGAGCTGCCGGAACTTCTTCAAATGCTTTTCGCAGATGAAAATCACTAATCCGGAATTGTTCCAGAACACGTTGAAAATTATTTTAGTGGGTACTAGAAATATTCTAAGCCCACATAAATATTTTCAGTTCGAACGGACATTGAAAAATGTCGTCATGAATAGTGAAAGTGCTTTTTGGGATATTTTTTGGTGAGTCATCTTTTGGGATATTTCCAAAAGACTTCTAGAAGGGATTGGGGGGCAAGCAAGCCCCTCATGGGGGGGCCCCAGGGGGTGGCCGGCCAAGGGTGGAGCCCCTCCATGGAGCTCCACATGGCACCCCATTTCCCTCTGATGCCCTTTGTGTGTGGCATAAGGTGGGGGTACTTTGGTATTTTGAATGTCCATCCTACCCCTTGGCTTTCCTATAAATAGAGGAGGAGTGGGCAGCCCAAAACTTCATCTTTGCTCTCATACACATGCCATAGACTTTTCTGGCTTCTCTCTCCCTCCTCGGGAAATAGCTTCGTAGAGCCGAAAGGTTGTCTGGGTTCCGGCAGGAACTAGTTCTGGACGGCGAAGCCCTGCCGGATAGCTGACACCGTATGTGTGCAACCCCATAGAGTGGTCGTAGTTTCGATCTTTTGCCCGAGGGGCTGTTCGAGTGTCCTCCGAGAGGGCTGTCCGAGTCTCCGTTCGAGTTATGAGGGTCCTCCCGAAGGGCTGTCCGCGACATAGTCCGGGGGACTGTCCGACCGCCTCCCGAAGGGCTGTCCGGCGAGCGAGTTCATCCTCGCGGTTGGGAGGTTGTAAATCCTAGCTGCGGGGATCTGCAGCGACGATCTACGCTGACTATTCTTCCGTTGCGCTTCGAGTCGGTACGGATCAGATCAAACCTTGTATGTAGTCTCCATAGTGGTCCTGGGCGTGCTCGGTATACCAAATTTTTTTATTTCCTGTCACGTTCCCCTACAATGTAGTATTTGGATTGTTTTTTCAAAATAAAAAAATGCCCATACCAAGGAGAATACTGGGAGTCATCACCTGAAAGCTCCATACCAACCCATCTATGCGGCGTTGAGCAAAGACATCATTTTTTCTTCACTATGCAGGTGTGCCCTGGAGACGCTGGAGTGATGGAGGGGAAAAAGGTGAAAACATGAGCATGTTCTCACTGTAGAAAACAGATTGCATCTCTTTGATTTTTCTTTTCAGGAGCTGAACCTAGCTAGTGCGCTGAGACCGTTAAATGGCTGAGTGTGTGGACAATGCGTTTGCGACCTTACAAAATTCTCATGACTGAACATTCGGTGTCCCCACCGCCGGCGCGTGAGGTGGATGGGGGAGTGGAGCTGCGCGGGCGACGCAGATCTGGTGATGGAAATATGCCCTAGAGGCAATAATAAAATGGTTATTATTATATTTCCTTATTCATGATAAAGGTTTATTATTCATGCTAGAATTGTATTGATCGGAAACTTAAATACATGTGTGAATACATAAACAAATACCGTGTCCCTAGTAAGCCTCTACTAGACTAGCTCGTTGATCAAAGATGGTTAAGGTTTCCTAACCATAGACATGTGTTGTCATTTGATAACGGGATCACATCATTAGAAGAATGATGTGATGGACAAGACCCATCCGTTAGATGAGCATAATGATCGTTCAGTTTATTGCTATTGCTTTCTTCATGTCAAATACATATTCCTTCGACTATGAGATTATGCAACTCTCGGATACCGGAGGAATACCTTGTGTTCTATCAAACGTCACAATGTAACTGGGTGATCATAAAGATTCTCTACAGGTATCTCCGAAGGTGTTTGTTGAGTTGGCATAGATCGAGATTAGGATTTGTCACTCCGAGTATCGGAGAGGTATCTCTGGGCCCTCTCGGTAATACACATCATAAGCTTGCAAGCAAATGACTAAGGAGTTAGTTATGAGGTGATGTATTATGGAACGAATAAAGAGACTTGCCGGTAACGAGATTGAACTAGGTATAGAGATACCGACGATCGAATCTCGGGCAAGTAACATACCGATGGACAAAGGGAATTATGTATGTTGTCATAACGGTTCGACCGATAAAGATCTTCGTAGAATATGTAGGAGCCAATATGGGTATCCAGGTTACGCTATTGGTTATTGACCGGAGAGGTGTCTTGGTCATGTCTACATAGTTCTCGAACCCGTAGGGTCCGCACGCTTAACGTTCGTTGACGATATAGTGTTATATGAGTTATATGATTTCGTGACTGAATGTTGTTCGGAGTTCTGGATGAGATCACGGACATGACGATGAGTCTCGAAATGGTCGAGAGGTAAAGATTGATATATAGGACGATGGTATTCGGACACCGAATAGTTTCGGAGTGCACCGGGTAGTCATCGGGTCACCGGAAGGGGTTCCGGACACCTCCGGTAAGTGTATGCGCTTGATGGGCCAAAGCAGGGGACAAACCAGCCCACTAGGGGGCCGGTGCGCCCCTCTACATGGCCAACCGGCCCTAGGGGAAGGAAAGGGGAGGGGTGGCCTCTCCTGCTCTTGCCTTCCTCACGCACTCATATATGGAGGGGGCGGCTTGGGGAAGTCCCCAAGTAGGATTCGGCCCTACTTGGGGTGCCCCCTGGACTCTCCCCTCTTCCCCCACCTATTTATATGTGGGAAGGGTGCGCCACACATAACCACGACAATGTCTTAGCTGTGTGCGGCGCCCCCATCCACCGTTTACACCCCAGTCATATTTTCGTAGTGCTTAGGCGAAGCCCTGCGGAGATAATTTCACCATCACCGTCACCACGCCGTCGTGCTGCCGGAACTCATCCACTACCTCGTCATCTTGCTGGATTAGGAAGGCGTGGACGTCAACGAGCTAAACATGTGCTGAACGCGGAGGTGTCGTACATTCGGTACTCGATCGGTTGGATCGTGAAGAAAGTTCTACTACATCAACTGTGTTGTCAAACGCTTCCGCTTATGGTCTGTGAGGGTACGTAGACACACTCTTCCCCTCATTGCTATGCATCTCCATGGAAATATCTTGCATGTGTGTAGAATTTTTTTTGTTTTCCATGCAACATTTCCCAACAGTGGCATCCGAGCCAGGTCTATGCGTAGATGATATGCATGAGTAGAACACAAAGAGTTGTGGGCGGTGATAGTCATACTGCTTACCACCAACATATTATTTTGATTCGGCGGTATTGTGGGATGAAGTGGCCCAGACCAACCTTACTTGTCCACGCACATGAGACCGGTTCCACCGACTGACATGGAACTAGTTTTGCATAAAGGTGGCTGGCAGTTGTCTGTTTCTCCTACTTTAGTTGAATCAAATTTGACTGCGGCCGGTCCTTGAAGAAGCTTAAAACAACAAACTTGATGAATCACCGTTGGGGTTTTTGCCGTAGGTAAGAACGGTTCTTGCTAGAAGCCCCTAGCAGCCACGTAAAACTTGCAACAACAAAGTAGAGGATGTCTAACTTGTTTTTGCAGGGCATGTTATGATGTGATATGGTCAAGACATGATGTGATATACGTTATTGTATGAGATGATCATTTTTTGTAATTTATCGGCAACCGGCATGAGCCTTATGGTTGTCTCTTTATTGTATGAAATGCAAACGCCATGTAATTGCTTTACTTTATCGCTATGTGTTTGAAATAGTTGTAGAAGCAATAGTTTGCGAGACGACCCCGACGCAACGATGGACATCAAGGTGTCGAGCCGGTGACGATGGAGATCATGACGATGCTTTGGAGATGGAGATCAAAAGCACAAGATGATGATGGCCATATCATGTCACATATTTTGATTGCATGAGATGTTTATCTTTTATGAATCCAATTTTGCTTAGAACAGCGGTAGCATTATAAGATGATCCCTTCACTAAATTTCAAGATAAAATTGTTCTCCCCGAGTATGCACCGTTGCTAAAGTTCGTCGTGTCGAGGCACCTCGTGATGATTGGGTGTGATAGATTCTACGTTCACATACAACGGGTGTAAGACAGTTTTGCACATGTAGAATACTTGGGTTAAACTTGACGAGCCTAGCATGTACAGACATGGTCTTGGAACACTGGAGAGCGAAAGGTCAAACATGAGTCATATAGTAGATATGATCAACATAGAGATGTTCACCATTGATGACTACCCCATCTCACGTGATGATCGGACATGGGTTAGTTGATTTGGATCATGGATCACTTAGATAACTTGAGGGATGTTTATTTAAGAGGGAGTTCATTAGTAATTTGATTAATTGAACTTAATTTATCATGAACTTAGTCCTGATAGTATTTGCATATCTATGTTGTAGATCAATGGCCCGTGCTACCGTTCCCCTGAATTTTAATGCGTTCCTAGAGAAAGCTAAGTTGAAAGATGATGATAGCAACTACACGGACTGGGTCCGTAACTTGAGGATTATCCTCATTGCTGCACAGAAGAATTATGTCCTTGATGCACCGCTAGGTGACAGGCCTGCTGCAGGAGCTGATGCAGATGTTATGAACGTCTGGCAAGCTCGATCTGATGACTACTCTATAGTTCAGTGTGCCATGCTTTACAGCTTAGAACCGGGACTTCAAAGACGTTTTGAACGTCATGGAGCATATGAGATGTTCAAAGAGTTGAAGTTAATATTTCAAGCAAATGCCCGAGTTGAGAGATATGAAGTCTCCAACAAGTTCTATAGCTGCAAGATGGAGAAGAACAGTTCTGTCAGTGAACACATACACAAAATGTCTGGGCATTATAATCACTTGACTCAGCTGGGAGTTAATCTTCCAGTTGATTGTGTTATTGACAGAGTTCTTCAGTCACTGCCACCAAGCTACAAAGGCTTCGTGATGAACTATAATATGCAAGGGATGAACAAAACAATTCCCGAGCTCTTCGCAATGCTTAAGCCTGCGGAGGTAGAAATCAGGAAGGAGAATCAAGTGTTGATGGTTAACAGGACCACTAGTTTCAAGAAAAAGGGCAAGGGAAAGAAAGGTAACTTCAAGAAGAATGGCAAGCAAGTTGCCACTCCCGGGAAGAAGCCCAAAGCTGGACCCAAGCCTGAAACTGAGTGCTTCTACTGCAAAGGGAGTGGTCACTCGAAGCAGAACTGCCCCAGGTATTTGGTGGATAAGAAGGATGGCAAAGTGAACAAAGGCATATTAGATATACATGTAATTCATGTGTTCCTTACTAATGCTCATAGTAGCGCCTGGGTATTTGATACTGGTTCGGTTGCTCATATTTATAACTCGAAACAGGAGCTGCGGAATAAACAAAGATTGGCTAAGGATGAGGAGACGATGCGCGTCGGAAATGGTTCCAAGGTCGATGTGAACGCCGTCGGCATGCTACCTCTGCATCTACCTTCGGGATTAGTTTTAGACCTCAATAATTGTTATTTGGTGCCCGCGTTGAGCATGAACATTATATCTAGACCTTGTTTATTGCGAGATGATTATTCATTTAAGTCAGAGAATAATGTTTGTTCTATTTATATGAATAATATCTTTATGGTCATGCACCCTTGAAGAGTGGTCTATTCTTGTTGAATCTCGATTGTAGTGATACACATATTCATAATATTGACGCCAAAAGATGCAAAGTTGATAATGATAGTGCAACATATTTGTGGCACTGCCGTTTAGGTCATATTGGTGTAAAGTGCATGAAGAAACTCCATGCAGATGGGCTTTTGGAATCATTTGATACTTGTGAACCATGCCTCATGGGCAAGATGACTAAAACTCCGTTCTCTGGAACAATGGAGCGAGCTAATGACTTATTTGAAATAATACATACCGATGTATGCGGTCCGATGAGTGTTGAGGCACGTGGCAGGTATCATTATTTTCTGACCTTCACAGATGATTTGAGTAGGTATGGGCATATCTACTTGATGAAACACAAGTCTGAAACATTTGAAAAGTTCAAAGAATTTCAGAGTGAAGTGGAGAATCATCGTAACAAGGAAATAAAGTTTCTACGATCTTATCGCGGAGGCGAATATTTGAGTTATGAGTTTGGCCTTCGTTTAAAACAATGTGGAATTGTTTCACAACTCACGGCACCTGGAACACCACAGCATAATGGTGTGTTCGAACATCGTAACCGTACTTTATTGGATATGGTGCATTCTATAATGTCTCTTACCGATTTACCACTATCATTTTGGGGTTATGCATTAGAGACAGCCGCATTCACGTTAAATAGTGCACCGTCTAAATCCGTTGAGATGACACCGTATGAACTATGGTTTGGCAAGAAACATAAGTTGTCGTTTCTTAAAGTTTGGGGATGCGATGCTTATGTAAAAAGGCTTCAGCCAGATAAGCTCGAACCCACATCGGAGAAGTGTGTCTTCATAGGATACCCTAAAGAAACTATTGGGTACACCTTCTACTACAGATCCAAAGGCAAGAACTTTGTTGCTAAGAATGGGTCCTTTCTAGAGAAGGAGTTTCTCTCAAAAGAAGTGAGTGGGAGGAAAGTAGAACTTGATGAGGTAGTTGTACCTTCTCTCGAATTGGAAAGTAGTACATCAGAGAAAGTCATTCCCATGATGCCGACACCAACCAGAGAGGAAGCAAATGATGATGATCATGTAATTTCAGATCAAGTTATTACTGAACCTCGTAGGTTGACTAGAGCACGATCCGCACCAGAGTGGTACGGTAATCCTGTCCTGGAAGTCATGTTACTATACCTAGGCGAACCTACGAATTACGAAGAAGCTATGATGAGCCTAGATTCCGACAGATGGCTTGAGGCCAGGAAATCTTAGATAGGATCCATGTATGAGAACAAAGTATGGACTTTGGTGGATTTGCCTGATGATCGGCAAGCCATAGAGAATAAATGGATCTTCAAAAAGAAGACTGACGCTGATGGTAATGTTACTATCTACAAAGCTCGACTTGTCGCAAAAGGTTTTCGACAAGTTCAAGGAGTTGACTACGATGAGACTTTCTCACTCGTAGCGATGCTTAAGTCTGTCTGAATCATGTTAGCAATTGCCGCATTTTATGATTATGAAATCTGGAAAATGGACGTCAAAATTGCATTCCTTAATGGATTTCTTAAAGAAGAGTTGTATATGATGCAACGAGAAGGTTTTGTCGATCCTAAAGGTGCTAACAAAGTGTGCAAGCTCCAGCGATCCATCTATGGGCTGGTGCAAGCATCTCGAAGTTGGAATATACGCTTTGATGAGGTGATAAAAGCATATGGTTTTATACAGACTTATGGTAAAGCCTGTATTTACAAGAAAGTGAGTGGGAGCTCTGTAGCATTTCTGATATTATATGTGGATGACATATTGTTGATTGGAAATGATATAGAGTTTCTGGATAGCATAAAAGGATACTTGAATAAGAATTTTTCAATGAAAGTCCTCGGTGAAGCTGCTTATATATTGGGCATCAAGATATATAGGGATAGATCAAGACGCTTAATAGGACTTTCACAAAGCACATACCTTGATAAAGTTTTGAAGAAGTTCAAAATGGATCAGTCAAAGAAAGGGTTCTTGCCTGTGTTACAAGGTGTGAAGTTGATTAAGACTCAAAACCCGACCACGGCAGAAGATAGAAAGAGAATGAAAGTCATTCCCTATGCCTCAGCCATAGGTTCTACAAACTATGCCTTGCTGTGCACCAGACCTATTGTGTACCTTGCCATCAGATTGGCAAGGGGGTACAATAGTGATCCAGGACTAGATCGCTGGACAGCGGTCAAAATTATCCTTAGTTACCTAAGAAGACTAAGGAAATGTTTCTCGGTTATGGAGGTGATAAAGAGTTCGTCGTAAAGGGTTACGTTGGTGCAAGCTTTGACACCGATTCAGATGACTCTAAGTCTCAATCTGGATACATATTGAAAGTTGGAGCAATTAGCTATAGTAGCTCTATGCAGAGCATTGTAGACATAGAGATTTGCAAAATACACACATATCTGAATGTGGCAGACCCGTTGACTAAACCTCTCTTACAAGCAAAACATGATCACACCTTAGTACTCTTTGAGGTATTAATCACATGGTGATGTGAACTAGATTATTGACTCTAGCAAACTGTTTGGGTGTTAGTCACATGGTGATGTGAACTGTGGGTGTTAATCACATGGCGATGTGAACTACATTATTGACTCTAGTGCAAGAGGGAGACTGATGGAAATATGCCCTAGAGGCAATAATAAAATGGTTATTATTATATTTCCTTATTCATGATAAAGGTTTATTATTCATGCTAGAATTGTACTGACCGGAAACTTAAATACATGTGTGAATACATAAACAAATACCGTATCCCTAGCAAGCCTCTACTAGACTAGCTCGTTGATCAAAGATGGTTAAGGTTTCCTAACCATAGACATGTGTTGTCATTTGATAACGGGACCACATCATTAGGAGAATGACGTGATAGACAAGACCCATCCGTTAGCTTAGCATAATGATCGTTCAGTTTATTGCTATTGCTTTCTTCATGTCAAATACATATTCCTTCGACTATGAGATTATGCAACTCCCGGATACCAGAGGAATACATTGTGTGCTATCAAACATCACAACGTAACTGGACGATCATAAAGATGCTCTATAGGTATCTTCGAAGGTGTTTGTTGAGTTGGCATAGATCGAGATTAGGATTTGTCACTCCGAGTATCAGAGAGGTATCTCTCGGTCCTCTCGGTAATACACATCATAAGCTTGCAAGCAAATGACTAAGGAGTTATTTATGAGGTGATGTATTACGGAATGAGTAAAGAGACTTGCTGGTAACGAGAGTGAACTAGGTATAGAGATACCGACTATCAAATCTCGGGCAAGTAACATACCGATGGACAAAGGGAATTACGTATGTTGTCATAACGGTTCGACCGATAAAGATCTTCGTAGAATATGTAGGAGCCAATATGGGCATCCAGGTTCCGCTATTGGTTATTGACCGGAGAGGTGTCTCGGTCATGCCTATATAGTTCTCAAACCCGTAGGGTCCGCACGCTTAACGTTCGTTGACGATATATTGTTATATGAGTTATATGATTTGGTGACCGAATGTTGTTCGGAGTCCTGGATGAGATCACGGACATGACGATGAGTCTTGAAATGGTCGAGAGGTAAAGATTGATATATAGGACAATGGTATTCAGACACCGGAATAGTTTTGGAGTGCACCGGGTATTCATTGGGTCACCGGAAAGGGGTTCCGGACACCCCTGGTAAGTGTATGGGCTTGATGGGCCAAAGGAGGGGACAGACCAGCCCACTAGGGGGCTGGTGCGCCCCTCTACATGGCCGCCCAGCTCTAGGGGAAGGAAAGGGGAGGGGTGGCCCATCCTGCCTTTCCCTCCTCGTGAGAGAAAGGAAAGGGGGGCACCTCCTCCTCTTGCCTTCCTCCCGTACTCATATATGGAAGGGGGGGGGGGCTCGGGGAAGTCCCCAAGTAGGATTTGGCCCTACTTGGGGTGCCCCCTCGACTCTCCCCTCTTCCCCCACCTATATATATGTGCGAAGGGGGCGCCACACATAACCACGACAATGTCTTAGCCTTGTGTGGCTCCCCCCTCCACCGTTTTCACCCCCGGTCATATTTTCGTAGTGCTTAGGCGAAGCCCTGCGGAGATAACTTCACCATCACCGTCACCATGCTGTCATGCTGCCGGAACTCATCCACTACCTCGCCGTCTTGCTGGATCAAGAAGGCGTGGACGTCACCGAGCTAGACGTGTGCTAAACGCGGAGGTGCCGTACGTTCGGTACTCGATTGGTTGGATCATCAAGAAAGTTCGACTACATCAACTGCGTTTCTATGGATGAAAGTAAGAAAGAACCGCTATGCTTAGAGCTAAAAGAGAATTTTTAGAAAAAGCGTTTTCCAGTGATTGCTTTCATAAAAATGATGAAGATCTTAAAGTGATTGGTGTTTCTTCTATTGATTCCTTGTTTAGTAAAATTAAAATTGATGAAAAAGGGACTGAAGAAGAGTCAACTTTGGCTAGAAGGCGTCCCGACAATTTGGTGGGTGAAAATCTTGTTAAGAAAATTGATAAAAGTGGGTTTGGGGAGGTCAAAACTTTAACTAGTGATGTGCCGACTCTTTTGGATTACAAGGACTTTAATTATGATAATTGCTCTTTGATTGATTGTATTTCTTTGTTGCAATCCATGATAAATTCACCCCATGCCTATGAACAAAATAAAGCTTTTACTAAACATATTGTTGATGCTATGATGAAAGCTTTGGGAGAAAAGTTGGAATTAGAGATTTCAATTCCTAGAAAATTACATGATGAATGGGAACCTACTATCAAAGTCAAGATTAAAAATTATAAATGTTTTGCTTTATGTGATTTGGGTGCTAGTGTTTCTACAATTCTGAAATCTTTATGTGATGTGCTTGGTCTTACCGATATTGAAGAATGTTCTTTAAATTTTCACTTGGCGGATTCTACTATTAAAAAGCCTATGGGAAGAATTAATGATGTTCTTATTCTTGCAAATAGGAATTATGTGCCCATAGATTTTATTGTTCTTGATATTGATTGCAATCCGTCTTGTCCAATTATTCTTGGTAGACCGTTTTTGCGCACTATAGGTGCCGTGATTGATATGAAAGAAGGGAACATCAAATTCCAATTTCCTTTGAGAAAGGGTATGGATCACTTCCAAGAATTAAGCCACCATATGAATCAATGATGAGGGCATCTTATGGATCTAGAAACAAAGATGACAATACTTGGATCTTTGCATTATGCCTAGCTAAAGGCGTAAAACGGTAGCGCTTGTTGGGAGGCAACCCAATGAATAAAATTTATTTTCATATTTTTCTTTCTGTTCTTGAGTTTTTGCACAATTATGCTCCTGTTATGATTGTGTTTTTTGTGTTTTAATTAGTGTTTGTGCCAACTAAAGCCTTTAGGATAGCTTTGGTGATAGTTGATTTGATCTTGTAGGAAAACAGAAACTTTTGTGTCCTGTAAAACAATTTAAAAATTCACAGAAGCGACGAAAAATTCTGAATTTTTTACACAAGATTTATATATAAATTTCCTCTGTTGTCCAAATTGTCAGAATTTTTGGAGTTACAGAAGTACGAGAACAATTCGCATCTTTACAGAATGTTCTGTTTTTGACAGATTCTGTTTTCTTTGCATTGTGTGCTTATTTTGATGAATCTATGGTTTGTATTGGAGGTTATAAGCCATGGTAAAGTTAGAATACAGTAGATATAATGCAAGAACAAAATTTGAATGGGTTTTCTACAGTACTTAAAGTAAAGATTGGTTTTCTTATACTAACGGATCTCACGAAGGTTTTGTTGAGTTTTGTGTGATTGAAGTTTTCAAGTTTTGGGTGAGATTACGATGGATGAAGGAATAAGGAGTAAGAAGAGCCTAAGATTGGGGATGCCCCATGGCACCCCAAGCCATTATCCAAAGAGAAGCAAGCAACTAAGCTTGGGGATGCCCGAGTGGCATCCCCTCTTTCTTCCAACGACCATCGGTATTTTACTTGGAGCTATATTTTTATTCGTCACATATCATGAGTTTTGCTTGGAGCGTCTTGTATGATATGATTCTTTGCTTGTTTTGCTTTTTATTTTTAGTCATGAATCCTTGCAGGACACACCTATTTGAGAGAGCCAAAATTATGCTATGACTTGTTAGAATTGCTCTCTATGCTTCACTTAAATCTTTATGAGCTATGGAATTGATCTAGTGCTTCACTTATATCTTTTTGAGCATGGTGTGCTTTAGTATTTCTGAAGAAATTCTCTCTTGCTTCACTTAAATTATTTTGAGAGAAGAAAATTGTATGCTCATGTTCTTCACCTAGATTTGTTTGAGCTATCAAAAGCAACAAATGAAATTAGTCCCAAAGTGATAGATATTCAAGAGGGATATAATAAAAACTTTCAGGAAGATCATTGGACAAAATAAACTTGATTCCTTGTAATAGTTTTGCGATATGTTGATATAATATGTGAGTCATGTTGATGAGTAATTATGCATTAGTAAGAATATTGGTGTAAAGGTTTGTGATTACCTATGCAAGCATGAAAGTCAATAGTTATGCAATGAAATTACATCCTACTTGTGGTGCATTATTCGGTGTTAGTTATGATTAATGCTCGCTTATGAGATTTTTCGTTTCTTGGTTGGATGCTTCTCAATCTTTTTCTAGCCTTCATTTACACT
This sequence comes from Thinopyrum elongatum, assembly GCA_011799875.1. NCBI lineage: Eukaryota > Viridiplantae > Streptophyta > Magnoliopsida > Poales > Poaceae > Thinopyrum > Thinopyrum elongatum. Next base: position 88,148,701 of record CM022302.1, on the reverse strand, counting down.
AAGTGCGATCACTACTTGTGCATCCAAAATCCTTAAACCAGTTTTGCCATATGAGTCCACTATACCTACCTATATGCGGTATTTCCGTGCCATTCTAAGCAAATTTGTATGTGCCATCTCTAATTTCAAAATAAATTTATCTTTTGTGTGCTCATACCGCTCATGAAACGGTAGGGGGTGGCTGATATATTTCCATGCTAGATATGTTATTCACAAGATGAGTATTTATTCACTTGTCATTGCATGAGAGTACGACAAAGGTATTAGAGATGCCCAGTCCCGAAATGAAAAATGAATTTACGTTATGTTGTCATATAATAAATTCCTTGGAAAGTGTTGGTATGGAAGGCACCCGTGGATACGGCTAGCCATGGAAAGTGAAAGTATGGTGGAAAAAGGAGTAAACTTTATTTTCTGTTTGGGAACCGCCTATGATATATCTAGCATGGAAAGTATTGGGAACTACTCGATCATTTTCGTTGACAGGAAAAGCATGCCACCCAAAATGTTTTATCTCTACTTTTTTTCGCTTTGAGCTTTGGCACCTGTACAAATCCCTACTTCCCTCTGCGAAGGGCCTTTCTTTTACTTTATGTAATTTTTATTTTATTTTGAGTCTCCATCTTCTCTTATAAAGCACCAACTAAGGGGCACTTTGATCGTACTTGAGCATTGGGTGCAGCTAATATGCGAGTGTGTTTCATGAATGGATCAAAGATTGAGCATAATGGGCTAGGGATAACTTGCTTTAGTGTTGATATTTTGAAAGACATGGTTGCTTGTTGATATGCTTAAGTATTGAAATCTTCATGTCAAAACTAGACTATTGCTTTAAATCATATAAAAGTCCAAATGTCCATGCTACAAAGAAAAGATTATGTGATGAACATGTTAGGCAGCATTCCACATCAAAAATTCTGTTTTTATCATTTACCTACTTGAGGATGAGCATGAATTAAGCTTGGGGATGCTGATATGTCTCCAACGTATCTATAATTTTTTATTGTTCCATGCTGTTATATTATCATTTTTGGATGTTTTACAATCATTTTATAGCAACTTTATATCATTTTTTGGGACTAACCTATTGACATAGTGCCCAGTGCCAGTTGTTGTTTTTTGATTGTTTTTTACTTCGCAGGAAATCAATACCAAACGGAGTCCAAACGCAGCGAAACTTTTTGGTGATTTTTCTGGACCAGAAGACACAAGTTGGGCCAAGAAAGTACCTGAGGGGGGCTCTGAGGGGAGCACAACCCACCAGGACGCGCCTGCGGGCCCAGGCGCGCCCAGGTGGGTTGTGCCCACCTCGGCCACCTCCCGCACCGCCTCTTTGCTCTATAAATACCCCAATATTCTAGAAACCCTAGGGGAGTCGACAAAAATCAATTCCAGCCACCGCAAGTTCTAGAAAACCACAGATCAAATCTAGACACCATCACGGAGGGGTTCATCATCCTCATTGGTGCCTCTCCGATGATGCATGAGTAGTTCATTGTAGACCTATGGGTCCGTAGGTAGTAGCTAGATGGCTTTCTCTCTCTCTTTTGATTCTCAATACAATGGTCTCTAGGAGATCTATTTGATGTGACTCTTTTTGCGGTGTGTTTGTTGGGATCCGATGAACTTTGAGTTTATGATCAGATTTATGTTTTTATCCATGGAAGTTATTTGAGTCTTTTGATCTCTTATATGCATGATTACATATAGCCTCATATTTCTTCTTCGAATCTTTGGTGTAGTTAGGCCAACTAAATCGATTTTTCTTGCCATGGGAAGAGGTGCTTTGTGATGGGTTCGATCTTACGGTGCTTGATCCCAGTGACAGAAGGGGAACCGACACGTATGTATCATTGCTATTAAGGATAACAAGATGTGGTCTATTTCTACATAAATAGATCTTGTCTACATCATGCCATCGTTCTTATTGCATTACTCTGTTTCTCCATGAACTTAATACACTAGATGCATGCTCGATAGCGGTCGATGTGTGGAGTAATAGTAGTAGATGCAGGCAGGAGTCGGTCTACTAATCTTGGACGTGATGCCTATATAATGATCATTGCCTGGATATCGTCATAATTATTTGAAGTTCTATCAATTGCCCAACAGTAATTTGTTTACCCACCATATGCTATTTTTCTCGAGAGAAGCCAATAGTGAAATCTACGGCCCCCGGGTCTATTTTCTCATCATATACTTTCAGATCTATATTGCTATTTGCCTTTTTATTTATTTGCATCTTTTATTTTCAGATCTATATTATCAAGAACCCAAAAATACCTCGCTGAATTTTATTTTCTTTTATTTGCATCTATCAATCTATTACATCTTCCTCACGTCCGTTTGCCAATTTCTGGCACCGTTACCCGAAAGGGATTGACAACCCCTTTAACACGTCGGGTTGCAAGTATTTGTTCTTTGTGTGCAGGTGTTGTTTACGTATAGTGTTGCTTGGTTCTCCTACTGGTTAGATAACCTTGGTCTCATCGCTGAGTGAAATACCTACCGTTGTTGTGCTGCATCATCCCTTCCTCTTTGGGGAAATACCAACGTAGTTCAAGCAAACATCACTGCACCTACTGTCACTGGGAGAGGACACCGCAAGATTGAACCCAAAGCCAAGCACTTCTCCCATTGCAAGAAAAACCAATCTAGTTGGCCAAACCAAACCGATAGTTCAAAGAGAATTACAAGGATATCAAATCATGCATAAAAGAATTCAGAGAAGATTCAAATAATATTCATAGATAAGCTGATCATAAAATCCACAATCCATCGGGCCTCGACAAACACACCGCAAAAGAAGATTACATCGGATAGATCTCCAAGAACATCAAGGAGAACGTTGTACTGAGAATCAAAGAGAGAGAAGAATCCATCTGGCTACTAGCTATGGACCTGTAGGTCTGAGGTAAACTGCTCACGCTTCATCGGAAGGGCAATAGAGTTGATGTAGAAGCCCTCCGTGATCGAATCCCCCTCCGGCAGGACGCCGGAAAAGGCCCCAATAAGGGATCTCACGGGAACAGATGGTTGCGGCGGTGGAAAAGTGTTTTCGTGGATGCTTCTGTTGGTTTCGGAATATATGTGAATATATAGGAGGAAGATCTAGATCAGGGGGTCCCCGAGGAGGCCACAAGGTAGGGGGGTGCGCCCTACCCCCCTAGGCGCGCCCTTCCCCCTTGTGGCCGCCGCGTCGCTCTTCTGACTTGCACTACAAGTCTCCTGGGTGTCTTTTGGTCCAAGAAAAATCATCGCGAAGGTTTTATTCCGTTTGGACTCCGTTTGGTATTCCTTTTCTGCGAAGCTCAAAAACAAGGAAAAAACAGAAACTGGCACTGGGCTCTAGGTAATAAGTTAGTCCCAAAAATAATATAAAATAGCATAATAATGCATATAAAATATCCAAAACAGATAATATAATAGCATGGAACAATAAAAAAATATAGATACGTTGGAGACGTATCACCTTTGCTTAGCCGTCTCCGATTTCTTGTTGGCCACAAATGCGGGCCAGTGATCTTTTATCTTCTCATATTGACTGGTGAATTCTGGAGTCTCGTCTTTGTCGACAAACTTTTTGTTCAATAGTTTCTTCCAGTTCTTGAATAGTTCTGCCATCTTCTTAAGAGCAAACGCCTTGACCTTTGGGAGAATAACAGGCTTATTCGGATCCTCCTCTGGCGGTAGGCTGAAATTGGTCATCAGCGAGGTCCAAAGATCATCTTTCTGTCTATCGTGGACATAAGAAACTTCAGGGTCCTTCTTCTTATTCCATTGTTGGATGCTGATCGGGACGCTGTCCCTAACAATAACTCCACACTGATGTATAAATTTGTCTTTGGTACGCTTGGGAGCAATCGGTTAGCCATCTCGAGAGACTTCTTCGATCGTGAACATTTCATCCTGGCCCAACCTTTTCTTCGGGCCTCATCTCCTTACCGAAGGTTGGCTCAATCCAGAGGGCTAAAAGAAGAAAGAAGCATCAATATATGTACATACAAAAAAATTAACGCATCTAGTCAGCAGAGGCTTAATTAATATATATATATACCTCGTCGGACTTTGCAACAGTTAAGGCTCCCTTCTCCATTCGATCACCGGAGCCGTCATGATCTCCTTCCTCCTCCATTCAATCCCCGGAGCCGTCATGATCTCCTTCCTCCTCAATTCAATCACCGGAGTCATCATGATCTCCTTCCTCCTCCATTGGATCACCGGAGCCATCATCCTCTCTTTCCTCACCATCGGTGTCGTTGAGAAACGACAAGGTGATATCACCTACGTCATGGATTATATCCCCCAACAACTCTTCTTTTTCTAAGTCTCTATCCATAGTTTCTACAAATATTACAAAATGGCAATATACAACCATGAGAGATGGATTAGTGGAAAACATAGACTTAATCACAACAAGGAATCATATGCATATGAGCAATGGATTAGTGGCAAACATCATGCAAAGTTCACAAGTTTTATAACAGTCAGTTTCAGACGATCGTCGAGGACTGCTCCCCCCTCATGTCTGATGAGTCGTCCTATCTGTTGAGAGAGGATACTTTGCGGACCGCCTCAAAATCAAAGTTATCGGGGTTATGTTTTAACGACCCCCCTCATGTCGAAGTTATCAGGGTTATGTTTTAACGACCCCCCCGCCTCATGTCGAAGTTATCGGGGTTATGTTTTAGCGACCCCCTCTCTCAAGTTTTCATATGCCTCAAAATCAAAGTTATATATCGGGGTTATGTTTTAACGACAAGATGAATACAAAGTTTATACACAAGATGAATACAAAATGAATACAAGATGAATGCAAGATTCATAAACATGGACGAATACACAACTCAACAAAGGAACCAACCATCATCCTATGAACAAAACTCAACATACAACAAATGGACTCCTTTTGTCGAACAGCGGAGGGACGATCAGGGACCAAAACTGAGATGCAACACCACAACCTGTAATTCCACCGACTGAAAAAAATAGGCAAAACCAAAGTATTGCTAGTAGAGTAACTTGATAGAAACTTGACCGAATCACAACAATAAACTTGACAGAAGCTTGTCCATGATCTCATCGATCTTGAGCAGAGTAGAGTGTATGCCACAACATAACTAAAGTTTGCCACAACTTTGCCATATAAGGTCAAAAGCTCTAAATCTCATAACTTTGCCACAACAAAAATTTCTTCAATGAACATCAAAATGAACTATAAATAAACTCTGAAGACAAAAAGATCATCCATCCATCTAAACATAGCTATCTATCCATCTAACATCTCATACATATTTGATGCAACAAACATAGCATGGCATGGCAGAAACATAGCAAAGACAAAATGAACTCTAATGCAAAAAAATTGTTCTTTGATTTGCAAAGGAGCTATATTCTCCCCAATTCTTTTGAACCCACAAAAATGACTCCATCTATTTGATAGTACCCACAACCCATTCCACCAAAAACATTTGGTTCCATAGTTCAATTTTTTCAAATTTCATTCAGTTCAAATTTGGACCAGATTCAAACTCCATGATCAAAGCCCAATTTAAATTGCTCCAAAAATTCTAAAACTTTGCCAGACTCTCTTTTGTGCATCAACACCTCACCAAGAAAATTCTAAAAAATTCCTAAAATTCGTACAGCCCTCTAGCATTTCATCATACACTTGATGTGCATTTCGTTAAAAAATTCAGTATATTCAGAACAGTTTTTTATCAGGATGACCACTTTAGAGCATGCTTTAGATATGCTACAAGAGTCCTACATGGCCACAAAAGGTATGGAAAGAATGTACTAGTTACCCTTAGCAAAACATCCTTACTGAACATGTTCATTTGAGCTATAGATTTGAGGCTAGCATCAAGGCAAAATGCAAAGTTATATAACAACAGTTTTCAGACTTAGTGAAATTTAGCATAGGGATGATGGTAAGCGCCGGCAGCAGCTCGAAGGAGGAGAGGCTCACCAGCGTAATGGCTCGTCGGGGTGGGCTGGCGGGACGGCGCATGGGGGGAGGGCTCGGCGACGGCGTCGGGCAGGGCTCGGGGGTGGCGACGAGGAGCTGGCTCGAGGAGGAGGGCGAGGATATATGCAGACGCTTACTAGTAGCGTGGGTTTATACCCCTTGCTACTGCTACTTACTAGTAGCGCGGGTTTATAACCCCCGCTACTACTAAGTTGATAGTAGTAGCGCGGGTTTATAACCCTCACTACTACTAAGCGGTCTCTGTCGTGCCCCCCCGGAACATGCCATAGTAGTAGCGAGGGGTATAAACCCGCGCTACTACTAAGTTGATAGTAGTACTGCGGGTTTATAACCCTCGCTACTACTAAGTGGTCTCTACCGTGCCCACCCGGGACATGCCATAGTAGTAGCGAGGGGTGTAAACCCGCGCTACTACTATCGACCCACCAAGACATGTGTACACATAGCGTGCGGAGGCAGAAATGCAAGCCCACAGTCTTCTGATTCCCCTTCTCCTCCCACCCGCGATTCCCTTCCTCACCCACCGCCACCGCCGGCCTCACACCTCGGCGCCACTCACAAATCCGGCGACCTCCTCTCGCACTGCAGACCCCTCGCCTCCCCCTCAATCCTCCTTCTTCTCTGCTGTTGGAAGGAGAGGGAAACCAGCAGAGCGTCGTCCATGGCGGCACCCAGATCCGCCATGGACGCAGCCACTTGCACCTCCTCGCCGGTCAAGGGTCCCATGACAAGCAGCAGCAGGTCACCGGGCTTCATCTAGGGTTTCGGGCGTCGGCTACAACTCTGGCGGCCACCGGTGAGTTCCTCCTCCTACTGCTCTCTATCTCTCTCTTCCTCTTTCTAATAATTTTCTCTTCTTTTGTAGCAGCAGTAGACAAAAGGTGCGGGCACAAGTTGGGTGGGGAAGCACCATGACCATGGACAACATCATCCCCTCCAGGACCAGTAGTAGCCATGGATGGAGAGGACGATGACGCCCAACAGAAGCAGCCGCCATGGATGGAATTTTTTTTTAATTCTCAATTAGTTATTAGTAGCGCGGGGCCCTGACCCGCGCTACAACTAAGTAGTAGTAGCGCGGGTGGCAATCGTGCTACTAATACTAGAAGTAGCAGTAGCGCGGGTACCACCCGCGCTACTGCTAAAAGTTAGTTGTAGCGCCTTAGCAGTAGCGCAGGCCCCAGCGCTACTGCTAGGCAATTACCCCACGCTACTACTAGGGTTTTCCCTAGTAGTAGGTCCGGCAACGAGGATGGCGGGGAGGTCCGGCGATGAGGAGCGGGCTCGGGGACGGCTCGGAGGCGACGGTGAGCTCGGGCAGCCTAGGGGCGCTGAGGTGGTCTTCGGCGGCGTCGGGGGAACTACAGATGGTTTTTGGAAATTTTCCTAAGTGCTGCTTATATTCAGAGACCTTTAGTCCCGGTTGGTGGCTCCAACCGGGACTAAAGGCCCCCCTTTAGTCCCGGTCCTAGCCACCAACTGAGACTAAAGGTGAATTTCACTAGCCCAAAGGGCGAGAAGCCCAGACCATTAGTCTCGGTTGGTTCCTCGGACCGGGACTAAAGGGGGCCTTTAGTCCCGGTTGGAGCCACCAACCGGGACTAAAGGCCTGGCACAGCGGTGTCGAAAGTTTAGTCCCACCTCGCTAGTTGAGAGGCGCCCACACTGGTTTATAAGCCGCGCTGCGGCTGAGTTGTCGAGCTCCTCTCTAATGCAGGTAGTACATGCCTAACCTTTGTCTCTGCCATGTTGGGCCTGCTGGGCCCACGGGCTTGCATCCTGGCCCATGTACAGATGGGTTTCTAGTCGTATGCACGCCGTGGTAGCCTAGTAGGTGGCATTTTTTTAATGTTATTTTAGTTTGCTATTAAAGTTTTAAACAAAAAATATTTTATAAAAATTCTTTTTGCTATTAAAGTTTTTAACAAAAAATACTTCGATAAGTTTAGTTGCATAAATTTTATATAATTTTAAATTAATATTATTTTGATAATAACTAGAGGTTTATAAAAGCTTTTTAGTTGATTATTTTTGCTATTGAAGAATATTATAGTTTTGTTTTAGTTGATAATAACAAAATATTTTAATTGATTATTTTTAGTTCATTCTTTTTTCTATTATAGTCTTATAAAAGCTTTTCAGTTCATTCTTTTTGTTATTAGTTCATTCTTTGAGCTAAATGACCCTGAAATTTAAAAGCACTACAAATGAACTCTGAAAAGGTTGAAACTTGGCATGGTGTCATAATTTCACCCACATAGCATGTGCTAAAAAGTTGAGAGGGATACGGGAAAAACTGGATGCACTTCGTGTACAAACTGGACAATCTATTTCGAAGTATCAGGGTTTCGGACGAAAACTCATCTACTACAAAGGGATTTCATTTTTTTAACTTATTTTAACTCTAGACTTTTTGTGTGTTCAAAATACACCATTCAAAGCCACATCATCAATTTTCAACCCTTTTGTGACTTCATTTGCTATTTTTCATGCTTTTAATGATTTATTTTGAGCTAAATGACCCTGAAATTGACAAGCACTACAAATGTACTCTGAAAAGTTTGAAACTTGGCATGGTATCATAATTTCATCCACATAGCATGTGCTAAAAACTTGAGAGGGTTACGGGAAAAACTGGATGCACTTCGTGTACAAAACTGGAAGGTATCTTTCGAAGTATCAGGGTTTCGGACGAAAACTCATCTACTACAAAGCGATTTGATTTTATTAACTTATTTTAACTCAAGACTTTTTGTGTGTTCAAAATGCACCATTCAAAGCCACATCATCAATCTTCAACCCTTTTCTGACTTCATTTGCTATTTTTCTTGCATTTAATGATTTATTTTGAGCTAAATGACCCTGAAATTGACAAGCACTACAAAAGAACTCTGAAAAGGTTGAAACTTGGCATGGTATCATAATTTCACCCACATAGCATGTGCTAAAAAGTTAAGAGGGTTACGAGAAAAACTGGATGCACTTCGCGTACAAACTGGACAATCTCATTTGAAGTATCATGGTTTCGGACGGAAACTCATCTATTACAAAAGGGATTTCATTTCTTGACATGTAACTACAGTGATATTCTAGATCAAAGCCATCATCAGAATAGTTGTGGAAAGAAAGTCTTCACTTTTTCTTCGCGTGTGTCCCTTGCTTATTGCGCCGTAACCAAGGATAATCTTCATCGTTTAACAGGATGCTTGAGTCAGCCTTCACTTTGAAGGGAGGAATTTCATGAAACTTTTCATAATCTTCAGACATGTCTGTCTTGCCCTCCACTCCCACGATGTCTCTTTTCCCTGAAAGAACTATGTGGCACTTTGGCTCATCGTATGATGTATTCGCTTCCTTATCTTTTCGTTTTCTCGGTTTGGTAGACATGTCCTTCACATAGAAAACCTGCGGCACATCATTGGCTAGGACGAATGGTTTGTCTGTGTACCCAAGATTGTTGAGATCCACTATTCTCATTCCGTGCTACGGGTCTACCTGTACCCCGCCTCCTGACTGATTGACCCATTTGCACCGAAACAAAGGGACCTTAAAATCATGTCCATAGTCAAGTTCCCATATGCCCACTATGTAACCATAATATGTGTCCTTTCCCCTGTTGGTTGCTGCATCAAAGCGGACACCACTATTTTGGTTGGTGCTCTTTTTAACTTGGGCGATCGTGTAAAATGTATTCCCATTTACCTCATACCCTTGGTAAGTCAATACAGTCGAAGATGGTGTCCTGGCCAACGAGTACAGCTCATCTCCAACAATGTTGTTACCCATGAGATGTGTTTGCAACCAACTGCTGAAAGTCTTGATGTGTTCACATGTAATCCAGTCGTCAGACTGCTCCGGGTGTTTGGAGCACAAAATATTCTTGTGTTCATTGACATATGGGGTCACAAGGTGGAATTCTGTAGAACTGTGTAGTGTGCTCAAGCCCAAGAATGCCCGTCCCTACATATTATTGAATCCGCTCCTAGCGTGCCTTTTCCACTCAGTCTCCCCTCATACCGCGATTGAGGGACACCAATTGACTTAAAGTCAGGAATAAAGACACCACAAAACCCAATGACCTCCTCTGTTTGATGGCCCATGGAGATGCTTCCTTCTGGCCTAGCACGGTACCAACATATTTATTTAAGACTCCCATGAACCTCTCAAAGGGGAACATATTGTGTAGAAATACAGGACCTAGAATGGCAATCTGGTTGACTAGATGAACTAGGACGTACGTCATGATATTGAAGAAGGATGGTGGGAACACTAACTCAAAACTGACAAGACATTGCACCAAATCATTCTTTAACCTTGGTAGGATTTCTGGATCGATTACCTTCTGAGAGATTGCATTGAGGAATGCACATAGCTTCACAATGGCTAATCGAACTTTTTTCGGCAGAAGCCCCCTCAATGCAACCGGAAGCAGTTGCGTCATAATCACGTGGCAGTTATGAGACTTTAGGTTCTGGAACTTTTTCTCTGCCATATTTATTATTCCCTTTATATTCGACGAGAAGCCAGATGGGACATTCATATAGAGCAGGCATTTAAAGAAGATTTCCTTCTCTTCTTTGGTAAGAGCGTAGCTGTCAGGACCTTGATACTGCTTTGGATGCATGCCATCTTTTTTGTGCACACGTTGCTGGTCCTCCTGTGCCTCTGGTGTATCTTTTGTCTTCCCATACACGCCCAAGAAGCCTAGCAGGTTCACGCAAAGATTCTTTGTCACGTGCATCACGTCGATTGCAGAGCGGACCTCTAGGTATTTCCTATAGGGTAGGCCCCAAAATATAGATTTCTTCTTCCACATGGGTGCGCGTCCCTCGGCGTCATTCGGAACAGATTTTCCACCAGGACCCTTTTCAAGTATGTCATCACCAGTACGGAGGACGGGCTTCTTCCGGTGATCTGCCTCACCTTTGAAATGCTTGCCTTTCTTTCTTAAGAGATGGTTGGTCAGAAGAAATCGACGATGTCCTAGGTACACATTCTTCTTGCATTTGTCAAAATATATACTTTCGGTATCATCTAAACAGTGCGTGCATGCGTGGTATCCCTTGTTTATCTGTCCTGAAAGGTTACTAAGAGCAGGACAATCATTGATGGTTACAAATAGCAACACATGTAGGTCAAATTCCTGCTATTTGTGCTCATCCCACACATATACACCTTTTCCATTCCACAGTTGTTATAGTTCTTCAACTGATGGCCTTAGGTACACATCAATGTCGTTGCCGGGTTGCTTAGTGCCTTGGATGAGCACTGGCATCATAATGAACTTCCGCTTCATGCACAACCAAGGAGGAAGGTTATAGATACATAGAGTCAAGGGCCAGGTGCTATGATTGCTGCTCTGCTCCCCAAAAGGATTAATGCCATCTGCACTTAAACCAAACCATACGTTCCTTGCGTCACCTACAAAGTGCCCGCACTTTCTCTCGATTTTTCTCCACTGCGACCCATCAGCGGGTGCTCTCAACTTCCCGTCTTTCTTACGGTCTTCTTTGTGCCATCGCAACAACTTGGCATGCTCTTTGTTTCTGAACAAATGTTTCAACCGTGGTATTATAGGAGCGTACCTCATCACCTTGGTAGGAACACTCTTCCTGGGGCGCTCGCCCGCAACATCACCAGGGTCATCTCGTCTGGTCTTATACCGCAATGCACCACATACCGGGCATGCGTTCAATTCATCGTACTCACCACGTTAGAGGATGCAGTCATTAGGGCATGCATATATCTTTTGCACCTCCAATCCTAGAGGGCAGAGAACCTTCTTTGCTTCGTATGTACTGTCGGGCAATTCGTTATCCTTTGGAAGCTTCTTCTTCATTATTTTCAGTAGCGTGCCAAATCCCTTGTGAGATACACCATTGTATGCCTTCCATTGCAGAAATTCTAGTGTGGTACCGAGCTTTGTGTTGTCATCTTTGCAATTTGGGTACAACCCTTTTTTGTGATCCTCTAACATGCGATCGAACTTCAACTTCTCCCTTTCACTTTCGCATTCTCTCTGTGCATCAACAATGACCTAGCGAAGATCATCATCGGGCACATCGTCTGGTGCCTCTTGATCTTCAGGTTCCCCCGTTGCAGTATCACCGTATTCAGGGAACATAGGATAGCTGTCATTATCCTCTTCTTCTTCGTTGTCTTCCATCATAACCCCTCTTTCTCCATGCTTGGTCCAAACATTATAGTGTGGCATGAAACCCTTCTCAAGCAGGTGCAAGTGAAGGGTTTTTGAGTTAGAGTAATCCTTCGTATTCTCACAGACAGTACATGGACAATACATAAAACCATTCTGCTTGTTTGCCTCAGCCACTTCGAGAAATTTATGCAGGCCCTCAATGTACTCGGAGGTGCGTCGGTCACCGTACATCCATTGCCGGTTCATCTGCGTGCATTATATAATTAAGTGTATCAAAAACCATTACCGAACATCATGAATAGAGAAGTGACCAAATTAATACAAGTTCATCATCACATTAAAACCAAAGTACAGTAGTGATAAATGTTATTACTGAAAAAATAGATACATAAAGTTCATACATAGTTCTCATAGAACAACATATAGCTCTCTAGAGCATCTAATTAAAACATACATTGAAACTAACAAACAACTATGTAAAACATTTAAATGCAACAACAAATGCGATCAAAATCGCAACTAAGGTAACAATTGATCCGACAGCATAATGATGCCAAGCCTCATTATCAATGGCATATTTTCTAATCTTTCTAATCTTCACGCGCATTGCATCCATCTGGATCTTGTGATCATCGACGACATCGGCAACATGCAACTCCAATTTCATCTTCTCCTCTTCAATTCTTTTCAAATTTTCTTTCAAGTATTTGTTTTATTTTTCAACCAAATTTAACCTCTCGACAAGAGGGTCGGTTGAAATTTCCGGTTCACATACCTCCTAGATAAAAACATCTATGTCACGTTGGTCGGCATAATTGTCATAAACACTAAATAAAACAAATAGTTATAAAAGATAATATACCACATCCGAATCATAGACCGGACGAGGGCCGACGGGGGCGGATACCAAAACAATGGCACTATATAATAACAAACAATAATAAAAGTAAGAAAATTATACAAGTAGCTATCGAAATCGTACAAGTAAGAATTTTTTTTTCTTTTAAAAAGAAGATAAGAACAAGATGCTCACCACGGTGGTGCCGGTGACGAGATCGATGCGGGTAATCGACGGTGGTGAGGACGGGGACGGGATAGCACCCTACACATGTGCAAACTCTAAGAAGTTAATTTGAGCTCAAATTGTGCATCTAAATTAAAAGAACTCCCACATACACTCCTACACTAAAACCCACAAACCACTCTACTTCTAGATCATTTGAAATGAGCTAAACTAGCAGTGAGAGATGAAAGGATGAAGTTGCTAACCTTTTAGAACACTTGTGTAGTTGGTGGACCGCCAAAACTAGACAAATCTTGGGGAAAATGGAGCTTGGAGGTCAAGCTTGGAGAGGAGAAAGCTTAAGTGTGGCTCAGGCATTTCATCGAACACCTCATGTGCATAGGAGGTGAGAGTAGAGCAGCACACAGCTCCCACATGCCGGCCGGCCAAAAAACAGAGGAGTGAGCGGGCAGGGGCGAGCATATATATAGGCATCTCTTTAGTCCCGGTTTGTGGCTAGAACCGGGACAGAAGACTCACCTTTAGTCCCGGTTCCAGCCACCAACCGGGACTAAAGGGGCTGCGCTAGGACTGAGGACCTTTAATCCCAGTTCGTGTCTGGAATCGAGAACAAAGGGGTCAGACGAACCGGGACTGGTGCCTGCCAAGGCCCGGCCGGCGTCCTGGCCTCACTAACCGGGACTGATGCACCCATTAGTCCCGGTTCGTAACACGACCGGGACTAATGCACTTATCTGGCCTCGACCAAAGCACTGTTTTCTACTAGTGATGCCACTTTGCCGAGAGCCGCTCTCAGTAAAGATCCATTCCCAGTCCACCTTATACTGCTTTCCCCTCGGATCACTGCCGCAAAAATAGATATACAATAGACAAACATGCATTTCAAGTCTTAGTGTCTAACAACAAACTCACATAACCATTATATAAAATAGTTCACATGAACTTAACTTGACATCACAACGTAGCTCTTTAGTACTAATGCCTACTTACTAAACAATAAAGTGGTCAATGCATCTCTACATGCGACCACATGATAAAAGAAACACCACAATTATCACAAACTGAAGAAGAATTATCAAGTTCTTCCATCCACTGAACCCGATAAGACGTTTCTGGCTAGCACATCCACTAGACCCATCCACTGAACCCCCTAATTCAGATTTTCTCTTCTACTTAAGCACATACTGATTGTACTGATACTCTGCCTTCTCTCTGCTATTGAACGACTCGTGGGAGCTGCCTTCATAGCCAAGCACTTGTTCATTGCATTCAGACCATGAATCATAGACTCCTGGACATCTACCTCTGTACACCGCATACCACTTCATCTACAAAGATAGAGAAAAAAAGGCAGAGAAGGAATGCAAGGTTAAAAATATCACATCATACATAATCCACGTAACCGTTCATCACTCATACAATCAAAAGCATCGCAATTAAGTGGCTATCTAAGTCCATATCAGCAGCTACATGACTATATCACTAAATCAATGCCAAACTATCTAGGTGGACTACTCGGAGGTGTAGTCGGTGAAATCGGTGACCGTGGAGTCAGAGCATGTCGGGGCATCCCCCACGGTGGAGGACCAAGCGTCGTCGGGAATGTACGTCCGTGGACTCAATGGCATCGAGTCATCACACTCCTTACGTGGTGGGGTCTTCTTCTCCTTAGCTGGCGGATTCTTCTTGGCCAGATCCTCAAAATACTTTATTAGGATCAGCTGCGGGTGCTTCTCAATGAGTGCCGCCAAGCGGTCCTCGACGAGCTTCTCCTTGACTGTGGAGTCGACCCTAATGGAAGATGCGTCATGCTACCTCTTGAGCATGCGTTGGTTTTCCCTTGAAGAGGAAAGGGTGATGCAGCAAAGTAGCGTAAGTATTTCCCTCAGTTTTTGAGAACCAAGGTATCAATCCAGTAGGAGACAACGCACAAGTCACCTAGTACCTGCACAAACAATCAAGAACCTTGCAACCAACGCGATAAAGGGGTTGTCAATCCCTTCACGGTCACTCGCAAAAGTGAGATCTAATAAAGATAGTAAAGTAAATATTTTTGGTATTTTTGTTGTATAGATTGGAAAGTAAAGATTGCAAAATAGTAAATGAGATGTGATGTAAATAAAAGAGATGAAATATAATAGAAAATAGACCCGGGGGCCATAGGTTTCACTAGTGGCTTCTCTCAAGATAGCATGTATTACGGTGGGTGAACAAATTACTGCCGAGCAATTGATAGAAAAGCGCATAGTTATGAAGTTATCTAAGGCAATGATCATGAATATAGGCATCATGTCCGTGTCAAGTAGACCGAAACGATTATGCATCTACTACTATTACTCCACACATCGACCGCTATCCAGCATGCATCTAGAGTATTAAGTTCATAAGAACGGAGTAACGCATTAAGGAAGATGACATGATGTAGAGGGATAAACTCAAGCAATATGATATAAACCCCATCTTTTTATCCTCGATGGCAACAATACAATACATGCCTTGCTGCCCCTACTGTCACTCGGAAAGGACACCGCAAGATTGAACCCAAAGCTAAGCACTTCTCCCATTGCAAGAAAGATCAATCTAGTAGGCCAAACTAAACCGATAATTCGAAGAGACTTGCAAAGATATCAAATCATGCATATAAGATTTCAGAGAAGAACCAAATAATATTCATAGATAATCTTGTTCATAAATCCACAATTCATCGGATCTCGGCAAACACACTGCAAAAGAGTATTACATCGAATAGATCTCCAAGAACATCGAGGAGAACTTTGTATCGAGAATCAAAGAAAGATAAGAAGCCATCTAGCTAATAACTATGGACCCGAAGGTCTGTGGTAAACTACTCACACTTCATCGGAGAGGCAATGGTGTTGATGTAGAAGCCCTCCGTGATCGATTCCCCCTCCGGCAGATCGCCAAAAAAGGCCCCAAGATGGGATCTCACGGGTACAGAAGGTTGCGGCGGTGGAAAAGTGGTTTTGTGGCTCCCCCTGATGTTTCTAGGGTATAAGAGTATATATAGGCGAAAGAAGTACGTCGGTGGAGCTATGAGGGGCCCACGAGGGTGGGGGGCGTGCCTACCCCCCTGGGCACGCCCTTCTGCCTCGTGGCCTCCTCGAGGAGTTCCAGACTTCAACTCCAAGTCTTCTGGATTGCTTTCAGTCCAAGAAAGATCATCGCGAAGGTTTCATTCTGTTTGGACTCCGTTTGGTATTCCTTTTCTGCGAAACTCTAAAATAGGCAAAAAAAACAGAAACTGGCACTGGGCCTCCGGTTAATAGGTTAGTCCCAAAAATAATATAAAAGAGCATATTAAAGCCCATTAAACATCCAAAATAGATAATATAATAGCATGGAACAATCAAAAATTATAGATACGTTGGAGACGTATCAAGCATCCCCAAGCTTAATTCCTGCTCGTCCTCGAGTAGGTAAATGATAAAAACAGAATTTTTGATGTGGAATGCTACCTAACATAATTATCAATGTAATTTTCTTTATTGTGGCATGAATGTTCAGATCCGAAAGATTCAAGACAAAAGTATAATATTGACATAAAAATAATAATACTTCAAGCATACTATCAAAGCAATCATGTCTTCTCAAAATAACATGGCCAAAGCAAGCTATCCCTACAAAATCATGTAGTCTGGCTATGCTCTATCTTCATCACACGAAATATTTAAATCATGCACAACCCCGATGACAAGCCAAGCAATTGTTTCATACTTTTGATGTTCTCAAACTTTTTAAATCTTCACGCAATACATGAGCATGAGCCATGGACATAGAACTATAGGTGGAATAGAATGGTGGTTGTGGAGAAGACAAAAAGGAGAAGATAGTCTCACATCAACTAGGCGTATCAACGGGCTATGGAGATGCCCATCAATTGATATCAATGTGAGTGAGTAGGGATTGCCATGCAACAAATGCACTAGAGCTATAAGTGTATGAAAGCTCAACAAAAGAAACTAAGTGGGTGTGCATCCAACTTGCTTGCTCAAGAAGACCTAGGACATTCTGAGGAAGCCCATCATTGGAATATACAAGCCAAGTTCTATAATGAAAAATTCCCACTAGTATATGAAAGTGACAACATATATAGGAGACTCTCTATCATGAAGATCATGGTGCTACTTTGAAGCACAAGTGTGGAAAAAGGATAGTAACATTGTCCCTTCTCTCTTTTTCTCTCATTTTTTTTATTTTTTTTATTTGGGCCTTTCTCTTTTTTATGGCCTCTTTTTTTCTTTTTTTCTTTTTCATCCGGAGTCTCATCCCGACTTGTGGGGGAATCATAGTCTCCATCATCCTTTCATCACATGGGACAATGCTCTAATAATGAAGATCATCACACTTTTATTTACTTACAACTCAAGAATTACAACTCAATACTTAGAACAAAAATATGACTCTATGTGAATGCCTCCGGCAGTGTACCGGGATGTGCAATGCTTCAAGAGTGACATGTATGAAAAAATTATGAACGGTTGCTTTGCCACAAATACGATGTCAACTACATGATCATGCAAAGCAATATGACAATGATGGAGCGCGTCATAATAAACGGAACGGTGGAAAGTTGCATGGCAATATATCTCGGAATGGCTATGGAAATGCCATAATAGGTAGGTATGGTGGCTGTTTTGAGGAAGGTATATGGTGGGTGTATGGTACCGGCGAAAGTTGCGCGGTACTAGAGAGGCTAGCAATGGTGGAAGGGTGAGAGTGCGTATAATCCATGGACTCAACATTAGTCATAAAGAACTCATATACTTATTGCAAAAATCTATTAGTTATCAAAACGAAGTACTACGCGCATGCTCCTAGGGGGATAGATTGGTAGGAAAAGACCATCGCTCATCCCCGACCGCCACTCATAAGGAAGACAATCAATAAATAAATCATGCTCCGACTTCATCACATAACAGTTCACCATACGTGCATGCTATGGGAATCAAAAACTTTAACACAACTATTTCTCAAATTCACAACTACTCTACTAGCATGACTCTAATATCACCATCTTCATATCTCAAAACTATCATCGAGCATCAAACTTCTCATAGTATTCAACGCACTTTATGTGAAAGTTTTTATTATACCCATCTTGGATGCCCATCATATTAGGACTAGTTTTATAGCCAAAGCAAATTACCATGCTGTTATAAAAGACTCTCAAAATAATATAAGTGAAGCATGAGAGATCAATAATTTCTATAAAATAAAACAACCACCGTGCTCTAAAAAGATATAAGTGAAGCACTAGAGCAAAATTATCTAGCTCAAAAGATATAAGTGAAGCACATAGAGTATTCTAATAAATTCTGATTCATGCGTGTCTCTCCCAAAAGGTGTGTACAGCAAGGATGATTGTGGTAAACTAAAAAGCAAAGACTCAAATCATACAAGAAGCTCCAAGAAAAACACATATCATGTGGTGAATAAAAATATAGCCTCAAGTAAAGTTACCGATAGACGAAGACGAAAGAGGGGATGCCTTCCGGGGCATCCCCAAGCTTAGGCTTTTGGTTGTCCTTGAATTTTACCTTGGGGTGCCTTGGGCATCCCCAAGCTTAGGCTCTTGCCACTCCTTATTCCAAAATCCATCAAATCTTTACCCAAAAACTTGAAAACTTCACAACACAAAACTTCAACAGAAAATCTCATGAGCTCCGTTAGTATAAGAAAATAAACCACCACTTTAAGGTACTATAATGAACTCATTCTTTATTTATATTGGTGTTAACCCTACTGTATTCCAACTTCTCTATGGTTCATACCCCCCGATACTACTCATAGATTCATCAAAATAAGCAAACAACACACGAAAAACAGAATCTGTCAAAAACAGAACAGTCTGTAGCAATCTGTATCTTTCGAATACTTATGTAACTCCACAAATTCTGAAATAAATTGGTGGACGTGAGGAATTTGTCTATTAATCATCTGCAAAAAGAATCAACCTAAAAGTACTCTCCAGTAAAAAATGAAAGCTAATCTCGTGAGCGCAAAAGTTTCTCTTTTTTACAGCAAGATCGCAAAGACTTCACCCAAGTCTTCCCAAAGGTTCTACTTGGCACAAACACTAATTAAAACATAAAACCACATCTAAATAGAAGCTAGATGAATTATTTATTACTAAACAGGAGCAAAAATCAAAGAACAAAAATAAAATTGGGTTGCCTCCCAACAAGCGCTATCGTTTAACGCCCCTAACTAGGCATTGAGATTTCGATGATGCTCACATGAAAGACAAGAATTGAAGCGCAAAGAGAGCATCATGAAACACGTGACAAACACATCTAAGTCTAACATACTTCCTATGCATAGGCATCTTATAGGCAAAAAAATCATAGGAAGCAAAAGCTATCATATGCAAGGAAGTGGAAAGAAACAATAGCAATCTCAACATAACGAGAGGTAATTTAGTAGCATGAAAATTTCCACAACCATATTTTCCTCTCTCATAATAATTACATGTGGGATCATAAGCAAATTCAACAAAATAGCTATCACATAATATATTCTCAATACGATCCACATGCATGCGAAGTTGACACTCTTCTAAAATAGTGGGATTAACATTAACTAAAGTCATGACCTCTCCAAACCCACTTTTATCAAAAAATTCATAAGATTGAACATTCTCCAAATATGTGGGATCTAAAGTTGACACTCTTCCAAACCCTATTTCAATATTATTGCAAAAATTTATATCAATCTCATATTCATCATGGGGTTTAAATAAATTTTCAAGATCATAAGAAGAATCACCCCAATCATGATCATTGCAACAAGTAGGGGACATAGCGAAACTAGCATCCCCAAGCTTAGGGTTTTGCATATTATTAGCACAATTGAAATCAATAGAATTTATAGTAAAATCATTGCAATCATGCTTTTTATTCAAAGATCTATCGTGAATCACTTCATAAAGCACTTCATCAAATTTTTCGGATTCACGGATTTCAAGCAAAACCTCATAAAGATAATCTAGTGCACTCAAATCACTAGCAATTGGTTCATCATAATTGGATCTCTTAAAAATATTAGCAAGTGGATGAGGATCCATAAACTTTTAGCAAGCAAAGATGCAAGCGAAAAGAAGGCACATGGTAACACAAGCGAACAAAAGATCGAACGAAAGAAGGGCGAAGAAAAGGCAAAGGTTTTCGAAAATCGTTTTAGAAGTGGGGGAGAGGAAAACAAGAGGCGAATGGCAAATAATGTAATGGGAGGGAGAAGAGTTTATGATGGGTACTTGGTATGTCTTGACTTGGCGTAGATCTCCCCGGCAACGGCGCCAGAAATCCTTCTTGCTACCTCTTGAGCATGCGTTGGTTTTCCCTTGAAGAGGAAAGGGTGATGCAGCAAACTAGCGTAAGTATTTCCCTCAGTTTTTGAGAACCAAGGTATCAATCCAGTAGGAGACAATGCACAAGTCATCTAGTACTTGCACAAACAATCAAGAACCTGCAACCAACGCGATAAAGGGGTTGTCAATCCCTTCACGGTCACTCGCAAAAGTGAGATCTAATAAAGATAGTAAAGTAAATATTTTTGGTATTTTTGTTGTATAGATTGGAAAGTAAAGATTGCAAAAGAGTAAACGAGATGCGATGTAAATAAAAGAGATGCAATATAATAGAAAAGAGACCCGGGGGCCATAGGTTTCACTAGGGGCTTCTCTCAAGATAGCATGTATTACGGTGGGTGAACAAATTACTGCCGAATAATTGATAGAAAAGCGCATAGTTATGAAGATATCTAAGGCAATGATCATGAATATAGGCATCACGTCCGTGTCAAGTAGACCGAAACGATTCTGCATCTACTCCTATTACCCCACACATCGACCGCTATCCAGCATGCAACTAGAGTATTAAGTTCATAAGAACGGAGTAACGCATTAAGCAAGATGACATGATGTAGAGGGATAAACTCAAGCAATATGATATAAACCCCATCTTTTTATCCTCGATGGCAACAATACAATACGTGCCTTGCTGCCCCTACTGTCACTGGGAAAGGACACCGCAAGATTGAACCCAAAGCTAAGCACTTCTCCCATTGCAAGAAAGATCAATCTAGTAGGCCAAACTAAACCGATAATTCGAAGAGACTTGCAAAGATATCAAATCATGCATATAAGAATTCAGAGAAGAACCAAATAATATTCATAGATAATCTTGTTCATAAATCCACAATTCATCGGATCTCGGCAAACACACCGCAAAAGAGTATTACATCGAATAGATCTCCAAGAACATCAAGGAGAACTTTGTATTGAGAATCAAAGAGAGAGAAGAAGCCATCTAGCTAATAACTATGGACCCGAAGGTCTGTGGTAAACTACTCACGCTTCATCGGAGAGGCAATGGTGTTGATGTAGAAGCCCTCCGTGATCGATTCCCCCTCCGGCAGATCGCCGGAAAAGGCCCCAAGATGGGATCTCACGTGTACAGAAGGTTGCGGCGGTGGAAAAGTGGTTTCGTGGCTCCCCCTGATGTTTCTAGGGTATAAGAGTATATATAGGCGAAAGAAGTACATCGGTGGAGCTACGAGGGGCCCACGAGGGTGGGGGGTGCGCCCTCCTGCCTCGTGGCCTCCTCGAGGAGTTCCAGACTTCAACTCCAAGTCTTCTGGATTGCTTTCGGTCCAAGAAAGATCATCGCGAAGGTTTCATTCCGTTTGGACTCCGTTTGGTATTCCTTTTCTACGAAACTCTAAAATAGGCAAAAAAACAGAAACAGGAACTAGGCCTCCGGTTAATAGGTTAGTCCCAAAAATAATATAAAAGAGCATATTAAAGCCCATTAAACATCCAAAACAAATAATATAATAGCATGGAACAATCAAAAATTATAGATACGTTGGAGACGTATCACGTCGTCGGAGAAAGCCATAGCCGCGAAATCGATCGGTGCTAACACCTTTCATCACACAGTGAAAAATAGCAGAAGAATCAAACGTCAAAGATTATTTCTAAGCAAATTAATCATGATGGACACTCTCTCACAGATATTTCGACTTTCGGTGATGGTCGCGGTGGGCGAGTCCATCATGCGTAGAAAATGTATATCACATGACGAACTAGCACAGATTGACCGCCATCGGCAAAAGACGATTTTATTTCTCCAAGAACAACTCTAATCTCTCTCACGTATATATGGTGGAACTCTCTCTTGTGGTGATATATATGGTGGAGACTCTCTCACGGATATTTCGACTTTCGGTGATGGTCAAGCTGGGCGAGTCTATCGTGCGTGACAAATGTATATCACAAGAAGAACTCGCTCAGATTGACCGCCATCGTAAAAAGTCGATTTTCTTCCACCAAAAACAACTCTCATCGTCAAATATGATGGGGGCAAGCTCCATAGCATCCATACATACAACAAGAACTAATAGATGCAAACAACAAAAAACTACAAAAAAAATCAACAATTATCTATGCATTATCAACAATTATCTATAGAACATTATGAACAATTATCTACATTCATCCATCCTTCTTTGCATCCATCTATGCATTCATGCATACACACATATTATGATACATACAAAAAACTACAAAAAAAAGTCCATGCATCAATCTATGCATTAATACATACATATATACTTTCATACATCCATGCATCCATCAATCCATGCATCCATACAAACATTCATGCATACATGCAAGACCGAGGAGGGTAAGACGAAGCTCAACAGGGGGGGGGGGAGGCAGCTCGAGGGCGGTGGCGCGGACGGGGTTGGGGGGTGCCGGCGGGGTTGGGGGCGCAGTCAGGGTGGGTGGCGCCGGCGGGGTGGGAGGGCACCGGCGAGGTGGGGGGCGCCAGCGGCCTACGAGGGGCCTGCCGAGGCGGGCGAGGGGGACGCCGGTGGGGCGGGGGGTGCCGGCGAGGTGGGGGACGTCGGTGGGGTGGGGTGGGGTGAGAAAGAGAGAGAAGTGAGAGAGAAGAAGAGAATGCGCGGGCGGAGGTTAAGTGTTTGTCGACCTTTACCGAGAGTCTGTCGGTGCAGCTCTTGGAAAAGGTACGAACCCTAGATCTAGGGTTTACACCTTTTCCGAGAGTCACGCTCGGTAAAGGATAATACCTTAGATCTAGGTTACCTTCTCCCGTGAGCAGCTCTCGGAAATGTCACAGATGTCGAGAGCAGCACTCAGAAATGACAGTCCTCCCTCGTGTGTGCAAGCCCTAGGCATGCCACAAAGACATCACAAAGGAGTTCCCATGCTGCTACCGGGCATGATTTCATGTGCCGCCTTGCTGATCTGCAATTTTCCGGCGATGAAACCCTAGCAGAGTAAAAAAAATCATGAATATTGCACGCGTGCCAGAAAAATGCGGGGGCGTGGCACGTGTCATGCGGTTGCCCCCTTTTAGAGCACGAGGAAGTTTCAAGGCCAACCGAGCAACAGGACCCGCACTTCCTGCACAAACCAGACACGTTCCCTCTTGGTACCCAGAAACTAGCTTGGAGACGGTGCGGTTTACAAGTGGCCTCAGGGGAGGATTTCTTGAAACGCGCCCAAACTTTTGCCACACCCTACAGGGGCCAATTGATGACACCGGGTGAGATCCCGAGCAATCCTACAATCGTACGATTTTTCGAGGATTTCAACGGTTGCATCAGGAATGACACTGAGGTACTTTCGGTAACCCGGTGGCAGGGCATGCCCCTCGCTCATCTTTGCAAGGCCTAGGCGTGCCACAAGGACATCACAAAGGATTTCACATGCCGCTACCGGGCATGATTTCATGTGCCGCCTTGCTGATCTGCAATTTTCGGCGATGAAACCCTAGCAGAGTCATAAATTTCTTGAATATTGCACGCATGCCCGAAAAATGCAGGGGCATGGCACGTGTCATGCGTTTGCCCCCTTTTAGAGCACGAGAAGTTTCGAGGCCAATGGAGCAACAGGACTCGCAGTTCCTGCACAAACCGGACATGTTCCCTCTCGATACCCAGAGACTAGCTCGGAGATGGTGCGGTTTACAAGCGGCCTCAGGGGAGGCTTTCTCGAAACACGGCCAAACTTTTACCACACCCTACAGAGGGCCATGTGATGACACCGTGCCAGATCCCGAGCAATTCTACCATCGTACGATTTTTCGATGATTTTAACGGTTGCATCAGGAATGACACTGAGGTACTGTCGGTAGCCCGGTGGCAGGGCATGCCCCTCCCTCGTCTTTGCAAGGCCTAGGCATGCCACAAGGACATCACAAAGGATTTCCCATGCCGCTACCAGGCATGATTTCATGTGCCACCTTGCTGATCTGCAATTTTCGACGAAGAAACCGTAGCAGATCTATAAATTTCTTGAATATTGCATGCGTGCCCGAAAAATGCGGGGGCGTGGCACGTGTCATGTGGTTGCCCCCTTTTAGAGCACGAGAAGTTTCAAGGCCAACGGAGCAACATGACTCGCACTTCCTGCACAAACAGGACACGTTCCCTCTCGATACCCAGTGACTAGCTCGGAGACGGTGCGGTTTACATGTGGCCTCAGGGGAGGCTTTCTCGAAATGCGCCAAAACTTTTACCACACCCTACAGGGGCCATGTGATGACACCGTGCCAGATCCCGATCAATCCTACGATCGTACGATTTTCCGACGATTTCAGCGGTTGCATCCAAATCACACTGAGGTACTTTCGGTAACCCGGTGGTAGCGCATGCCCCTCCCTCGTCTGTGCAAGGCATAGGCATGCCCCCTTTTAGAGCATTAGAAGTTTCGAGGCCAACAGAGCAACAGGACCCGCTCTTCTTGCACAAACTAGACATGTCCTTCCCGTTACCCAGAGACTAGCTCGGAGACGGTGAGGTTTACAAGCAGCCTAAGGGGAAAATAATAGTTGAATTAATAAAAAAACACCTGCATCCACCATTAAGAAGGTGGTCTATCACTTTGAATCTTCTCTGCTCGAAACAGGTGAAGATTCAAAGTGATAGTTCATCTTCATAATAAGAGTGTAATGAATACCGAAGCTTATTGCATCTGGACTATCAAACTATTTAAACAGGTTATGTTGCTTGTCTCTAGGCGAGGTGGGACTAAAGTTTGATGGTATCCTTATCTTTACCGAGAGCAACTCTCAGCAACAGTTCCTTTACCAAGAGCAACTCTCGGAACATGTACTATTGGATCATAAAATTAATACATATTCATAATTGTATACCACCGAGGTACTTTCGACTTTTTAAACAGGTCATGTTTCTTGTCTCTCAGCGAGGTGGGACTAAAGATTGTCGAGAGCCTGATCTTTACCGAGAGTTCCTCTCGGTAACTGTTCTCTGCCGAGAGCGGCTCTCGGTAAAGGTGTAGTTGGATCATAAATTCATAAAAAACGCTAGCATCCATTCTTTAAAATACAGACTATCAATATGAATTTTCTCCGTCGGGAACATGAAGATTCATAGTGACAATACGTATTCTTAATAATGAAGACCGAAGCTTAATGCGATTGGACTATTGAACTATTTAAACATGTCTTTCTGCTTGTCGGTAGGCGAGGTGGGACTAAATATTTGCCGAGAGGCACTCTTGGTAAAGAGTTGAAACCATGACCGTGCCATTATTCGCCGCCGGATGTGCCACGTGGAAAAACTTTGCCGTGTGGAGGCCAGTTGGCCCTCGGCAAATAGTGCCTTTGCCGAGTGTTGCCTTTTTGTCGAGGCCTACTCTCGGCATTATCATGTGTTTGCTGAGATACTCCCTTTGTCGAGTGCAGCTCTTGGTGTTTATTACTTTGCTGAGTTCCTGTGTTTTGTCTCTCGGCGAACACCCTGACACCCGGCGTATACGAAATTTCCAGTTGTGCATGCCTAATATAATTTCTTCAGATCCCCATATTTCAACCAATTCTCTTTAATAGATGTCCTGTGTATTTTGTAAGACAGATATAGAATATATTTTTTTAGTTGGTAAGACAGATATAGAAGTCATGTGGTAAATCTGTTGACCGTAGTGGGCTTTGTGTAGCTATACTCACCACGGGCTTCGCCTCTCTAGAAAAACAATAAGAAGACTTGGGCTTCAGTACGAGAGACGAGACCAATAGTACTCCTAGAGGCGATCAAGGGTTCCACTTTTCCTGCGTCGGCGACGGCGGAGTCTACGTCAATCCTCTTCGGTGGCCGGAGTTTTCAGGCGATCGAGAGTCACCAACATGAGTACGTCGGCGAGGCTTCCTTGCATGGCGCACCTACCACCATCGGTAGTTACAGAAGGAGATGGGGAGGAGCTTGTAGGAAGAGATCTAGCAGGGAAGGGGCAGATGAGGGGGAATGAAAGACCAGCGGATGGGGAGGAGAAGCAGGTCCCATTAGGTGCAGAGGGAGGGGGTAGCGGAAGGCATGATGCAGAGGAGGATGAAGGGGAGGATGAAGGCTGGGACTACTATGGCCCAGAACCAGATCTAGTGGACCAGTTTGCTGGGATGCATCTCCATGGAGAGGAGGAGTATGACTTGGACCTGTCAGGTGAAGTAGATGATCTGATCGGAGGCGTGAGGTGGTTAGGGCTGTTTTGAGTCCACACCACCAAGCCGTTCAGCCATGCAGCGCTGTTGAGGCAGATGAGGAACGCTTGGGCGGCAGCTCAAGGTGTGACGTTCAATGTCAAGGGGCCAAATCTTTTCTTCTTCCAGTGCCATTGTCTTGGTGATTGGAAGCGCATCATGGATGGGGGACCATGGATTTTTCGATATGCTCCTGTAGTAATTCACGAGTATGATGGTTTTATAGATGTAGCAGAATACAAGTTGAATATGGTTCCACTGTGGGCGCGAGTTAAAGGACTGTCGGATGGACTGACAACAAAGAGGGAATTAGTGGAGAAGGTGGCTGCTAAGGTTGGAGAACCACCTTTTACAGTAATTGTGAACGAGGGCAAGATCAACCCGGCGAGCACCTTGCGAGTTAGGGTTTTTGTCGATGTCAACACACCTCTGGTTAGGTTTGTGCCAATAACTCTCAAAGGGAGGAAGAAGTATCATGTGTACTATGACAAGCTCCCGGATTTCTGCTACTTTTGCGGCTTAATGGGACATACCGTGGAGGAATGTGGGGACGGAATCCATGATCCCCGTGATTGTGAGTGGGAAGAATGGCTGCTATGGACCCCTGAGCCACCGGCTTTTGCCGCAGGAGGAAGAGGGAGTATGGACGGCCGTGGTAGAGGAGGTAGATTGGCGGGTAGAGGAGCTAGGGGTGGAAGGCAGGGAAGAGGAGGACGCGATGTAGATAGATGGGACGCTACGGCAGACCATGCCCAAGTTCCAATGAATATGGACTTTGTTCAACAGGACACAGACTCAGTTGAGAATCCAAATGCATGCAAAAGACTTATTCTGGCTGATGGTTCGGTCAACATCCAATGACAACCCATGCCGAATCTTGCTGGCAGGGTGGCAGGGACGGTACTTTTGTTGGAGAACGGAGGGGTGGACACAACACAGGTGGCTTCTAATACACCTGGGAAAGCACCGATAGTGAAGAGGAGAAGACATGATGGAGCAGGGGGTACTGAGGATATGGATGCAACTAATGGGGTGGCCTCATCCGAGGAGGACTGCAGGGACCAATGAGAACACTTTGCTGGAACTGTCGTGGGATTGGTGATCCTGCGACGGTCAGGGAGCTCCGCAATCTAGTGGAGGCTTGTGCACCGTCGGTGCTTTGCATAGTGGAGACACAGCTCGCGAAGTATCGTGTGGAAGGCTTGGCGGCTAGTTTAGGTTTTTCAGGTCATTTTGGAGTGGATAGTAGTGGCAGAAGTGGTGGTCTTTGTTTATTTTGGAGAAATAATGTTGATCTTGAAATAAAAACATATTCCCAGTATCATATTGACTCGGTGGTTAAAGAAACAAGCAAGGAACCATGGCGACTATCTGTTTTCTATGGTGCAGCTAACAGGAGCATGAGGTACAAAACATGGGATACTATGAAATTCTTGCATGGAGAGTCTGATCTACCTTGGGTTTGCATGGGAGACTTCAATGAAATACTCCGTCCGGAGGAACAGATGGGACCCAATGAGAGAGACAGTGCACAAATAGAAGGTTTCAGGGAAGCTGTGGATGTGTGTGAATTAGCTGACCTGGGCTACAAAGGACTACATTGGACTTTTGAATAGAGAGTTGTTGTGGGGGGGGGAGTACTGTAGAGTGCGCCTTGATCGCGCCCTAGCTACGGCCAGTTGGTCAGCTATGTTTCCCTTTGCTTCTGTTGAACATCTTACGGCGGCTAAGTCTGACCATAGCCCCATTTTACTGTTGAATGAATTGGAAGCAAATAACTTGAGAGTTGCACTGAAGAAGTCGTTCCGATATGAGTGCATGTGGGAAACGGATAGTAACTTTGATGCAGTAGTGCAGCAGACGTGGAACCAGTCCCTACCGGCGACCACAGTGGCAGAATTTGTGTCCAAACAATCTTTTGTTGGCTCGTTGCTGAAACACTGGGGGGCGTGTGACATTTGGGTCAGTGCGGTAAGAACTAAGAAAGCTGCGCCAACAACTGGCAGATTTGAGAGCTGATCTCCTACGAGTTGGACCGGATGAGGAGGAGAAGAAAGTGCAGGATCGGATCATGGTGATGTCTTTCCGCGAGGAGATCATGATGAGGCAGCGGTCTTGGATAAACTGGCTCTCTGCAGGTGATCGCAACACGCAATATTTTCAGAAGAAAGCAAGCGCACGGAGAGCAAAAAATACCATCAGTCAACTGCAAAAACCAGATGGGTCTTCTACTTCGGATCCAGGGGAGCTAGCCGAGATGAGAAATGATTTCTATAAGAACCTGTACAAGTCCGAGGGATGTATAGGTATTGAGGAAGTGTTGTCACACATACCGGCCAGGGTTGATGAAGGTATGAACGCTAGGCTAAACGCCCAGTATACAAAAGATGAAGTAAAAGAAGCACTCTTTCAGATGTTCCCGACCAAAGCACCCAGTCCTGATGGTTTTCCTGCGCACTTTTTTCAGAGAAACTGGGAACTTTGTGGCAAAGAGGTAACTGGCATGATAATCAGACTGCTTAATGGAGAGGACTCACCGAAGGATATCAATCGTACGTTCATCGTTCTTATTCCCAAGATCGCTAGTCCAAAAATACTAGGACAATTTTGGCCTATAAGTCTTTGCAATGTGATCTACAAGATTGCGTCAAAGGTCTTAGCAAACAGGTTGAAGATCATTCTCTCCGAGGTAATTTCTGAAGAGCAGTCAGCCTTTGTGCCTGGACGTCTGATCACGGATAATTTCATAACGGCGTGTGAGTGTCTTCACTATATGAAAACAAGGAGAGTTAAAGCAAATAGATTTGTTGCTCTGAAGTTGGACATGATGAAAGTGTACGATAGATTAGAGTGGCCCTATCTAAAAGTAGTCATGTTACAACTTGGTATAAGCCCACGTTTTACAGAAACCGTGATGAGGTGTGTGACTTCAGTGTCCTTTTCTGTATTGTTTAATGGGGGCAGTTTGTAGGATTTCAGGCCTACGAGGGGAATGAGGTAGGGGGATCCTATCTCCCCGTATCTATTCCTGTTGGTGGCAGAAGGCCTCTCATGTTTGTTGAAAGCCCAAGGTGTTGGTGTTCGGGGACTTTCTGTTGCAGATACAACACTGGTTATTAATCATCTCCTTTTTGCAGACGATAGCCTTTTGTTTTTTGAAGCCAATGGTGAAAGTGCAGCTCAAGTTCGTGACCTCCTGAGAGTATACTGTGATGCTTCAGGGCAACGAATTAACACGGATAAATCGTCAATCTACTTCAGCAAGGGCGTTCCGGAGGCCACTCGAAATGAGATAAAAAAATGTCTTGGATGTGCAGAATGAGTCACTATCAAAAAAATACCTGGGTCTACCCACGGACGTAGGCAAGAGTAAGGAAGGATGCTTCAGATATTTAAATGACAGAATTTGGAAACATATCCAAGGATGGATGGAGAAGTGCTTATCGGCAGGGGGAAAAGAAGTGTTAATTAAATCCGTTGCACAATCCATTCCGACATATTCGATGTCCTGTTTTAAGCTACCACGAGGGCTTAGTGAACATATAAACAGTGTTCTTCGGAAGTTTTAGTGGGGCAGCAAACAAGGTAAGAGAAAACCTTCTTGGGTGTCATGGAAGACGATGTGTAAACCAAAAAACATGGGTGGGATAGGTTTCAGAGACATCGAGCTCTTTAACTTGGTATTGCTTGTGCGGCAAGTGTGGCGCTTATTGCAAGATACGGAGTCCCTGAGTGCGCGCGTGCTAAGGGCGAGGTACTACCCGCAGGGCAGCATCCTTGATGCAGCTCTGGGAGCCCACCCGTCCCAGGTCTGGTGCTCTTTGATGGAGGGGAGAGACCTTCTGGTCTTAGGCTTGATCAGAAGAATTGGCACAGGTTCGGATACTCGTATTTGGGAAGATAATTGGCTTCCCCGAGACTACAAACTGAGACCAATCTGTCCTATATCAGCCAACCCTCCTAGGCTTGTTTATAAACTAATAGATGCATCGACCAGAACATGGAACAAACAGCTGCTTCTAGAACTTTTTATCAGGCCGGATGTTGAAGTTATTTTGAATATCCCACTAAGCTGGCGGGTGCAACCCGACTTCTAGGCATGGCATTATGAGAGGAGGGGAATGTTCACTGTAAAATCGGCTTACAGGATGATAAACGGCATTAAACATCAACGAGAGGATTGGCTCCAGCATAGGCCGGGCCACTCAAATCAGGAACCTGAGGGCAAGTCCTGGTCACAGCTATGGAAAGTGAAAGTTCCGTCTAAGGTAAGGGTATTTGTCTGGCGCTTGGCACATATGTCTCTACCGATGGGTTCAGTAAGACATGAGCGTAAAATGGCAACAACCACCGCATGCTGTTTATGTGAGGAGGAGTTCGACTCTTGGCGCCATTCTTTGATTGAGTGCCGGATTGTGCGCTGCGTTTGGGCACTTCAAGACGAGGAGATCCTTGAGCATGTGATATCCAACAGAAGTGATGATGCGAGGCTTTGGTTGTTCTGGTTGTTTGACACGATGAACCAACATGACCTTGCAAGGGTCCTGATTACTATGTGGGCGATTTGGTGGGCTCGACGAAGAGCGATACATGATGATTAGTTTCAGAGCCCCATGTCAACGATGTGCTTTGTGAACAGGTATTTGCAGGACCTGGAGATTGCTACAACAAGGACCCCCGCTGGACATACACAGGCTGCGAAATCGAGAGCTCATAGATGGATTCCACCTGGAGTAGATGCGGCAAAAATCAATGCTGATGGAGCTATTTCCCGCCAAGGTACGATGGGAGCTGTAACACCCCCAGTGATTAGCTACAGTAATCACCATTTTTTATAATGCCATGTCATCATGATCAACAGTGAGTAATCATCATTAGTACCAAAACCCATTTCAAATTCCAATTCAAATGGAAATTCAAACTTAAGGTGAAAATAAAAGTTGCTCAAATTTGAAAACTAAAATGTTCATTAAATAGCAAATAATCCAGAGGCAATTATAAAATTGTAAGCAACATTAATCAAATTAAATAAATGACTCTAACTGCAAGAAATAATACCAAAAAAGAATTATTTAATACCTTTTCATTTAAATAAAATCCAAATGAAAAGATATGGACCTCAAACCTTTTTATAACAGAGCTAGAAATAGCACTGTAAATATGTGGCTAGTTCACCTAATTTACAAAAGTCATTTGGCTTAAAAAGGAAAAGACAAAACAGAAATAAGGAAAGAAAACAGAAAAGAGAAAAGAAGAAAAGAAATATAGAAAAGAGCCCACCGCCACCTGGGCCTAAGTCAGCACAGGCAGCCCAGCCCACCGCCTGCCGTCCCCCACCTCGCGCTGTTCACCCCCCCCCCTCTCTGTCGTCTCCACAGTGCCCCCGCGCGCTCACCCCTGGCCCCCCCTCTGCTGCTCGACACCACGCCCCGCCGCTCGCCGTGGGTGGATAAGGGCCCCCCTGGCTCCCCACTGAACCCTCTGGTCTCTCTCCTCCCCTCTCCACCGCCTCTCTTCTCTCTCCCTCGAGCTCACCATATGCCATGGCCGCGCCCCCGTGAGATCTCGCGGTCACCGCATCCCCCGTGTCCCATCTCCGTGTCCGGCAGCATCGTGGGCGTCTCCTCCTTCGACTCCCCGCACTCCACCGGGCCGGGACGGACCACAACATCCTCCCCGAGCTCGCCTTCGTCTTCGGCACCGACGGTTTCTTCAGGTCGATTCGGTCGACGCCGACCCCCCCACACCTCGCCGGCCCCCTCTACGAGTTCCCTGTGAGCGCACGCATCTTCCCCCTCTCTTCCGAGCTTGATTCCGAGCTCGCGTGCATGTTTTTCACTATGGCCGTAGCCGCGCCGCCGCCTGGCTCGTCATTCGGCCAACTCCGGTGACCCCTTCGTCTGGCCGATGCCCCCACTGGATGCGCGGCTTCGCGCCCGTGCGAATGGACCAAGCCCCGCCGCAAATGGCTGCCCGTAGCGCGTTCCGGCTAGTCGCCGCCGCGTGCTATGGCGCCGGCGTTTAAACATCGGCCGACACTGTTCACCAGGCCCGCCTGTCAGCTAGTTAGATTAGGGTTAATCTATGTTTAGTTCAATTAAATAGCCGCTGACATGTGGGGCCCCTGTAAAAATAACGTTTGGATTAAAACATGTCACTGACACGTGGGCCCATGCACTATAGCAATTAATTAAATCCTAATTAAGCCTGTGTCACTGACTAATAGGGCCCACGTGCTAATTAAGCCCTTTTAGTTAAATTAACTCACTGGATTAAGCTACTGTGTATGACATGTGGGACCCAGAGGGACCCACCTGTCAGGTTTGACCCTGGTCAGCCGGGTTTGACCTGCTGACATCATGGTGATGTCATGCTGACATCATCATTTACTATTCTAGATATTGTTTGATTAAATGGATTTAATAAATTCAGAAAATAATTAAAACTTTAGAAAATCATATAAAATAAACCGTAACTCCGATGAAAATACTTTATACATGAAAGTTGCTCAGAATTTCGATACGAATCTGAATACGCCCTTTGTATTCCTGTCAGATGCCCCTAGCTAGATGAACATGGAACTTTTAGACCAATTTCAATAAGTGAATAGTGCCCAACTTTAATTATATAAATCCGAATAAATTCCTAAATTAACTAAATCATTTAGTTAGGCAGTAGAACACCTCTGCATATAATTTAGACATGTCATGCATATTGTTTCCATTTTGCCGTGAATTTATTGTTTCTCTCCCCCGCCTTCTCTCTCGATAGACGTCGAGACCGACTACGTTGCAGCTGGGTATGACTACGCTATAGACAAGCAGCCCGTTGACGACCCCTCTTTCTTGCCAGAGCAACCAAGCAAGCCCCCCCTTGAGCATCCAGATATCGCCCATTCCATTTCTCCTGCATGCATTAGATTTTGCTACTGTTAATATTTGCTCCTATTCAAGTGCATAGCCTACTTTTGTAACTTTTTAATGTTACCTTACCTGCCTATGTTAAACTGCTTAGTATAGGTTGGTAGTGAACAATTAGTGACCCCCACCACCTTACCCTTGTTGCCCTTGCTTGATCATCGATGACTCGATCAATGTGATCGTCGACCAGAGACCGACACATCACCTCACCCCCCCTTAGTTGTATGACTCTGCATAGTTACTCTCGAGTGCCAAGGGTGATACCTCGTAACGCACTCCTGATGAATACTCTGCAGTGTAGCTATTTGGTCGTGGTCATCGAGGGTGATTCCTCCTACTCCACTTCCGATACGACTCTGTCGTGCAACCCCTCAGTGTGAACCTCGAGGGTGATGCCTCATACATTCACCCTGATGATTTCATTGAGTGGAATCCACCGAGGGTGATTCCTCAGGGTTTTCCCCCTTGATGTTATGACCACACGGTTACTATGACCTTTGTTACAAGCGGGACGACCCTGATGGGTACCCGCAGGGGATCGATGATGTCGGGTGCGCCGGAAGGGCACTCGAGTGTGATATTGTGGCGGAGCTTCAAAAACTCTGATTGTCTCCGTGTGTTACTAAATGAGCATATCGGATTTGGGTGTTTCAGCTGAGTGGGTCGACGTGCCCTATACTCACTACCACCATGCGGGATAATGGTTATGGGGCCCTCTACGATGTACGTTTCTCCGGAAAGCTCTTCAGACGTCATGTTTCACCGTGCGGGCTGATCACCGGGATTGGGCTGGATACTTCACTGACGAGTTCAGTGTCGAGCCCGCACCCTGGCCAGCCACGCAACACGCAGGGTGCCCAGGGCGATGGCCCAAGACCTCTGGGTGCATAGGTTAGTCCAGCGTGCTGACCTCTCTGCTGAGCGTAGGTAGGGCGCTGCTTCGTGTTGATCTCCCGAGGCCGGGCATTACCCAGCAAGTATGTCCGGCCAGAGGTGATCGAGCGTGTTGGGTAACAGTAGTGCACCCCTGCAGGGAAGAATGATCTATCGATAGCCGGTCCAATGGTAAATGACGCTCAGTTTGTGTATCCCGATCTACTACTTGAACTGGATACTTGTTACTTAATTGAAGCTTCGGGATCGCTTTCTCGCAGGGAGTCGAGGAAGGATCTCTAGGCTTTGCTTCAACATGTTTGCTTAATAAAATGCTATTTTACTCTCTTCTATTGCTACAAGATGGTGGCTCGTGAAGATGTTTGAAGATGCTAGTCTTCGATAGGACTAGGCCTTCTCTCTATTCCGGCTTTTCTGCAGCCCTGTCCACATATACAACCTTTCCCCTTTGATAATGTGCATATGTAGTGTAGATCCTTGCTTGCTGAGTACTTCGGATGAGTACTCACGGTTGCTTTGTTACTTTTTTCCGCATACCCCACTTTGATGATACATCAGACGAAG
Source organism: Thinopyrum elongatum (assembly GCA_011799875.1). Taxonomy (NCBI): domain Eukaryota; kingdom Viridiplantae; phylum Streptophyta; class Magnoliopsida; order Poales; family Poaceae; genus Thinopyrum; species Thinopyrum elongatum. The sequence continues at coordinate 88,113,606 of CM022302.1, read as the reverse complement.
GAGCCCCGGAGCCAGATGCCACCACAGGAGCTTACTACCAGGAGGGTCCAGATGGCACGTACTACTGGATCGAGCCAGCCGACCAGGAGTAGTATCGGAGGCTCCTAGGGAGGAGGCCTACGCCTTTCGATCTAGAGTCGTTGTTTGTGCTAGCCTTCTTAAGGCAAAACTTGTCTAACTATGTCTGTACTCAGATAATATTTGCATGACTGACTTATGTATTCGGATCCTCGTGATCCCTGGTCTGTAATATTATGGATCTCCGTTTATTTGTGTTAGAGTTGTGTTGTGATATCTTCCCGTGATTCCCTGTGCTTGATCGTGCATGTTTGCGTGTATGATTAGTGCACGATTGAGTCGGGGGCGTCACAAGTTGGTATCAGAGCCGACTGCATGTAGGAAGCCCCCTCCCAATTCCTTGGTCGAAGTTGAGTCTAGAAACCGAAAAACTAATTTACTAACTTGGTTGTGTGGCTTACGGGCCCACGTCGCCAACTGGGTGGTATTAGGATCTTTTATTCCTCGGCTATACTCTGGGACTCTGATCTCTCTTCTATTTGGGTTAAATGATTTTACTAATTATAACTCTAGGTTCTCATAACCACTTCCTTCCGGAGAGTCCCTTCATTCCAGATGATCAAATGCTTCACCAGAAGGTTCCGAAGGTGCTATTCGATGTTTTCCCGAGACACCTGTGTCCACCGCCTTTGCAAATTCCCTACCGCTGTTAAATCCTTATGGATAACTACATATACTTGCCACTCTTACATTCAATCCCAATGATCTTGTTATTACAAGATGCCCCAAACTGCTCTTCGTTGTTCTGACAATCCTTTGGGATTACTACCTTGCAGTTGTAGGAGATATGCCCTAGAGGCAATAATAAATGTTATTGATTATCTCCCTGTTCATAATTAGGTTTATGTTCCATGCTATAACTGCTATGGTTCTCGAGTCTGCAAATAAAACGAGGCTCGGAGGAAGACTCATATGCACGTGTGGAATAATAAACGGTAAAATGTATTCCTAGTCAAGCCTCTATGACTGGCTCAAGTGTTGCATGATGGTTCTGTTTTCCTGATCATGGGCATGCCTATGCCAGCAACTTTGAGGGCACAATGTTAGAAGAACATTTGTGTTGAATCGACCCGAATTGATGTTATGCTATGAGATTCATTCGTCACAAGTTAATGGTTAATAACACAGAGATGGTTAATGTTTGCATAATTCCTTAGACCATGAGAGTGTCGAGTTTCTTCATACTTGCTTCATGAACTTTGGGGTTTGTTAAACGTCATCCGTAAATGGGTGGCTATTACGGCGGCTTACGGGTTCATGGAAAAGTGTGTCAAGTAACTTGATAGCTCAAGATTGGGATTTGCTCCTCCGACGATGGAGAGATATCTCTGGGCCCTCTCGGTGTTACGGTATCCATCATCGTCTGGCCAGACACTTTGTGATTTGATCACAGGGATGCCGGAACACGGTAACGAGAAAAGAGAACAATACCGGTAACGAGGTAACTGGCATAGTGGACAAGTTGTTGATCCACGGAAATGCCTACATGTCTAACCTCGGGTATTTGTAACATATCGTGAAGCAACAGGAATAGCACACGGCAACTGGAGGTTCACTCGAATATTCATTCGTGTGGGTATAGGGGTCAATATGGGTGTCCACGGCTCTGATGTTGATCATTGATCGGAAGGTGTTCCGTGTCATGTCTATACTTCACCGAACCTATAGGGTCACACGCTTAAGGGTCATCTATCTGCTGAATACTAGACAGGGAGTCTGAGAGAAAATCACCGAAAAGTTTCGGAGACAACGGAAGAGTTCCGGAGAGAGAACACTGAAAAAGTTTCGGTAAAACCGAAAAGTTGTTTCGGATAAAACCATTGATCCAAAAAGGTTTCGGCAAGCACCGGGAATGTTTTGGAGGTTGCCAGATTGGTCTGGTAATTTCTGGAATTTTTCTGGAGAAAAAACCGAAAAAAAGGTTTCGGAGCTGCCGGAGTTGTTTACCGGGTAAACAAAGATGGTTTTAAATTAAACCACCATACTGGAAATGTTCCAGAGCGCGTCCAGATAATTTTAGAGGGTGCCGGAAATGTTCTGGGACCTTCTGGAATTTTTCAGAAATAATAGTCGCGGAAAACATCTTGTCCCAGCGTGAGGGGACAAGATCCCACGGATCGTGGGGGCTGTTTTTGGGCTGTTTTTGGGGGGGCCCCCTTTGGGAGCAGCCCCCTTGTGGCTGGACAAAATGTTGGGGGGGGGGGCCCATGGTGGGGGGCAGCCCCCACAAATGGTGGAGAGTGTTGGGAGGAAGGTGGGGCCCCATGGGGGAACACCATGGACAAGGGAACATGTTTTTCCCTTGTTTGGTGGGAACATGTTCTCCTTGTTTTGTGGGAACATGTTTTCCCCATGTTTAGTGGGCTGAATTTTCAGACCCCTCCACCCCTTCCATCACTATATAAGGAGGAGGAGAGGTGCTCTCCAACTCCACTCCAACTCTCTCACACAAGCCATGCATGATCTGGCATTCTCTCTCCCTCCCACGAAATAGTTTCGTAGTGCCGAAAGGCTGTCTGGGTTCCGGTGGGAACTAGTTCTGGACGGCGAAGCCCTACCGGATAGATGGCACCGTATGTGTGCAACCCCGTAGAGAGGTCGTAGTTTCGTCCTTTTGCCCGAGGGGCTGTTCGAGTGTCCTCCCGAAGGGCTGTCCGAGTGACGGTCCGAGTTCTGTGAGTCCTCCCGAAGGGCTGTCCACGACACCGTCCGGGGGACTGTCCGACCGCCTCCCGGAGGGCTGTCCGAGTGGCGGATGAGGGAGTACATCCTCGCGGTTGGGAGGTTGTAAATCCTAGCTGCGGGGATCTGCACCGACGATCGTCATCGACTCTACTTCCGCTGCGCTACGAGTCGGTAACGAAAATGATCAAACCTTGTATGCAGTCTCCATAGTGGTCCTGGGCTGGTGCGTAGGTCGGAATTTTTTTGTTTTCTACTGCGTTACCCTACAGTGGCATCATGAGCCGTGCTATGCGTAGATGCAGGTTGCGATCTAGAATACATGGAGATGTATGGGTGTTGCACAATATAATTAGGTAGTAGATGAGTTCTATTACTGAAAATTATTTGTGCGGGTAGCAGATGAAATCTGTTACCCGATGTTCTTGTTGCTTCCCTCGAATTTGCGTAGTCCTGATCTTGACAGCATTGCGGAATCTGACAAAGTTCTGGCAATCCGCGATCCTTTCATGCTGCTCCTGAGTATGCTGATTGACAGATCAACGAAGTGCTAACAGTTCTTTGGGTTCCACTTTAGTCAATGAAAGATGGATGTTTCACAGATGAAAGGGCAATGCAGATATGATCTGCACGGGGGTCATGCGTATGACGAAGTTCAGTATGGGGCTCGAGATTTTATTATCTCGTGTTTCATACACCCCGCGTTGTTAATCTAGCGACTTGGATAATCATGCTTGATGATGGACGTTGGTAGCTTCGGTTTGTTTCGAAACCTTAGAAGCCACGTAAAACCAATTTTTGCTAAACCGATTAGAGGCGTCTAACTTGGTTTTGCAGGAGGGTTTGCATGTGCATATGATGTGGTATAGTAGTGCTCATAATAATTTGATTATGTATGAGATGTCTATATGATGTAAACTGATTAACATGACCTGCGTGTCATGATTCGGCATGATGGCTGGAGCCATATGATTGCACTTTAATGACCTGCGTGTCAACCTTATGTAATGCACTTATTTTATTAGCTATAGAGATAGCAATATTATCTGGTGCATCGACAAGGTGGTGGCAATCTTCGCAAAGGTGAACACCGACGCGAATGCCAAAGACGAAGAAATACAAGACTTCTCCGTCAGAAAGGGCTATACCATATCATGCTATTATGAATTGCCTGAGATGTTTATCCCTTATGATGCACCCTTCTTGATTGCGCGGTAGTCGCTTTTATTAGGGTGATCTCTCACAAAAATATCAAGTAGTTAGTGTTCTCCCAAGTGTAGCACCGTCACGGCACCTAACTTTTCGGGGCATCACAGGATCTCCCTGGGTGCGAACGATTAGGGATGTGTGAGGCAGGTGAGTTGAGACCTCGCAGCGAGATCACTTGGTTGTCTTGACGTTCTGGAAGGATCTCCCTGAGCTCGGAACACGCCCATCGAAAGATGAACAAGAGTCACATAGAGATGTGATTGGCAAGTTTGCCTACTGATTGAAGTTCGCGCCATCAGTGTTCATCTCGTTCAATGGCGTTGAATGGAAATGCGGGTCTTGTATCACTCACAATCAATTATGAGAGATATTGATTTGAGTGGGAGCGCACTTTGAATTAACTTGTTTAATTCTCAATGCAATTAATTTTGAACACAGTCTAAGTGTGATTTGCAAAATAGTTGTAGAATAATGGCTCGCGTTTCCACCTTCCCTGTTAAAAGTGAATAGCTGTTAAATATCTGGTTAATACTTTATGGTTGGTAACGTAATGTGAGGATTGTCCTCAAGAGTGCCGAGAAGGACTTTGTCCTATCGCATACTTTCGGTATTCTCTCGCTTATGCTATGGATCATGTGACTCTCGTCCTTCGATCCAAAAGCTAGAATTCCGTTTCAGTCAAGTGCAAAATGTTTGCTTCCATGAGACCCAAACTTTGAAAGTTTGGATAGTTATGTGATATTCATGGAATCTGAAAATCATTTTTAGAGACAGACAAAGGCTAGAAGATATGAGATATCCAAAGCAATGTTTGTTTGCAAACTATTAGTAAAGGAGTTTACTATGCATTAGACTGACAAGAGAGGGATCCAGAAGAACGCCTGTCATATGATGAAAGGTGAATAAAACAACAACTTAAAGAGAAAGGAAGTGTCCGAAGGGTGTTAGTAAAACTTTCACGCCTAGGAAGTCCGGGGCTGACGCCACTCTTAAGTTGGGTGCTTCTTCTGGAAGTAGGAGAAATACTAAAAGTTAAACTGTTAGAAGTATAAAGGCAATAAGAAAGAAGACTGGAATATCCAGCTCATGTATGAATGTCATACAAGTTTTTGATGTATAGAAGGCTGGTCAAAGATATAGTTCTTGGGAATTATGGTTAAACATGTTAATCACTAATTTTTGGGTATTGTGAGACAATCACAAAGATACCCGCTCGATTGCATTCTGTTGCAACTCGATGTAAGAACTACTATGGCCTGAAAGACTAGCCAGGAATGAGGTTGAGATACACATATGGAACATAGTAAATGTTACTATACCTTCCATCGGTGTATTACCTATGTATTTACTTTCATAATTCATTTTAGAGTTTCACACTCTAGCCCTTTGCATAAGGTATCTTGCAAGAAGGTTGTTCATAAGAGAACTTTTGATGTTCGGTGTTATGAATAACATAAGGGCCATACTTTCATTATGAATGAGATGTATGTTATGAATAATGACAATAATATATTACCTCTAGATTTACTTTCATAATTCATTTTAGAGTTTTTACACTCTAGCCCCTTGCACAATGTTGTTGCAAAAAGGGTTGTTCATAAAAGAACAATTGTTGTTCAGTATTATGAATAACATGAAGGGCCATGCTTCCATCCAGATGGGATGTATGTTATGAATATTGATAGTAATATGATACACCCATAACACTGACGCTAAATGTCATAAGACTAAGAGAATACCACACAAGTGTGGCACTACATTTGGTCACATTGGAGAAACCCGCATGGAAAATTCCATTATGATGGATTTTGAAGTCGTTTGATTTTGAATCATCTGACACTTGCAAATTTCCTCTGAAAAGAGAAGTGACTGAAATACCATTCACAGGCCATAAGGAACGAGCAAAGAACTTATTGGTGATCATACATTTTGATGTATGTAGTCCGAGAAATGTTGTTGCAAACAGTGGATTTGTCTATCTTCAGAAATGAATCAAGTAGATATGTGGATATTTACTTGATGAGACGTAAGTCTGGATCTTTTGAATTCATTCAAAAGGTTTTCAAATATGAAGTAGAAGTTATTGTAACAACAAAATTATGTTTCTACAATTCAATTGCAGAAAGAAATATTTGAGTTACAAGTTTAGCGAATGTCTGATGAGTTGTGAAAGGGGTTTCATAACTTGCACCTCCCGGAACACCACTGCAAGTGGAAAGCCCGTGAAGATGTAATCGAACCATTTATGACATGGTAAGATCAAAGATGACATAAATAAATTTGCCATTATCCCTTTTAAAGTGATGCTTTAGAGACTGCAGCTTTTACACTGAAAAGAGCTCCATCGGGTCTGTTGAAATGACACCATGGTATGGTACGCCCAACCATGCTATATCTTTTCTTAACATTTGGAATATGGGGCTTGTGTAAAAGGTTACAGACCTATTCCAAATCAGACAAGTGCTACTTTGTAGGTTATCCCAAAATGTTGGGTATTCCTCCCTCACTATACCGAGGCAAATAGGTTTGCCACAAAGGACGGTATGCTTTCTGAAGAAAATGGTTCTTTCAAAATGGTGAGTGGGAGAATAGTGCAACTCGACGAGATAAACAGTATCTTCGTCATCAGATCAAAGGAAAGAGACCTTGGAAGAAATTCCAGAGTTTCCCACTGCGACTGATACGGAAGTCTCTACAATAAAATGTATGGACTTCGGTCGAACTTGCAGCTGAACCACGTAGGAAAAGCTCGTGCAAACCTATCAGGTGCGCAAACGAGATATTGTTGTTAGACAACAGTATACCTACGATACATAAGGAAGCGTTGATGGGCCCTGACTCCGGAATTGGCTAAATGCCAATACAATCCGAGATAGTTCTCATATAAGTGATTCAAGATTAAAACCTTGATACACCTTTCGGAAGACTCAGAGTCTAACGAATTTTATGGAACTAAAAACTGATACGGATAAAAATGTTTTATCCATAAAGCTCGACTTGTTGAAATAACAAGTTCAAGGAGTTGACTACGATGAGGTTGCTTCACCGTAGTGATGCTTAAAGTCAGTTCGGGTTGAACTAGCAATTAATACATATTTCAGTCATGAGATATGAAACATGGATGACAATAGGATTTCCATATGATGGAAATGAAACCAAGGACTTGCATGTGTTACAGTCCAAGGTATTTTGTCATTCCAGAGGATGCTAGTGAGTGTGCAAACTTCAGAGTTCCAGCAATGGATAGGAGAGAGCAAAATGGAGTTGGAATCTTCGTGTTTGGATGAAATGGTCAAAGGGGTTTGACTTCATCAATGGGTAACGAAGATGCTTATGATTCAAGAAAGTAAGTGGGAGCATAATAAAATTTCTAAAAATGTTGTGTGCTTGACACATTGTTTATTGGAAATAAATTTCTTGACACGAATTAGGACTTCATTTGAAAATAGTTTTTCGATGAAGTGCTTGGGCTAAATAGCCTTTATATTAGGCATGATGATCTATGGAGATAGATTTACCTAATGGGGCTGAGCAAAGATACATATTGACAAAATGCTAAAACCTTTTAGCATTTAAAAATGACAAGGAGTGATTCTTGCCGAAGTCACATGGAAAGAGTTTTTGCAAGACTCGGTGTCCCAAAACACTGATGAGCAAAATACATGATGGAGATTCCACACACTCTTGTGTTTGGATTAATCATGTATTCCATGGTATGTAAAACAACCAGATAAGTCCAATACTCCCAAAGTTGTTGCGAGTATAGATACCAAAGTGATCAAAAGTACTGATCACGGGACAACAGTGAAAAAGGGTCATTGAGTACTATAGTAGCACTGATGACATGTTTTCTCGCAAGTGGAGATCATGAAGAGTTCGTTGTAAAAGGTTACATCGATACAGTCTTCATCTTTTCTCCATGCGATTTTCGATTTAAATTGAGAGTTTTGTGTAACACACAATATGGTGGCACAGTTAGTTGGAATTTGTTCAAACAAGTTACTGTGGCGAATTCTATAATAGAGGCAAAGTATATTGCCGCTTTCGAAGCGACAAACATGATGTTGAATCATATAGTTCATTCATGAACTTAGTATGGTTCCAAGATGGCTTTTGTAAATGGGACACTACTGCAGGTAGTTGCTCCATAACTCAGTCTGAGGAATCCAGGTTCGACCTGTGACTCACATACATACAAAGCCAAGTCCACACAAAATATGAATTTTGTGAAAGCGTGAAAACGCGAGGATATGCAAAGATACACACGGAGCTGAAGTCGTCAGATCCATTGGACATTCAGGCTATACCACAAGCGAAGCATATTTACACCGGTGTGCCATAGGTGTAAAGTGCATTAGCATTAACTAGATTATTGACTCTAGTGCAAGTGGGAGTCTGTAGGAGATATGCCCTAGAGGCAATAATAAATGTTATTGATTATCTCCCTGTTCATAATTAGGTTTATGTTCCATGCTATAACTGCTATGGTTCTCGAGTCTGCAAATAAAACGAGGCTCGGAGGAAGACTCATATGCACGTGTGGAATAATAAACGGTAAAATGTATTCCTAGTCAATCCTCTATGACTGGCTCAAGTGTTGCATGATGGTTCTGTTTTCCTGATCATGGGCATGCCTATGCCAGCAATTTTGAGGGCACAATGTTAGAAGAACATTTGTGTTGAATCGACCCGAATTGATGTTATGCTATGAGATTCATTCGTCACAAGTTAATGGTTAATAACACAGAGATGGTTAATGTTTGCATAATTCCTTAGACCATGAGAGTGTCGAGTTTCTTCATACTTGCTTCATGAACTTTGGGGTTTGTTAAACGTCATCCGTAAATGGGTGGCTATTACGGCTGCTTACGGGTTCATGGAAAAGTGTGTCAAGTAACTTGGTAGCGCAAGATTGGGATTTGCTCCTCCGACGATGGAGAGATATCTCTGGGCCCTCTCGGTGTTACGGTATCCATCATTGTCTGGCCAGACACTTTGTGATTTGATCACGGGGATGCCGGAACACGGTAACGAGAAAAGAGAACAATACCGGTAACGAGGTAACTAGCATAGTGGACAAGTTGTTGATCCACGGGAATGCCAACATGTCTCACCTCGGGTATTTGTAACATATCGCGAAGCAACAGGAATAGCACACGGCAACTGGAGGTTCACTCGAATATTCATTCGTGTGGGTATAGGGGTCAATATGGGTGTCCACGGCTCCGATGTTGATCATTGATCGGAAGGGGTTCCGTGTCATGTCTATACTTCACCGAACCTATAGGGTCACACGCTTAAGGGTCATCTATCTGCTGAATACTAGACAGGGAGTCTGAGAGAAAATCACCGAAAAGTTTCGGAGACAACGGAAGAGTTCCGGAGAGAGAACACTGAAAAAGTTTCGGTAAAACCGAAAAGTTGTTTCGGATAAAACCATTGATCCAAAAAGGTTTCGGCAAGCACCGCGAATGTTTTGGAGGTTGCCAGATTGGTCTGGTAATTTCTGGAATTTTTCTGGAGAAAAAACCGAAAAAAAGGTTTCGGAGCTGCCGGAGTTGTTTACCGGGTAAACAAAGATGGTTTTAAATTAAACCACCATACTGGAAATGTTCCAGAGCGCGTCCAGATAATTTTAGAGGGTGCCGGAAATGTTCTGGGACCTTCTGGAATTTTTCAGAAATAATAGTCGCGGAAAACATCTTGTCCCAGCGTGAGGGGACAAGATCCCACGGATCGTGGGGGCTGTTTTTGGGGGGGGGGCCTTTGGGAGCAGCCCCCTTGTGGCTGGACAAAATGTTGGGGGGGGCCCCCATGGTGGGGGGCAGCCCCCACAAATGGTGGAGAGTGTTGGGAGGAAGGTGGGGCCCCATGGGGGAACACCATGGACAAGGGAACATGTTTTTCCCTTGTTTGGTGGGAACATGTTCTCCTTGTTTTGTGGGAACATGTTTTCCCCATGTTTAGTGGGCTGAATTTTCAGCCCCCTCCACCCCTTCCACCACTATATAAGGAGGAGGAGAGGTGCTCTCCAACTCCACTCCAACTCTCTCACACAAGCCATGCATGATCTGGCATTCTCTCTCCCTCCCACGAAATAGTTTCGTAGTACCGAAAGGCTGTCTGGGTTCCGGTGGGAACTAGTTCTGGACGGCGAAGCCCTACCGGATAGATGGCACCGTATGTGTGCAACCCCGTAGAGAGGTCGTAGTTTCGTCCTTTTGCCCGAGGGGCTGTTCGAGTGTCCTCCCGAAGGGCTGTCCGAGTGACGGTCCGAGTTCTGTGAGTCCTCCCGAAGGGCTGTCCACGACACCGTCCGGGGGACTGTCCGACCGCCTCCCGGAGGGCTGTCCGAGTGGCGGATGAGGGAGTACATCCTCGCGGTTGGGAGGTTGTAAATCCTAGCTGCGGGGATCTGCACCGACGATCGTCATCGACTCTACTTCCGCTGTGCTACGAGTCGGTAACGAAAATGATCAAACCTTGTATGCAGTCTCCATAGTGGTCCTGGGCTGGTGCGTAGGTCGGAAAATTTTTGTTTTCTACTGCGTTACCCAACAGCAGTTCCTTTCTGCCTGAACACACTTATGAATAGTTCTTCACATTACCGAGGATCCGTTCATCCCCAGTTGTTCTTGTGCTTTCCAAAATACTTGGAATTGCTATCTGATCTCCCAAAAATCCTCTGCAGCCTATTTGCTCTTGTTTTTCCTTGCCTGCTTGCATTATGGTTAATTCCATATGTCTAGCAATATTTATTATAATCCTTTGTGATTATCAATCTGTTCCTATGGATTCAACGTGTGTGCGACTACTCGCAATCACCAATTCATCCATAGAAATTTTCTTTCCGGCTCAGACATCGTTTCGGATATGAGCTGGTTCTTGCCCAATCAAGATTGGATTGGGTGCGCCTCTAAGTCTGTTCAACCTATCTACCTTCGATCAGAGCTTCTCATTCTGATACACTGGTCTAGAAATCAAATTCCTTTGTACTTAAGCATCGAATTATTCAGATGTTTCTATAAGCCGATGCCTTTGCACCCCTTCTTCCTCTGATTGATTATCGATACTCGCATCAATTCAGTCATGAATCATCAGATCCTTTGTCGGATTATTATTCAACAGTGTCCTTCATATTTAACCGCCTTGTGAATTCTTCCCTGATACATAATGCCTTTGGTAAATGGTATCCACTCCTTTTTGCAAACATGCTCTGCTTCCGAGCTTGAGTTATTTATTCCTAGAGTTCGTGGTATATGTTCCTAAGATGCCTCGATGGGTTGAACCTATGCTTGCCCTAATCGGTGTGAACTCGAAAAGTTATGCGGGTTATACTCTACTGGCTTTTCGCCATATGAAATTTCAATGTTACAACTTCTTCGAAGGCGAGAAGTGAATGAAAGCTTATGTATCGAAGAAGTGGGAGTCGACCTTGAACCTTGTGTTCATGCCCATGGACACGATGTAGATCTTATCATGGCAGCTTCTCTTAAAATTAACTGTCCCCTTGGTTTAATTTCATCTTATATCTGGGGTTTGGTCCTTCGCAACCGTTGTTCCGACCATGATTGTTCCCCTTTGATTCTATTTCTCAAACAAGTTAAAGTACTTGCCTTCTACAGATCAATACACCTGCCCAACCTCTATTTTGATCTACCTTCAAGTATTACCCCCTGGTATCTCGAGGATATCAACCCATTGCACTACATCTTATGCATTTCTTATGAAGTAATGCCCTTCCTGTCATAGTTACTCCATGGGTTCTGGGTTGTCGTCAACCGAGAACACCGATTAGTGAATCAAATCAACACTGTGATTCAGTACTCCTAGTACTTTGTTGTTGAGAAGTTTAATACTACATGATGTCATTCCTAACCTGATCGGCTATCATTATCATGCTAAATTTTAACTGTGCTACCTAGTCCTTCTTCCGGAGCACAATTTTCGACAATGAGCTAGGCTTACGTCAATCTTCCTCGACATATCATTTCACCTCAAACAGCAAGCTTGATTCCGAGTTTATGACATATCCGTGGTTGCAATAATCCATCGCTTCATCAGTCCTTTTGCTTGATGCAGTCATTGTTTGATTGCTTCTTCATGGAGCCTCTCGACAAAATGTGTCATGATCATCATCAGCATCCTGAGCTCTTCCAGGATATCAATTGAATTCATGATGAGAAAGACCATCCTTGCCCTCGATGATTAGTGTTATCATCGACCACTCTACTACCTTCCCTCCAACACAAACTTGTTCGTGTTTTGTGTTATACCTTGAGTCCCTTGCTATCCAGCAATTGTTCTTCTTTACCTTGGAGTATTACCATCTTTTATGTCAAGAACGTTGTGAGAATTTCACCACCTCTTGAGAATTCTTGACACAAGTGATACTTACCACGATCACCTTTCTTTTCTTGGTCCCCGTGTTGTTTCTAACCGGAATACCAACAAATGGACTATGAGGTGTAAAATTCAAAACATCTAGCAACCCTATTGCCTGTAAGTTAACGAACGAAAGTTTCATTCTTTGTGTATTGGTTATCGAATCACCATTCTAACATTGATCGTGCTACCTAAGCTCATATTTCGGGCGCACCTTTCAACCAATCTTTAATTGTGCATGTTTTCCTCGAGCATACATCATTATAACATTTGATCTGACAAATGTTATCTCCTTGTTCACTTAAATTGGGAAATCCATCTTTTGGAAATCTCGATGAATTGTCGCTGAGTTCACCAGCTACTTCCTCATCCCCTCCTTGGTTTAATGATGAACTCTTATTTAAGAACTCGCTTCCATAGTTCATTTCCTGAGAATCTTAAATTGTCATCTCATAAATTGTGTTGCACCTTTTTCTTCTCAGACATCCTGCGTCTGAGGTATCCTGACACCAATCAGATCTGAATCTCGGTCAGATATGATGGTTGGAACATATTCCCAAGAGTTATAACAAGGTGATGTCATGCCTAGCACACCTGCCCGGAGGACCTATTGTTATAGTTTCCTTTTAGCAAGGTTATCTATTCTTCCATGAGGAAATGGTAAGACTTATTCTATAAGTTGTTCCTGATGAATCCTTCGTGTATCCAAGGTCTGACCTTTGCTTGAAGACCATATCAATGCTATCTCAAAGTGTGTCTGTGGTACTCTGATTTTCTATAAGAACGGCTGAAGCAATGCTAAATTTTCGTTATCAATTATCCAAACACCGTTGTATGGGTAACGTCATGAAATTCCTCCCCCCTTACCTAAAGGGTTTTCTATGTTATATCCTATCATGGATATCATGCTCTGCTTGTCCTTGGGAAGGATATACCCCTGAAATATGTGTTTAAACACATTTTCATTTCCATTGTTCTGTTTAATCTGATAATCGTATTTCGTTTCCATTGTTTTGTTTAATCTTTCTGGTAATCTGACTTAACTGAGCAGTGATAATTCCCTGCTTAGGTAAGCACCTTGTTGTACCGCTCTATCAGTAAGACCCTGTTACTATTGTTGATGACTTTCCGGTAACCATCGATGGACGAGAACTTTGCGTATTGGTTCGCCTCGTTCAACGAGCAGGAAAATGGTTCTCTTCATCCCTCGCCCTTGGTACCGATGTTGTTGCCGACATAACTGACATGCTACCCTCTGACCTGCCTTGCTATCATGACCGTGCAAGATGTCAGCGCCCTTCCTACTTTTAACCAACATGGTGGGCCCATAACCCACAGTTCCACAGGATCGAAACCTGACTCTCCTATACTCCCTGTTGTCAAAGTTATTCCTCATGCTTGACTTCGTATGTAATTCACGGGCCACCTGCCTAGTGATCTATTCTAGTATCAGACGCAATGCTTAATCCCATTGCTCTAAACCCCTTTCACACTTCGTTTGAGGCAACGAACGATTGCCTATGCGCTTGAAACTTCTATTTTGCACCTTTCTACTTTGCTCTCGATAATTTCTTAAGTTTCAATTCGAGGGTTACTTCCGCCACCTTCCCCGACGTTATCTACCAGATAGTCAACCTTGCAGAGATTCGTTCTCCCAGAATACCCCCTTATTCTTTCGTAAGTACGATGGAGTTCCCGAAGAAAGGATGACGACTTCACCATGATGACCCGAAACAGAGAAATGGAGCCATCAATGCAATGGATCAACCTCTTCGAGAAGAGCAACCAAGACCAAGAAGACCCGTTAGAATTTCGCAACTAGAACTTTTCCCTTACTCCCCCTCTTAAATCTCGGGACGAGATTTCTTGTAGTGGAGGAGATTTGTAACACCCCCAGTGGTTAGCTACAGTAATCACCATTTTTGATAATGCCATGTCATCATGATCAACTGTGAGTAATCATCATTAGTACCAAAACCCATTTCAAATTCCAATTCAAATGGAAATTCAAACTTAAGGTGAAAATAAAAGTTGATCAAATTTGAAAACTAAAATGTTCATTACATAGCAAATAATCCAGAGGCAATTGTAAAATTATAAGCAACATTAATCAAATTAAATAAATGACTCTAACAGCAAGAAACAGTAGCAAAACAGAATTATTTAATACCTTTTCATTTAAATAAAATCCATATGAAAAGATATGGACCACAAACCTTTTTATAACAGAGCTAGAAATAGCACTATAAATATGTGGCTAGTTCACCTAATTTACAAAAGTCATTTGGCTTAAAAAGGAAAAGATAAAACAGAAATAACGAAAGAAAATAGAAAAGAGAAAAGAAGAAAAGAAATATAGAAAAGAGCCCACCGCCACCTGGGCCTAAGTCAGCACAGGCGGCCCAGCCCACCGCCTGCCGTCCCCCACCTCGCGCTGTTCACCCCCCCCCCTCTCTGTCGTCTCCACAGCGCCCCCGCGCGCGCGCTCCCCCAGCCCCCCCTCTGCTGCTCGACACCGCGCCCCGCTGCTCGCTGTGGGTGGATAAGGGCCCCCCTGGCTCCCCACTGAACCCTCTGGTCTCTCTCCTCCCCTCTCCACCGCCTCTCTTCTCTCTCCCTCGAGCTCACCGTACGCCATGGCCGCGCCCCCGTGAGATCTCGCGGTCACCGCATCCCCCGTGTCCCATTTCCGTGTCCGGCAACACCATGGGCGTCTCCTCCTTCGACTCCCCGCACTCCACCGGGCCGGGACGCACCGCAACCTCCTCCCCGAGCCTGCCTTCATCTTCGGCACCGATGGCTTCTTCCGGTCAATTCGGTCGACGCCGACCTCCCCACGCCTCGTCGGCCCCCTCTACGAGTTCCCTGTGAGCGCACGCATCTTCCCCCTCTCTTTCGAGCTCGATTCCGAGCTCGCGCGCATGTTTTTCACTATGGCCGTAGCCGCGCCACCGCCTGGCTCGTCATCCGGCCAACTCCTGTGACCCTTTCGTCCGGCCGATGCCCCCACTGGATGCGCGGCTTCGCGCCCGTCCGAATGGACCAAGCCCCGCCGCAAATGGCCGCCCGTAGTGCGTTCCGGCGTGTCGCCGCCGCGTGCTGTGGCGCCGGTGTTTAAACGTCGGCTGGCACTGTTCACCGGGCCCGCCTGTCAGCTAGTTAGATTAGGGTTAATATGTGTTTAGTTAAGTCAAATAGCCGCTGACATGTGGGGCCCCTGTAAAAATAACATTTGGATTAAGACATGTCACTAACACATGGGCCCATGCACTATAGCAATTAATTAAATCGTAATTAAGCCTGTGTCACTCACTAATAGGGCCCACGTGCTAATTAGGCCCTTTTAGTTAAATTAACTCATTGGATTAAGCTACTATATATGACATGTGGGACCCAGAGGGACCCACCTGTCAGGTTTGACCCTGGTCAGCCGGGTTTGACCTGCTGACATCATGGTGATGTCATGCTGACATCATCATTTACTATTCTGGATAATGTTGGATTAAATGGGTTTAATAAATTCATAAAATAATTAAAACTTTAGAAAATCATATAGAATAAACCGTAACTCCGATGAAAATACTTTATACATGAAAGTTGCTCAGAATTTCGATATGAATCTGAATACGCCCTCTGTATTCCTGTCAGATGCCCCTAGATAGATGAACATGGAACTTTTAGACCGATTTCAACAAGTAAATAGTGCCCAACTTTAATTAAATAAATCCGGATAAATTCCTAAATTAACTAAATCATTTAGTTAGGCAGTAGAACACCTCTGCATATAATTTAGACATGTCATGCATATTGTTTGCATTTTGCCGTGAAATTATTGTTTCTCTCCCCCTCCTTCTCTCTCGACAGACGCCGAGACCGACGACGTTGCAGCTGGGTACGACTACGCTACAGACGAGCAGCCCGTTGACGACCCCTCTTTCTTGCCAGAGCAACCAGGCAAGCCCCCCCTTGAGCATCCAGATATCGCCCATTCCATTTCTCCTGCTTGCATTAGATTTTGCTACTATTAATGTTTGCCCCTATTCTGGTGCATAGCCCGCTTTTGTAACCTGTTTAATGTTACCTTACCTGCGTATGTTAAACTGCTTAGTATAGGTTGGTAGTGAACCATCAGTGACCCCCACCACCTTACCCTTGTTGCCCCTCCTTGATCATTGACGACTCGATCAATGTGATCGTCGACCAGGGACCGACACATCACCTCACCCCCCTTAGTTGTACGACTCTGCATAGTTACTCTTGAGTGCCGAGGGTGATACCTCGTAACGCACTCCTGATGAATACTCTGCAGTGTAGCTGTTTGGTTGTGGTCATCGAGGGTGATTCCTCCTTCTCCACTTCCGATACGACTCTGTCGTGCAACCCCTTAGTGTGAACCTCGAGGGTGATGCCTCATACGTTCACCCTGATGATTTCATCGAGTGGAATCCACCGAGGGTGATTCCTCGGGGTTTTCCCCCTTGATGTTATGACCACATGGTTACTTTGACCTTTGTTACAGGCGGGACGACCCTGATGGGTACCCGCAGGGGATCGATAATGTCGGGTGCGCCGGAAGGGCACTCGAGTGTGATATTGTGGCGGAGCTTCAGAAACTCTTATTGTCTCCGCGTGTTACTAAATGAGCATATCGAATTTGGGTGTTTGAGCTGAGTGGGTCGACGTGCCCTATACGCACTACCACCATGCGGGATAATGGTTATGGGGCCCTCTGCGATGTACGTTTCTCTCGAAAGCTCTTCAGACGTCACGTTTCACCGTGCGGGCTGATCACCGGGATTGCGCTGGATACTTCACTGACGAGTTCAGTGTCGAGCCTGCACCCCGGCCAGCCACGCAACACGTAGGGTGCCCAGGGCGATGGCCCAAGACCTCTGATTGCATAGGTTAGTCCGGCGTGCTGACCTCTCTGCTGAGCCTAGGTACGGCGCTGCTTCATGTTGATCTCCCGAGGCCGGGCATTACCCAGTAAGTATGTCCGGCCAGAGGTGATCGAGCGTGTTGGGTAACAGTAGTGCACCCCTGCAGGGAAGAATAATCTATCGATAGCCGGTCCTACGGTAAAGGACGCTCAGTTTGTGTATCCCGATCTACTACTTGAACTGGATACTTCTTACTTAATTGAAGCTTCGGGATCGCTCTCTCGCAGGGAGTCGAGGAAGGATCTCTAGGCTTTGCTTCAACATGTTTGCTTAATAAAATGCTATTTTACTCTCTTCTATTGCTGCAAGATGGTGGCTCGTGAAGATGTTTGAAGATGCTAGTCTTCGATAGGACTAGGCCTTCCCTCTATTTTGGCTTTTCTGCAGCCTTGTCCACATATACAACCTTTCCCCTTTGATAATCTGCATATGCAGTGTAGATCTTTGCTTGCTGAGTACTTCGGATGAGTACTCACGGTTGCTTTGTTACTTTTTTCCTCATACCCCACTTTGATGATACATCAGACGATGGAGCCCCGGAGCCAGATGCCACGAAAGGAGCTTACTACCAGGAGGGTCCAGACGGCACGTACTACTGGATCAAGCCAGCCGACCAGGATTAGGATCAGAGGCTCCCAGGCAGGAGGCCTACGCCTTTCGATCTAGAGTCGTTGTTTGTGCTAGCCTTCTTAAGGCAAAACTTGTCTAACTATGTCTGTACTTAGATAATATTTGTATGACTGACTTATGTATTCGGATCCTCGTGATCCCTGGTCTGTAATATTGTGGATCTCCGTTTATTTGTGTTAGAGTTGTGTTGTGATATCTTCCCGTGAGTCCCTGTTCTTGATCGTGCATATTTGCGTATATGATTAGTGCACGATTGTGTCGGGGGCGTCACAGGAGCTTCAGCCGCTGTTTGCATGGATCAAAACAGCAACTACCTTGGAGCCTCTGCGGTGGTATTTGATGGTCTAGTCGACGCTCCATGCCTGGAAGCTCAAGCATGCAATGAGGCTCTTGCCCTAGCGCAAGACCTGCTTCTTACACATGCGATAATAGCGTCTGACTGCTTGCAGGTTATTGAAGACATTAATGGAGCTTCGAGCTCTTCTTCTTATGCTTCAGTTTTGAATGAGATTAGAGATAGAGTTACATTTTTTGTAAACATTACCTTTCGGTTTGAAAACAGGGAGGCAAACTTTGAAGCACATGCCTTAGCGAAGGCTGCTTCGTCGCTACCTGTTGGGCGCCACCTGTGGCTAGGGAACCCACCAGACATTATTTGTATTCCTTCTGTCTGATTGATGAATAATCCCTAGTTCACCTCAAAAAAAAACTTGGGCTTCAGTCGCAGACGCGCAATGTGAGTCTCGCCCTACACCACAATCTCTGATTTGACTTGCCGCATGAGGAGCACCCAGGATCGAGAGGGGAGAGATGACGAGCCATCGCCGCCTCCGCTCGACGGCGGCGCCGCCGCTGGAGGACCTGCTCTACGAGGTACTCCTCCGCCTCCCGCCGCAGCCGTCCTCCCTCCCGCGCGCCTCCCTCATGTGCAATCCCTAGCGCAGCCTCGTCTCAGATCCGGGTTTCCTCCGCCGCTTCCGCCTCCACCACCGCCGCAACGCTCCCCTACTCGGTTTCTTTGATATTAGTCACGTTGAGCAGAGTTTTGACGACATCTACTTCCTACCAACCATGGATCGTCCAAATTGTCTACCGGATGGCTCGGAGGGCCGCTTGTACTTGCCGGCCGAGCTAGACCACGGCTACCGCGCGCTCCTTGGATGCCGCGATGGTCTCGTCCTCATCCTCCGGTTAACTTGGATGTGCCCCAGGAAAACACCCCTAGCATCGTGGCGCCCGATCCTGGTGTGGGATCTTGTCAGCGGCGACCAGCACCGCATTGCTCTCCCCCTGCCTCCGATGATGTTAAGCTCTCGTGGTGGATCAGCGGTTCGGTGCTTCATCGTGCCAGATTAGACCACTTATCAGGTAATCTTGCTGATGGCAAAGGAGGAAACACAAAATAGACGATTGCTCGCCTGGATTTACTCGTCCGAGACCCGCGAATGGGGTGATCCCACTTTGACTCTGATTCCATCCTAGGACTTCTTAGAACATACGGCCAAGCCCGCTGTGCTGGCTGGGAATTCTCTTTACTGGATCCTTGTTGGTAGTTCATCAAGCATCGTTGAGTTTGATTTGGGTAGGGAGAGACTAGTTGTGATACCTGTGCCGCGGCAATTGTATATGATCCACAGGAGCCAGTACTCGATTTTGCAGGCAGATGGGGGTGGGCTTGGCTTCCTTTTTCTGTTAAAGTGGGACTACAAGGCAGTGTTATACAACTGGAAGAAAGATTGTGATGGTGTTTGTTCATGGGTGATCGTAAGAGTCATTGAGCTGGACAAGCTACTTTCTCTGAATGCAGAGAAGTACGAGCTACTTTGCAAGAATCGACATAAGGAGGGCACAAGGATACTAGGGTTTTCTGAGCTCAACAATATGATACTCCTGAAGATGTTTATCGGCGTGTATATGATTCAGCTTGACTCATTGCAGTTGAAGAAACTTCCCAGGACCCACGAGCACATATTGGACCTGCATATAGTCGTGCATGCATTCGAAAGTGTATATACTGCAGGTAATAGCATGCCTAAACCAATTTATGTTTTGATAATTGGGTTGACAGATTTGCGTTCCATTCTTTAGCATTATGCTAACAATCATGTCACTTACTTTTTTATGCTCGACGATCTTTTTAGGGTTGTTGTTTCGTATTGGTTTATTATAATCGTTTGTCTTTTGACATTCTATGTGATGATTATGTCTTGAAAAACATGTAATTATGTATTTTGATGTTGAGTTCTCTTAATTGAACCCCCTGGTGACCTTCCCTTAATAGAACAGTGAAGGAAAATATGCAATTTTTTCTATAATAACTGAACTAGATGATATATTCGACAATAGTATAATGTTAGTATTGGTGTATAGCATGCAGTGCAAGTGTTTATAATGGTGCAAAACTGAAGAGAATTACCTTAAGAAAACTAGTACTTCACACCAAATGGATAGGTAGTAAAATTGGCACATTCTGAATCTTAAATGCTAGTCATATTTCATTCTTTCCATATTGTTTTGAGAGAATTCTTGGTACCTAGTACTCCTTATAGAGTGTTAGGAGTACACTAAAATCTGATGCATTTAAGAGGGTTTAGTCTTTTATGGCAAAACTGACTTCGGACAAATCTAATTTCCAATCCTTCACCAACTGTTTGATCGGACAGTGCTGCCAGTTGCGTGGCCGCTCATAACCGCCATGAAGAGTGCAGCGTCTCCATGTCGTTTCTCATGAACCGCTGTGTGCTGGCTGCTGCTTGCTCTCCTCATCTAGTCAATTCTCTTTCACCACTGACTCTGCATATGTGCCTGTCAACGCCTTCTTCATGCAGCCACAACCTGCATTCCTCCATGCCGCCAGTGTGTTTACCATCTTTAATTACCAAGATTTTAGTTAACTGCTAATGAGCAGGTTGTGAATGTTGTTTATTTTTTACTACTTTAGAAATAGTCCTGTGGCAATAGGCAATTTCATTTGTGGCAGAGAAAATTAATAAATCGAGTTAATTTCATCTTTTCTGGCTAAATTTATCTTAAGAAGGGAATAGTCATGGTCACTTGCTGAATATATTGGTATGGGTATATCTTTTTGTCCAACATAGCATGGAGCAAGAGTAAGAGTAATTTTAGATAACTTCTCCACTCTGATGAGCTAATAGTCCGACTGTGTGCATATTCTTCTTCTTTTTTGATTCCCCAAAACAAAGAAAATGGAGAGGCTGCCTGAATTTATAACCAGTGAGGAATGGAATTTGAATCAAACCTGCTCTCCAGAACTTAAAATTTGCGCCATCTCTCCAAATCTAAGACACATATTTAGCTTTCAAAATTTGACCTGGTTTAGATCAGCAGCCAGTGAATGTGTGATTGATGCTTCTCTGATTGGGCATGCATGTGCCATGAAGGCGCGAGTTGCTGCAAAAGAGCCGGTCTGTGTGCGAGCGCAGGCAAGAGAAAGCTGGGGTGAGTTTTCAGCATTAATTGATGTGTAATTTGAATGATCAACAAATTAATCAGGCGATTAAAGAGGAAATTTAGCGGATTTATTTCCCAGCAAAGAGTGTGCGCTCGTTGGCCCCTACCAAAATTGAAAAGCCGATCTCTACCCCATTGCTCTTACTTGGTCTTGCCGAATCTGCCTGATGGCCCTACAAACCTGAACGGAGGGAGTAGTAGATGGTTTTTTTGTTTACCTATTCCTAATGTTGTATGAGGCCTAAGCTTACATCCGACAAAAAATACCTGAGTTGTTTTCCTCAAATTATATGTGATTAATCTTAATATCTCATTGAGGCCCCATCATATCTTTTTTCTTTTCTTTTCGCTAGAATGCCGTTCGTTCCCTGACTTCATATGCTTGTAGGTACAGGCTTTGGTGGTGGACATGGTGGAGCAGAAGTTTTGTACAATGCATAATATGTTTGTCCAGACAGACATGCTATCGTGATATACAAATAGAGCAGGTAAGCTTATCTCTAAGTGCTAGGAGAATGAAATATTTTCTGTTTTACTTTGTATTGGTATATAAATTGTTGAGCATTACAAATTTTTGTACCGCGGAGTATATAATGTGTAATTTTTCTTGATGAGCAGTACAAATTTGTTTGACCAATGAGATCGATTGCTCCGCAGGTCTATTGGAGATGCAGAGATGGCTTCTTGGCTGTGTGTGGAAATGCCCCCTCTGTGTTGCATCCACACCGGTGATCTGTGAAGTGGACTTTCAGGAGTCAATTGCTTCATTTGCTGAATAGTGTCTATTATGTTGTACGTTTACCCAAATTCTGGCTGATGGATGTTGAATGTTCAACTGCACGCAGCGATCCACTGATGCGTGCCACCCTAGAGCTCGATGGTGTCCATCTCTGGTTGTTGTACTGTTAGAAATGTTGCAAATTGTTGTTGTACTGTTAGACAATGTATGTTTCTATGATGCAGATTGTTGCTGTACTGATAGAAATATGTTTCTATATTGCAAATTTTTGTTGTACTGTTAGACAATGTATGTTTCTATGTTACACACCGTTTTTTTATTGTTAGACAATATATGTTTTGTGTGTCACATGTTCATTGCCATATGAGTAATATCGGTCCTCTGCGGAAGAGAAGATTCATGTGCTTAAAGTTCCCAGCCCTCAAGGTAGAGAACTTGACCAAGAACACATTCTTCCCTATTCACTCCTTGCTTGTGGAGCCCAAATTCAGAATCTCTCTGCTGTCGAACTGCCAAAAGAGACGCGACACCCCATCATCCTGGATAAGAAGGGCAGGTCTAAGTACCAAAACTTTCCGAAGAATGCCCTTGTTCTGACAAACCCCAAACTGTATGGTGCATAGGTAGAAACTTTTTCAACTTCGGAATTAGCCTTCCATTTTCAATTGCAGATATTGGTCTCCCGTGGCAACAAAGTTGGAGTTTCAAAAAAGATTACTGGGATAGAACGCACCCGGTTGAAGGGCATTACAAAGTTATTATGACCTCCTGGATTTACTCTGACCGCTTGTACAGTTGTCGCTGGTCATTCTTGGGAGGAGTTGAACAAGGACCTTGATCGCTTGTTATCTACCTGGAAAGGAATAACTCAACATGCTCAATCTGCTGCCTTAGCTGCCGAGGAGGATGTCGAAGGTGCTATTCCTGTGATGTTGTATAGATCAAAGGGCCAGCCTCTATCTATTGTTCAAGATGATTTTAATGAGAAGGTGAGTTAAGTTTGCATACTATTCAAACACAGCAGAACTGATAAAATTATGTCACCAGTTCATTTCTTTCAAACGCTTTACTTGAATCCCAATTAATTGGTATTCTTCACTTAGGTCAAGAGGTTGGTTGTGGATTCTCCTCGCACCTACGAGGTGATTAGCTTGATATATGATACGTTTATAGTCGTTTAAACTCTTGAAGAAATATTTTTTGCAAATTATCTTTCCTTCACACTGATGCATGCTTTATGGTGTGTACCTCTAGACAGAAGTTGACTTCTATATGCCTGTTTTTCCTAATCTAAAAAGTGAACACTTGAAAATATATCCACCAAAAATTTGCTGCACATTTTTTGTTGTCACATAAGCCTGTTGAATAAGTGGCCCACAGCGGTGGTGGCAGCCAGGTCGTGGGGAGCCGTGAGACGCATTGGCGCCACCCAACGAGAGCCAACCCACCACCGTCACCGATGTCGAGGTTGTGTGGTGGCTGCGTCGAGCTCTCAAATTTTCATCAAACGTTGCGGCTGCGTCTCTAGCCTGGTGCCTTATACGTGTGCTGGTTACGTGCATGCTAACCTAACCTGGATAGAAGACGGAGAATGGCAATCACTCGCCAACATGCAACATTTTTTTAGTGAAAGCCTTGTGGGCCACCTGCAACTTCTTTTTTGGTGAACCCTTGTGGGGACTTTATTGAGCATTAAGCAAACTTGCATCATTCAGTACATCACCAAAAATACAGCTGGGAGGTGATCCATCCTCGCTCAAAGCATTACTAGAATCAAAAGTAAAATAAGCTAAATTATGTGCCACCTTGTTTGCTTCCTGCAGACAATGCTGAAAAGAAATAGTCTACCGGCGATCAAGAAACACTGTGCTAGAATTATTGTATATGGATTCCAGATTTCAATGGTTCCTGAAAGTGTCTGAATATTACAACGCATCGTTTTTGCACCATACTAACGCTCCCATTCAGCATAATATGCGGATCGGACGGAGAACATATACAATATTGTTTTATGCCAGGCCACAAAATCCAGTCCAAGTGCTCACTAAGAGGTATCTGAACTACCCTCTCAACATTAACTGGCAGCTCCTCGGTGGTGCTTCATCCCACTTTCCTGTAACAGAGTTTATTAATTCATCAACTATTCTCAACAAAAGATTGTCCCGAGTAGTCAATTTTTCTTGTTGGGCTCCCCTGAACGTAATGGTCGCGCCTAACCCAACCCTCCAAATATGACCTCTACTGAATGTATTAAGATCAACTATAATACTTCATGTGAACGATAATGCTTTCTTTGGA
This sequence comes from Thinopyrum elongatum, assembly GCA_011799875.1. Classification (NCBI taxonomy): domain Eukaryota; kingdom Viridiplantae; phylum Streptophyta; class Magnoliopsida; order Poales; family Poaceae; genus Thinopyrum; species Thinopyrum elongatum. The sequence continues at coordinate 88,089,174 of CM022302.1, read as the reverse complement.
CCTGCGTTCAACACATTTCCATATGGATAGTATTTTGCTCTCAGGAATCTGTTGCATTAGTGATAAGTCTAGTAACATGTTTTGCTAGCATGGCCAAATTAAATGCATGTAGATCTCAAAATCCCATGCCACCATCAGATTTAGGGATACACATCGTCCACCAAGCAACCCAATGCATCTTTCTTGCTCTTCCGTATCACCCCCAAAATCAAGACATGGCATCTATTATTTCTTACATACATGTCTTCTTTGGAATTTGGAACACCGGCATAGCGGAAATAGGGATAGAAAAAATGATCGCCTTTAATAAGATAAGTTACTTCCTACAACTCGACAAAAACTTCTCCTACCAGCTTTTCGGGCGGTTTATGATTCATTCAAGAAGATGAATAAAACTATAGCTTCTGTCAACACCAACCATGGTTGGGAGACCGCTGTATTTAGCAGATATTTGCTTCAGTTATAATATTAAGCTAATTACACATCCTAGTGTTGGAGATAAATTCGACAGATCCCTCGGTAGGGTATCCTAAGCTAGGCTACTTTGCACGATGGTAACAGAGACGAGGTTTTACCTAGGTTCAGGCTCTCGAGAGGAGATAATACCCTACGTCCTGCTTATGTTTTATTGTGTTGGTGTGTATTGAGAGTAGAAAGAACCGAGAAATTGTAAGTTGTCTATCTATCTGCCTAGCCCCTCGGCTTATATAGCATACCGGGGGGTCCTAGGGTACACGGGTCCTAGTTGGCTACGTACAAGGAGGTAGAATCCTCCATGACCCCAGCGTCTTGTCTTGCACATCAAGCCTTCTGGAATCTTCTTGTGATACGCCATGGTGTTCCTATGCTTGAATAGTTCTTGGATATAGGGGCCATACTTCGCCACTTGCACACCGCTCGATGGTGCATGATTCACTTGATTGATACAACCGGGACATCGGTTGCATTGGTCGTGAATGGTGCCCCAGTGATGCCCAAGAGAACCTTGCATACGGCTTGATTGCACCTCCACTGATTTGTTGTAGTAATCAGGAATTCTTTCCCAAAACATAGCCTTGGCTTAATCCGATCCAACCGTTGCATCCATGGACATGTTCATCCAAGCATAGCATAGAGCAACATCTTCAACTTGATTGTAGTGGTGAGTGTGTGACCTTGACGATCTTGTGCTTGCTTCGACCACCTCCTCAACTTGGTCTCCATCGACCACCTCCTCGTCTTCGAACGCCTCCAAATGATCCCAAATAGAGTCATAATTGAGATCATCTAGCCTTATTGTAGTCGAGGACTCCAAAGATGCTAAGAATTTGGCCGTGTTCATCTCCACACTATGGCAACAAAACGAAAAAACTCCATCACCATCGCCCACCAACAATCACCATCTAAAATCCGTTGACTGAAATGTGAAAGATGTTTTTATTTACCTTGTTGCCATTTCATCGAGCACTTGGCGGCTGCGACCCTTCTTGCCGGCTGCGGCCTCCGGACGCGCCGGAGCAGTGGCCGTAGGGATCGCCGAAGACACTGCACCAGGTGCCGGATGTGGATGGGGCGCTGGAGTGGTCTTCTTCTTCTTCTTCTTCTTCTTCTTCTTCGACCACCTCGGCGAGGGCCGCCGCCACCGCTGTCGGATTTCTAGCTTTCTTGGCGCCGGCGGGAGCGGCGGAAGGGCGGCCGACCGTCGTCACACTGGCGGCCTTTGTCGTGGTGGGAGTCGATGCTTGTGGCTGGTGGAGATTTTTCATCCCAACCTTTTTTTTCGGCGTGGGCAGCGGCACGGGGCTGATTTCCGGCGGCGACAAGCCGGCAGCGGTGGCTGGCGGAGTGGCGGAAGGGACTTGGCTATCCATTCCGGCGGGAGGACCGGTCATCGATTGCGACCGCAGCGTGTGGTGACAGCTGCAGCAGGAATGGTGGAGGCATGGGGGCGGGAGAAAGAGGTGCCCCACTTTTACTCGGCCACACAAGCGCCGAGCATATTTAGGCGGGTTGGAGGGGATTTTTGGCGGGGAAGTAAAAATTATCCTCCCTTGTAGGTTTTAGGACTTTGGATAGGTGCGGCAGAGTAAAACCGAATTGATTAATATGCAGAATACTGTTTTTAGGGGGGGTACTCCACCTTAAGTGGACCAGAGTACTATTTTATATGACCCTTCAGATTAACTGAAATGAAGGTTCATATTCAGTTGAAGGTTTCTTGGAAGAGATCTATTGTATTGTTGATCTTGGTAGTAATCTTAAATCCATACTAACGATTTGGTTCTGTATTTATGAAATAGTTGTTTACTTTTATTAAATTTAGTAGTCTTGCTGCAAGAGGCATGTTCATTTGTGCCAGAGAAAATTAATAAATTGATCTTATTTCATCTTTTCTGGCAAAATTTATTTAAAGTTTTAAATAGTTATGATCAGTTTTATTGTTGAATTTATTGGTATGGTTACATTTTGTTTTGTCCGACATGGCATGGAGCAAGCTTAAGAATAAGTGTATGAAACTCCTCAGTTCTGATTAGCTAATAATCTTAGCGTGCATATTGTACATTTTTTGACACTAGTGATTATATACTGTTTTGAGACTATTCGCTTTGTGTGATACTGAAACTAAAAAAAATTGAGAAGCTCTAGTTGCCTAAATCTATAACCATTGTTGAAAGAAAATTAGAATCGTGGCACCGTCTCTTCCAATCTAAAATGCATAGTTAGCTACCAAATTTTCATGTGATCTGCTGTTTGCAACAGCAGCCATTGCATCTGCGATTAATGCTCTCTGATTGGGAATGCATGTGCGTCGCTCCCTCGCGTACCCCCCTCACGTCGCTCCCACGAGCAACCGAGGGGATGAACCCTAGCCGCCGGGGCTAGTCCGCCACCTCCAGCTCCCTCCCTTGCCGCCGCCGGTGTGCGCCGCCGATCCGGTCGGCGTAGGTGACGGGGGGGATTTCCCTTCTCCTCGTTCGATGTCGTGCGGCGCGGGACGACGGCTTCGACGATGGCGTCATGTGGATCCAAGGCAGGGCGGCGCGGCGGCGCCACGTGGCTACGCGGGTGGATATTGGCTGGGCGTGGCGTGCCGGTCGGCTAGACGTGGCTAGAAGATGACGGTGGGGCTGGTCGTGGCCCATGGCGGTGGCGGCGTTCAGCCCGGATCCTGTCTTGGCCGTGGTGACGGCGACGGCTGACCCGGATCCGACCATGGTGGTGGCGGCGCCCCCCCCCCCCCCCCCCGCTGGGGATGACAGCCCAGGTGGTGGGTCCTTGTGGCAGCAGCGTTGGCGGCGGATCTTGGGATCCCGTGTCCGGGTTCGTCGCAGGACGTTCGCGGTGGCCGGAGCTTCCTCCGGCGTCGACGGCGCTTGATGCGGGGTTGCGGCGGCGGTTGTCGTTGTATGGGTGACGACAACAGCTGGCGCGACGGTGGGTGCTCCCTGTAGCGCCCAGAATCGGGGCGGCAGCCCCTCTTCATCAATGGCGGCAGACTCCGGGGTCGTGTGGGCAACTCGGAGTCCGGATATCGAGATGGTGATGGCCTTCTGAGGCTGGTGGCGGTATGGGACGTCCCTTCCATCAACAGACCGGGTTCGATGCAGCTAGGCAGGTGACACATGTGCCTCTTTCGGAGTTGTCGGGCGGTGCCTGTCGTCGGCAGGCGAAGCCATCGGTGGATGTGCTACCGGCGGATGGTATGCACGATGTCTTATATGGAGACGTCAAGTCATGCCTGTTACCGGCACGTGATGCACGGTGGCTCTGGCGGAGGTGTCAAGTTTATCCTGTTGTTATTGGATCAAAGTTGGTGCAACAGTAGCGAGAGGCAGGCGGTATGGGACATCTTTGTCTTCCGTTGTCTCCTCCATAGGTATCCAGCTATCGAGGCGTCGGTAGGCGGATAAGGGCGGATGGTATGGACGGCTTCAACGATGAGCTTTTGCACTCCGGTGCAAACACAAGATCTCTGATCGGGCTATGTCGTCGCGCACCTGCGTCGTGTCCTTGCTGAAGGTGGTGGATTGAAGCTTTGCTTTGGGGATGAGAATCCGAAGTTCAACCTTGTTGAGGACTCGCCATCATCGGCGCACGTGCGGTGATTCCTTCTTGAAGGCGTAGCCTAGGAGTTGTATTTTTTCCTTTATGTTGTGTCTTATATCATAGGGTTAGTGGCTATCTGGGGGAGTTACTGTCCCGAGGTATACGGCCTTAGGGTTTGTTTTTCGCTTTTTTTCCGGATCGATGATGTTCGGCTGCTGTATTTTGCACTATTAATAATATATGGCTGCATGCATCGTCCTGATGCAGAAGCCGGGGGATATCCTCCTTTTCAAAAAAAAAAACGCAGGGGCGAGCTGCCGCAAGAGAGCCCGCGTTAGTTTTCTGCATTAATTTGTATTGAATATGAATATTCAACGAATTGATCGGGCTATTATGGAGCAAACTTAGCAGATTTATTTCGCAAAAAAGTGCATGTGCTCATTGGCTCTGACCAAAATTGGGAACCTGGTCTCTACCCCAGCGCTCTGCCTTGGTCCTGCCGAATCGCTGGCCATATAAGCCTGGCCGCAGGAAGTAGTAGATGAGGTTTTGTTTATCTAACCCTGATGTTGTATCAAACCCAAGTTTACAACTTTAAATATAAAAAAAGGACCAGAGTTGTTTTCTTCAAATTATATATGTGAGTGTAATTATCTAAATATGTGCTTGAGGCCCTATTATATCTATGTATCTTCTCATTGGAATGTCATTGATTCTCTGACTTCGTATGCTTGTAGGCACGGGCATTGGTGCTGGAGATGGTGGAGCTGAACTTTTGCACAATACATAGTATGATTCTCAAGATATATTGAGTAGGTAATCTTATCTTTTAAGTGGTAGCTGAATGAAATATTTTCTCTTTCCTATGCTTTTTCGATATTTTCCTGTTTTACCTTTTTCTGGATGCTAAATAGTATTTGATATTTTTTTCTATCAAGTGCAGGCGTGCAAGTGTGAAGGCGATTGCATGATCCCCGGCCCCTCTATGCTAGTAACAGTATTGGAGCATTCCTTGTTCATTAATGAAAAGGCTTATAGCAATTATCATTTGACATTGCTGTTTATTTGGGATCATTATAATACCTAGTGCTCGCTTGTAATTATTGTACAGTCTTCAGCTTTTAGGTGATTTGCTTAAATATTTTCTCAGCATGTCTTTGTCTGTCACTCTAACTCACACATGTAATAGGCAATTGGCCTCTAGAGTTTTTAACATGCTGCCAGGTAGTTATGTACAGTCGTTACTATGTCCAACACTGCACATTCGTCTTACCTTGTATGAGATTTGAGTGCAAAGTGAGAACTGATTAGCTTATACTATGTGAAGGTTTTATATTTCCAGTTTTCACATAACAATAAAAATGAATCCAGTATATAGAAGTTTTCACCTTGGCTTCCCGGACGACAAATCTACACTAATACAATAGTTGAACCTCTTCCAAAATTTACCTTGGGTCATTGCTTATGTTATGTCCATTCACAGCCAACTCCGTAAAACAAAGATCTTCCTTATGAGTCACTGTTTCAAAAACAGAAACGATAGTGGAACATCTCCTCTAAATTCAAAAACACTGGAAGAGCATTTGAAATCAGGAGCACAAAAACCTTTCCTGCTGGTTGTAAATTTGAACTTAGTTGGTGGCCTTATTGATGGGCTTGAAGAACAAAGGCCTATATCGGACTATCCGTTGCAGAAGGAATCAATAAAAAAAACTAAGACTCCTCCACTACAAGTACGTAGCTCTACTGGAATATGCACTAATATGGTTCCGTTTCAGAGATGAAAACTCGATTTTCTCCATGCGGTAGCCACTACAGACTACAGAATAAATCCCATTCTGTTTCTTTCCGAACGACAAGACTCTTCAACCAATGATCATGAAGTCAAAGCAGCTATCATCTGGAAATGTTTAATAACCGAGTAGCTGTCTTGGCCAACCCCCAGTCCCCACAGGTTATTTAATCTTTCGGAGCTTGGGCAACAGGTTGAGGATCTTGGCTACCACGCGTCCCCCTTCTCAAGATGGGAGACTGATAATGTGATCGAGCAAAGTTCCCTGGACCCCTTAGCTTTGACGTGTTGTACATCAGAGATGTTGGCCGTTAATAAAAGAGGATTTTTACAAAGAAAGAAAGAAAGATATTCGGGAATCTGCTGTCCTCCATGCTTCATATCAAGCTAAGAGATACTACAATTGGACCTTTAGCAAGGTAGAAAAGAAAAACCATTAGTCCAGCATACACATTAAAATGTAATCTGTGATACATGGGAGTCATCAGTAGAGTGAATCATGAATTCATGATACGTCAAGGAATAATTACATCCAAATAGAATCCTACCCTTTAAATAAGTCAGAAAAACTTCTAGTCAAATTTACCCTTTTTTAAATGGGTGGCCAAAACATATATCCTTCGCACGTAGTGGGGCATCCTAAAAGAGCTCTAGCCTCAAATGGGTGCACCTATGTTTGTTTCTCGTTGTGATAGAGAAGTCGGCGCTGCATGTGGTGGGTTCCCTGCGGCAACAATGACTCCATGAGGGCGGTTTCAGCGAACAGTGCTCTCCGAAGGTTGCGTTGGATTGGTCAGTGCGAGGCTTGCAACTTTCTCCCGTGATGCACATCACCAAAATCAGAGCTGCCGGTCCTCGACGTCTCGGCCGATTGTTTGGCTTTGGACGGCAAGGTCCTTGGGTGTCGTTCATTCAGAGGGGTCTTCACGGGTCATTAGCGACAAAGTCAGAGTCGCCTGCTCAGGGAAAGGTGATAACGATGACATTGCGGGCAACCTCGACGACGTCCTCTCGGTGGTGTGTGTGGTCTTGGGTGCCAGGTCGGCTGAAGTGCCCTTTTTCTGTGGGTGTGTTGTATCGGTCTTCGCTCGGGTTTCCGCTAGTTAACCAGGCAACTCTCTTCATCTTAATCAATAAAAATGGCAAATCTTTTGTCTTGTATATACATATATATATATATATATATATATATATATAGGGTGGGTCTATTATGATAACACCCCTTAAGAGTCTTATTCTGCTAACACCTGGCTTATTCTGATAACACAAACGCACCGCCCCGCCCACCGAACCGAACATGCAGCGCCCCACAAAAACAAAGTTTAACGACAACAAAAAACTCTCAGCCCCATTCCCCACGACCCACCCCCCACCTTCCTCACGATCCACCTCCCACCCACCCCACCTTCCTCTCGATCCACCTCCTACCCACCCCAGCCGCCGCCGCCCAACCACATCCCGCCCCGACGGCGCCCAACCACGTCCCGCCCCGCCACCGCCCGCCGCCCACCATGTCCCGCTCCGCCGCAGCCACAGCCACCACACAACGCCACCACAGGCACCCCCACCTCCACCGCGCACAGCCCCGGCTGGATCCGACCAGGCTCTCCACGCAGCACAGCAACCAGGCTCTCCCGTCGGCGGCCGCCCCTTCCCGATTCCTCCACCTGAACGTCGCTCCGATCCGCGCTCGGGTAGATGCCCGCCGGCAGCCGGATCCGGCATCGAGCAGTGCATGAGCTCCTCAGCCATTCCCTAGTGATGGTGGCCGGCGCCGCCCCGCCTTCTTCTTCTCTGCACCCGACCGCTGCGAGCTCCGACCCCGACCACATCTTAACCGGCCCACAGACCCATGGATCCCACGTCGGATCCGAGTTCTTCCCTACCCTGAGCAACATCGCCCCCACCCGAAAACGCCAAGGACGAGCTCTCTCCTCCTCGTGGCACCCACCTCATGCAGCTCAGTCAAGGCGCCTGTGCAGCTCGATCGCGGCCCCGTCTTCGTGCAGGTTCGCTGGCCACCGCTTGCCTCTGCCGTCCTCCCTCGTCATCAGCCACGACGTTGCAACCACCGGCCTCGAGCGTCCTGTCCTCCCCATCAATTGTTTTTTTGTTGCTTTTTTCGATTTCACTTGGGCACTGTTGGCGCGTCAGTGCGGTGCGGTTGGATGTCCAGTCCACCGGCGACTGTGCTTGCAATCCGGTGGCGTGTGTAGGTTAACTACATCGCTGTTCAGTAGTGCGCTTGGGCGTGTGTAGCTGGGCGCTTGGGCGTGTGATGTTTTCTTGCGCGGGAGTGCGTCGGCGGCCGCTTTGTTGCAGGATGCATCCCACATCCGGGGTGTGAGCAGCTCAGATGGTGGAGTTCAGAGCTGCAGTGCACTCCGGTGGGGGCAGTGGTGCACTCTGGTCCTGCTGCAGTGCACTCCTTCCCATTTTGTGGCGGTTCATGGGCGGCTCACCCTCGCGGCTGTGGAAAATTAACTTTCTCTTTTGACGGGATGTTGCGGTTCAGTTTTGTTTTATTTGTAATCTTGAAGTGACGTTGATGTCCGGTGCCCGTTTTGTTCTGCGATGGGAGTATACATGTCTATATGTATGATTTCATTGCAGTTCGAGCAATGTATTCATGTGGTTTCATTGTGGTGCACTTGCAGTCCGGTGCGTGGGCACAGGAAGTGCTTTGTGGTTCATTCTGTAGAAAACAGTTGATGCAGTACACTCGCTTTGTCTCAGCAGCCACGATGCATTCATAAAAAAGTGAGAAGAAAAAACAAAAAAATAATAGTGCAGTTCACTAATCTCAAACATGCAAACTTCAAAAAGGCATTTTGGAAAAAATGCAGCACACTGGCCATGGTAATTCAGTTCGAACGTATTTCTAAAAATGTAGTTTCAAAACAACAAAAAATGCATGCAGCCCACTTCGATTTGTGTTGTGGTTCACTTTACCTTTGATGTGCACTGCACTCATCACAAGATGTTTCGTGTTTCATCAAAAAGTTAGAAAAATGAAGAGAGAAACCATGAAGTTCACTTGATTGTCTGATGCTGTGCGATTTTCAGTCTGAAGCAGTGCGTTTATCTGTATGATGCAGTACACAGGATGATTTTGGTGTCGCGAAAAAACAGAGTATCCGCATTTCTGTAAAATCAAAACTGATCTTAAACCATAAGGAATTAGAGATAGTGTTCTACATGAAAAAGGTGCGCCTCATCGATATCTTTCCAACGGCGTATAATTTGAATCATTCCGATCAGCGCTTCTTAAAAATTTCGTGAAAAACGGCCGCTGTCACTCGTCGTCAGCCGCACGATTTTCAAAATTAACTTAAAACCGTAAGGAATCTCAAAAACATTTAGACATATGAAAGTTGCGTCTCGTCCGTAGCTTTTCAACTGCTTATCACACGCCTTGTTTCGACAAACGGTTGAAAAACTGGAGCAAAAACAGTTCCGAAAAATTCAAAAAAAATTGAAAAACACAATTTCGTGATTTAGTAAATTTGAAACTGCTCTTAAATAGTAACGAATTAAAGAAAATAATAGATATGACAAAGATGCGCCTCGACGATATCTTTCCAACGGTATATCATTTGCTTCATTCCGACGAGCGGTTTAGAAGAAAACGTGAAAAAAACGCTCGCTGACATTCGTCGTGAGCCGCATAATTTTTAAAACTGCTCTTAAACTATGATGAATCTCGAAAAGTGTTCAACATGGCGAAGTTGCGCCTAATCCATAGCTTCTCAACGGTATATTACACGTGTCGTTCCGATAAACGGTTAAAAAACTAGAGCAAAAATAGTACCAAAAAAACAATACGTACAGTTTTTTCGACACGAAGTTCACTAGTCGCGGTATTGCAGTACCTTTGCTACTGAAAGTGCAGCGCCCTCGCGTTGAGCGTGCAGTGCGGAAGTGTTAGCAGAATAACTATTCTGCTAATATTAGCAGAATAGACCGGCTATATATATAGATACATACATACATACATACATACTCCCCCATTTCTGGTTTATAGGGCTCAATTCAAAAATCTCACCAACCAAGATAGATGGTGAGTGGTGGAATACTTTTTGTAGTTTGCAAAAGCACCCTATTAATGCTCTTGTTTTCCTCAAAAAATTATGTTTATCAATGCATTAATTGCAATGCATGCATGCATAAAGTACATGCATTGGTCAATTTTCTCCTAATACTTGCGTGCAATGATTTAATGCATCTTTGAATCTGAACATGTGATGGGGAACAACCAAATTGAGCCTTATAAAATGAAAAAACTAAAATTTTGAGATAAGCCCTATAAACCGGAAAGGAGGGAGTATATAGTTTGTCTGATCCAAACTTCATGTTGCCATGGTTTTTGTGTAGTCTAAATTTCTCTGATTTTGGTCACTATAGTTATTTAATACTTTATGATTTTTTGTTTAAATACATGATAAAAAAATGACTCGCCTAGATTCGTCATAAAAAACTGTTTCATCATGAGTAGTTGTCAAAATATATTGTTTTTATTCTATGCAGAGTGAAAAAAAGATACCTATTTTGGACTGACGGAAGTGTTAATTAATAATATGATGTGTGAATGTGATCCCTTGCTTGAGGGATCTAATGCATGAACAAGGAAGTATTAATTTATAATATGACGTATGATCTCTTGATTGAGGCGTTTACTGCTTGAATTTTATTAATTTCAATTTGCTACTGACTATTTAGCTCGCCCATTTCTAACCATGAGAACAACGCACATTTTAAATGATTTGAGAAGCTATGCAGTTCAGCATTTCTCTCGAATTTAGGTATTTCAACAACTGGTCATTTAGCTTCTGCTGAGATTAGATGTAGCCGAGGACTTGAGAACATGTCAACATTAGAAGTTGAAGGTTGCTCGTGTAAGGAAATAGAACTTGAAAATGTGCTGACTACAAATGAACCGTTCTATTGGTTTTGTCTGAGTCAACTTTGGAGGTCTTGGCCCTGTTTCTACATTGTTGAAGCTAATGAGTCAGACAAAAATTATGAGGTATAACTCTTTTTCTGAATTAATAATACAAATATGTTTGACTGAGGACATCCATTGCTCCGCAGGTACATGGAAATGCAGATGTGGCTTCTTGAGTGTAGGCTCCTCCATTCCGCGTGCCCGTGGAAATTGGCCCTCTATGCTACATGCACTGGTGAACTCTGATGTTAAACTTTTATTCGATTCTGGTTACTGAATGTTGAATGTTGAACTGCACCTGCTGCCTGGTGCTACACTACTTTACTTTTTATTCGATATGTGTTGTCCTAGAGCTCGATGGTGTCCGTCTCTAGTTGTTGTACTGTTAGACAATATATGTTTCTATGATGCATATTGTTGTTGTACTGTTAGACAATATATGTTTCTATGTTGCGAATTGTTGTACTATTAGAAATATGTTTCCATGAAGCAAATTGTTGTTGTACTGTTAGACAATATGTTTACATGATGCAAATTGTTGTTGTACTGTTAGACAATATATGGTTCAATGCGTCATTTGTTCATTGTCATCTGAGAAAAAACCGACCTCTTGTGAAGGGATGATTCAGCTCCTCGAACTGCTAAAGCCTAGGTGGTGCTCTTGGCTGCTCGAAGCCCATGTTTAGAATGTCTATGCTGACGAACAGCCAAACCAGCCGCCACACCTTGTCCTTCCTCAGATTGGTGTCTCCTGCACCTCCTGGGATGGTCCTGACTCCCTCCCTCCACAACAAAGTATTTTTCTATTTTGCGATGGAAAGTATTTTTATATAAACCTTCAAACGAACAGGTATTACATAACGCAATGATATTATCCAGTTTTCCCTTTTTACTATATTGTAATGATATTTTCTACCAGAAAACCATGCCACTCCCGTCCCCGTCGTGGGATTAGGACGTGCACAGTAGATGTCACCGTGTCATGTGTGTATAGAATAGATCAATGGGTCCTTCATGTGTGATCAGTTGTGTTAACACGATGACACGGTTCTTTCAACGCTGTGGCGAAACCAGAAGAACCCGTCCAAATGTATGTAGGACATATGCCCTAGAGGTAGTAATAACAGTTATTTTGTATCTTCAAAATTTTGTAATGAATGTTTATGTTCCATGCTATAACTGCAATGATTCTCGAATCTACAATAACCACGAGGCTTGGAGGGAAACTCATGTGCACGTGCGGTATAATAAACGGTAAAATGTATTCCTAGTCATGCCTCTAAGACTGGCTCAAGTATTGCATGATGATCCTGTTTGCCTGATCATGGGCATGGCTATGCCAGCAATTTTGAGGGCACGATGTTAGTAGAACACTTGTGTTGAATCGACCCGAATTGATGTTATGCTATGATATACATTCGTCACAAGTTAATGGTTAATAACACAGAGATAGTTAATGTTTGCATATTTCCTTAGACCATGAGAGTATCGAGTTCCTTCGTACTTGCTTCATGAACTTTGGGGTTTGTTAAACGTCATCCGTAACTGGGTGGCTATTACGGCGGCTTACGGGTTCACGGAAAAGTATGGCAAGTAAGGAGATAGCTCAAGATTGGGATTTGCTCCTCCGACGATGGAGAGATATTCTCGGGCCCTCTCAGTGTTACAGTATCCATCATCGTCTGGCCAGACACCTTGTGATTTGATCACTGGGATGCCGGAACACGGAAACGAGAAAAGAGAACAAAACAGGTAACGAGGTAACTTGCATGGTGGACAAATTGTTGATCCACGGGGATGCAATAAATCTCACCTCGGGTGTTTGTGACATATCGTGAAGCAACATGAATAGCACACGGCAACTGGAGGTTCACTCGAATATTCATTCGTGTGGGTATAGGGGTCAATATGGGTGTCCACTGCTTCGATGTTGATCATTGATCGGAAGGGATTCTGTGTCATGTCTATACTTCACCGAACCTATAGGGTCACACCCTTAAGGGTCATCTATCTGCTGAATACTAGACAGGGAGTCTGAGAGAAAGTTTCTGAAAAAGGTTTTCGGAGACAGCGGAAAAGTTCCGAAGAGAGAGGTCACCGGATGAGTTTCGGTGAAACTAAAAAGTTGTTTTGGGGTATACCATTAAGTCAAAATGGTTCCGGGACACCCCTGATAATTCTTGGAGGGTGCCAGAATTATTCTGAAAACTTTCTGGAATTTTCCGGGATAAAAACCGGAAATGTTCTGGAGTTGCCGAAACCGCTTCAGATGCTTTTCGCAGATGAAAATCTCTAATCCGGAATTGTTCCAGAACGCGTTGAAAATTATTTTAGTGGGTACTAAGAAGGTTCTAAGCCCACATAAATATTTTCAGTTCGAATGGACGCTGAAAAATGTCGTCGTGAATAGTTAAAGTGCTTTTGGGGATATTTTTTGGTGAGTCACCTTTTGGGATATTTCCAAAAGGCTTCTAGAAGGGATTGGGGGCAAGCAAGCCCCTCATGGGGGCCCCCAAGGGGGGTGGCCGGCCAAGGGTGGAGCTCCTCCATGGAGCTCCACATGGCACCCCATTTCCCTCTTATGCCCTTTGTGTGTGACATAAAGTGGGGGTGCTTTGGTATTTTGAATGTCCAACCAACCCCATGGCTTTCCTATAAATAGAGGAGGAGTGGGCAGCCCAAAACTTCATCCTTGCTCTCATACACATGCCATAGACTTGTCTAGCTTCTCTCTCTCTCCCCGCGAAATAGTTTCGTAGAGCCGAAAGGCTGTCTGGGTTCCGGCAGGAACTAGTTCTGGACGGCGAAGCCCTGCTGGATAGCTGACACCGTAGGTGTGCAACCCCGTAGCGCGGTCGTAGTTTCGATCATTTTCCTGAGGGGCTGTTCGAGTGTCCTCCCGGAGGGCTGTCCGGGTCTCCGTTCGTGTTACAAGGGTCCTCCTGAAGGGCTGTCTGCGACATCGTACGTGGGACTGTCCGACCGCCTCCCGACGGGCTGTCCGGCGAGGGAGTTCATTCTCGTGGTTGGGAGGTTGTAAATCCTAGCTGCGGGGATCTGCACCGACGATCTACTCCGACTCTTCTTCCGCTACGCTTCGAGTTGGTACGGATCAGATCAAACCTTTTATGCAGTCTCCATAGTGGTCCTGGGCGTGCTCGCTATACCAATTTTTTTTATTTTCTGTCGCGTTCCCCTACAGTGGCATCAAGAGCCGTGCTATGCGTAGATGCAGGTTACGATCTAGAATAGATGGAGATGTATGGGTATTGCATAATATAATTTTGGAGTAGATGAGATCTATTGCTGAAAATTATTTATGCGGGAAGCAGATGAAATCTGTTACCCGATGTTCTTGTTGCTTCCCTAGAATTTGCGTATTTCTGATCTTGAAACGGCATGGTGGAATTTCACAAAGTTCTGGCAATCCGCGATCCTGATTGATCAACAAAGTGCTATCAGTTCTTTGGGTTCCACTGTAGTTAAAGGAAAGATGAAATTGCACAGATGAAAGGGCAATGCAGATATGATCTGCACGGGGGTCATGCGTATGACGAAGTTTAGTATGGGGCTCGAGATTTTATTATCTCGTGGTTCATACACCCTGGAAAGTTAATCTAGCGACTTGAATAATCATACTTGATGATAAACGTTGGTAGCTGCGGTTTGTTTTAAAACCTAAGAAGCCATGTAAAATAAAATTTTGCATAAACCGATTAGAGGCGTCTAACTTGGTTTTGCAGGATGGTTTGCATGTGATGTGGTATAGCAATGCTCATATTCAATTTGATTATGTATGAGATGACTATATGATGTAATTAACATGACCTGCGTGTCATGATTCGGCATGATGGATGGAGCCATATGATTGTCACTTTAATGACCTGCGTGTCAACCTTAAGTAATGCATTTATTTTATCCACTATGGAGATAGCGATATTATCTGGTGCATCGACAAGGTGGTGGCAATCTTCGCGAAGGTGAACACCGACGCAAATGCCGAAGACGAAGAAATGAAAGACTTCTCCGTCAGAAAGGGCTATACCATATCATGCTAATTATGAATTTCCTGAGATGTTTATCCCTTATGATGCACCCTTCTTGATTGCGTGGTAGTCGCTTTTATTAGGGTGATCTCTCACTTAAAAATATCAAGTAGTTAGTGTTCTCCCAAGTGTAGCACCGTCACGGCACCTAACTTTTCGGGGTACCACATGGATATATGGGTATGAATGATTAGGGAAGTGTGAGGCGGGTGAGTTGAGACCTCGCAGCAAGATTAGTTGGTTGTCTTGACGTTCTGGAGGATCGTCCTGAGCTCGGAACACGCCCATCGAAAGATGAACAGGAGTCACATAGAAATGTGATTGGCAAGTTGGCCTACCGATTGAAATTCTCGTCACTTGAGAAGGATACATCCTTGGCGTTGAATTACAATTGGGATCTTGAATCACTCACAATCAATTATGAGAGATATTGATTGAGTGGGAGCGCACTTTAGAATAAAATTGTTTATTCACTGGTGCAAATACCATTATGAACTAAGTCTAAGTGAAACTTGTGTTTTCCGTTGTAGATCAAATGGCTCGCAACAACGCGTTCAACTTAGGGCCGATGATAGAGAAAGAGAAGTTAGTTGCGACTGGAAACTACTATGCGGACTGGGTCTGCAACCCGAGGATTGTCCTCAGGAGCACTAAGAAATTGTATGTGCTTGAAATTGCTCTTCCAGCTAAACCGGCAGCAGAGGCCCTGGAAGATGAACAAAATGTCTGGGCTACTAAGGATGATGATCACAACTTAGTGCAGTGCCTCATGCTAGCTTGCATGAGTGCAGAGCTTCAAAAGCGTTTTGAATTCCTTAAACCGCGTGATATGATCTGGGAATTGGATGCTCTGTACAAGGAAACCGCAAAGTCTAAACGATTTGATATCATGAAGGCTTTGATGGAATGCAAGATGGATGAGGGTAGTTTAGTTGGCAAACACGTGGTCAAAATGATTGGCTATTCTGAAAGGCTTAAAACCCTGGAATTTCCACTTCCACCTGGCCATATGATGGACATGTTGCTTTCTTCACTCCCCCCGTCTTATGACGGTTTTGTCATGAACTACAACATGAGTGGGATGGATAAGGAACCGAAAGAGGTGCTCGCCATGCTGAAAACTGCAGAAGGAGGACTGCGGAAAAATCCCAAGAAAGTGTTGCTTGTGAATAAAACCGCCAGTTGCAAAAAGAAGAAAGGCAAGCCAAAGAAGGGCAAGGGCGCCGGTAAGACTGGCTCCCAAAGCAACTCTAAGGGCGGAGCCAAGAATGAAACTGAGTGCTTCTACTGCAAGGGCACAGGACACTGGAAGAGAAACTGCAAGAAGTATCTGGAAGATAAGAAGTCCGGGAAAACCGAAAAAGGTATAATTGTTATACAAGTTAATGTCATTGAAGTTTTGCTTGCTAGCGAAAATTCTAAGTCTTGGGTATTTGATACTGGATCGGTTTCTCACATTTGCAACTTGACACAGGGGCTTCAGAAGGTGCGCAAGCTGGCAAAGAATGAAGTCGTGATGCTCGTCGGGAACGACGCTGGGATCGCCGCTCAAGCCGTCGGCATTATGCCTCTATGCCTCCCTTCAGGATTTATCTTGAACTAAGTAAATGTTATTTTGTTCCATTGTTGTGTAGAAACATTATCTTCGGATCATGTTTAGTACACGATGGGTATTCGTACAAGTCTGAGAACAATGGTTGTTCACTTTATTGTAAGGATATGTTTTATGGATTTGCACCCATTGTTGGGGGCCTTTTCACACTAAATCTTGAATGTGGAAATGATGTCTTTAACGTGAATGCTAAACGCCTTAAGAAGGCTGATACCACCACCACTTACTTGTGGCACTGTCGGCTTGGCCATATTGGAAAGAAACGCATGCAAAGACTCCATAAAGATGGAGTTTTAACATCCTTTGATTTTGAATCATTTGACACATGTGAAGCTTGCTTGATGGGGAAAATGACCAAGACGCCGTTCACGGTCATCCTGAACGGGCGAGTGAATTGTTGGAAATAATACATAGTGATGTATGTGGTCCAATGGGCACAGTCGCACGGGGTGGGTATTTCTGCTTCGTGACTTTTACTGATGATTTGAAAAGGTATGGCTATATCTACTTAATGAAGCATAAGTCGGAAACCTTTGAAAACATCAAAGAATTTCAGAATGAAGTAGAAAATCATCGTGACAAAAAAATTAAGTTTCTGCGGTCTGATCGTGGAGGCGAATATCTTAGTCATGAGTTTGGCCAACATCTGAGTGACCGTGGAATCGTTTCACGTCTTACGCCTCCCGGAACTCCACAAAGAAACGGAGTATCAGAAAGACGTAACCGAACCCTATTGGACATGGTAAGGTCGATGATGTCTCTTACAGATCTACCGATAAATTTTTGGGGTCACGCACTACTTACTGCCGTTTATACACTAAACAGAGCACCGTCTAAATCTATTGAGACGACGCCACATGAGATGTGGCATGGGAAGATTCCTAGTGTGTCGCATCTCAAAGTTTGTGGTTCTGAAGCTTATGTAAAATGTTTACAACCAAGCAAACTCGACCCCAGAGCAGACAAATGTTACTTTGTAGGTTATCCCAAAGACACCATTGGGTATTCCTTCTACAACCAGTCTGAGGGCAAAGTGTTTATCCCAAAAGTTGGACACTTTCTCGAGAAATAGTTTCTCGCTAAAGAATTAAGTGGGGGGACAGTACAACTTAATGAGATTAGTGAATCTTCGGTGACCGTTGATATGGCTAAGGAACTGGAAGAAATTCTGCTAATTATCCCTACAACCGAGCCGGAAGTTGTCGCATATGATGCGAAGACTTCAGACAATGTTGTAACTGAAGTGATGGAGATCTATTGTGATAATAGTGGCGCCGTGGCTCAGGCAAGGGAGCCAAGTTCGCACCATAAGACAAGACATATTCAACGCAAATATAAACTCATTCGACATCATGTTGAAGAGGATTTAGTGAAACTACGCAAAGTTCACACAGATCTGAATGTGTCAGACCCGATGACAAAGCCTCTACCACGAGCAAAGCATGAGCAGCACCAGATAGCCATTGGTGTTAGGGAAGCCATGTAACTGGATTATGACTCTAGTGCAAGTGGGAGTCTGCAGGAGATATGCCCTAGAGGCAGTAATAACAGTTATTTTGTATCTCCAAAAGTTTGTAATGAATGTTTATGTTCCATGCTATAACTGCAATGATTCTCGAGTCTACAATAACCACGAGGCTTGGAGGAAAACTCATGTGCACGTGTGGTATAATAAACGGTAAAATGTATTCCTAGTCTTGCCTCTAAGACTGGCACAAGTACTGCATGATGATCCTGTTTTCCTGATTATGGGCATGGCTATGCCAGTAATTTTGAGGGCACGATGTTAGTAGAACACTTGTGTTGAATCGACCCGAATTGATGTTATGCTATGAGATACATTCATCACAAGTTAATGGTTAATAACACAGAGATAGTTAATGTTTGCATATTTCCTTAGACCATGAGAGTATCGAGTTCCTTCGTACTTGCTTCGTGAACTTTGGGGTTTGTTAAACGTCATCCGTAACTAGGTGGCTATTACGGCGGCTTACGGGTTCACGGAAAAGTATGGCAAGTAACAAGATAGCTCAAGATTGGGATTTGCTCCTCCGACAATGGAGAGATATTCTCGGGCCCTCTCGGTGTTACGGTATCCATCATCGTCTGGCCAGACACCTTGTGATTTGATCACTGGGATGCCGGACACACGGAAACAAGAAAAGAGAACAAAACTGGTAACGAGGTAACTTGCATGGTGGACAAATTGTTGATCCACGAGGATGCAATAAATCTCACCTCGGGTGTTTGTGACATATCACGAAGCAACAGGAATAGCACACGGCAACTGGAGGTTCACTCGAATATTCATTCGTGTGGGTATAGGGGTCAATATGGGTGTCCATGACTCCGATGTTGATCATTGATCGGAAGGGGTTCCGGGTCATGTCTATACTTCACCGAACCTATAGGGTCACATGCTTAAGGGTCATCTATCTGCTGAATACTAGACAGGGAGTCTGAGAGAAAGTTTCCGAAAAGGGTTTTCGGAGACAACGGAAAAGTTCTGAAGAGAGAGGTCACCGGATGAGTTTTGGTGAAACCGAAAAGTTGTTTCGGGGTATACCATTATGTCATAATGGTTTTAGGACACCCCTGATAATTCTTGGAGGGTGCCAGAATTATTCTGGAAACTTTCTGGAATTTTCCGGGATGAAAACCGGAAATGCTCCGGAGCTGCCGGAACTTCTTCAGATGCTTTTCGCAGATGAAAATCACTAATCCAAAATTGTTCCAGAACGCGTTGAAAATCATTTTAGTGGGTACTAGAAATATTCTAAGCCCACATAAATATTTTCAGTTCGAACGGACGCTGAAAAATGTCATCATGAATAGTGAAAGTGTTTTTTGGGATATTTTTTGGTGAGTCATCTTTTGGGATATTTCCAAAAGACTTCTAGAAGGGATTGGGGGGCAAGAAAGCCCCTCATGGGGGGCCCCCAAGGGGGTGGCCGGCCAAGGGTGGAGCTCCTCCATGGAGCTCCACATGGCACCCCATTTCCCTCTTATGCCCTTTGTGTGTGGCATAAGGTGGGGGTACTTTGGTATTTTGAATGTCCATCCTACCCCTTGGCTTTCCTATAAATAGAGGAGGAGTGGGCAGCCCAAAACTTCATCCTTGCTCTCATACACATGCCATAGACTTTTCTAGCTTCTCTCTCCCTCCTCGCGAAATAGCTTCGTAGAGCCGAAAGGTTGCCTGGGTTCCGGCAGGAACTAGTTCTGGACGGCGAAGCCCTGTCGGATAGCTGAAACCGTATGTGTGCAACCCCATAGAGAGGTCATAGTTTCGATCTTTTGCCCGAGGGGTAGTTCGAGTGTCCTCCCGGAGGGCTGTCCGAGTCTCCGTTCGAGTTACGAGGGTCCTCCCGAAGGTCTGTCCGCGACATCGTCCGGGCGACTGTCCGACCGCCTCCCGAAGGGCTGTCCGGCGAGCGAGTTCATCCTCGTGGTTGGGAGGTTGTAAATCCTAGCTGCAGGGATCTGTAGCAACGATCTACTCTGACTCTTCTTCCGTTGCGCTTCGAGTCGGTACGGATGAGATCAAACCTTGTATGCAGTCTCCATAGTGGTCCTGGGCGTGCTCGGTATACCAATTTTTTTTATTTCAGGTCGCGTTCCCCTACAATGTAGTATTTGGTTTTTTTTAAATAAAAAAATGGCCATACCAAGGAGAATATGTGGAGTCATCACCTAAAAGCTCCATACCAACCCATCTATGCGGCGTTGAGCAAAGACATCATTTTTTTTCTTCACTATGCAGGTGTGCCCTGGAGACGCTGGAGTGATGGAGGGGAAAAAGGTGAAAACATGAGCATGTTCTCGCTGTAGAAAATAGATTGCATCTCTTTGATTTTTCTTTTCAGGAGCTGAACCTAGCTAGTGCGCTGAGACCGTTAGATGGCTTAGTGTGTGGACAATGCGTTTGCGACCTTACAAAATTCTCATGACTAAACATTCGGTGTCCCCACCGCCGACGCGCGAGGTGGATGGGGGAGTGGAGCTGCGCGGGCGGCGCAGATCTGGTGATGGAAATATGCCCTAGAGGCAATAATAAAATGGTTATTATTATATTTCCTTATTCATGATAAAGGTTTATTATTCATGCTAGAATTGTATTGACCGGAAACTTAAATACATGTGTGAATACATAAACAAATACCGTGTCCCTAGTAAGCATCTACTAGACTAGCTCATTGATCAAAGATGGTTAAGGTTTCCTAACCATAGACATGTGTTGTCATTTGATAACGGGATCACATCATTAGAAGAATGATGTGATGGACAAGACCCATCCGTTAGCTGAGCATAATGATCGTTCAGTTTATTGCTATTGCTTTCTTCATGTCAAATACATATTCCTTCGACTATGAGATTATGCAACTCCCGGATACCGGAGGAATACCTTGTGTGCTATCAAACGTCACAACGTAACTGGGTGATCATAAAGATTCTGTACAGGTATCTCTGAAGGTGTTTGTTGAGTTGGCATAGATCGAGATTAGGATTTGTCACTCCGAGTATCGGAGAGTTATCTCTGGTCCCTCTCGGTAATACACATCATAAGCTTGCAAGCAAATGACTAAGGAGTTAGTTACGAGGTGATGTATTATGGAACGAATAAAGAGACTTGCCGGTAACGAGATTGAACTAGGTATGGAGATACCGACGATCGAATCTCGGGCAAGTAACATACCGATGGACAAAGGGAATTACGTATGTTGTCATAACGGTTCGACCGATAAAGATCTTCGTAGAATATGTAGGAGCCAATATGGGTATCCAGGTTACACTATTGGTTATTGACCGGAGAGGTGTCTCGGTCATGTCTACATAGTTCTCGAACCCGTAGGGTCCGCACGCTTAACGTTCGTTGACGATATAGTGTTATATGAGTTATATGATTTCATGACTAAATGTTGTTTGGAGTCCCGGATGAGATCACGGACACGACGAGGAGTCTCAAAAATGGTCGAGAGGTAAAGATTGATATATAGGACGATGGTATTCGGACGCCGGAATAGATTCGGAGTGCACCGGGTAGTCATCGGGTCACCGGAAGGGGTTCCGGACACCTCCGGTAAGTGTATGGGCTTGATGGGCCAAAGGAGGGGACAGACCAGCCCACTAGGGGGCCGGTGCGCCCCTCTACATGGCCAACCGGCCCTAGGGGAAGGAAAGGGGAGGGGTGGCCCCTCCTGCTCTTGCCTTCCTCACGCACTCATATATGGAGGGGGCAGCTTGGGGAAGTCCCCAAGTAGGATTCGGCCCTACTTGGGGTGCCCCCTGGACTCTCCCCTCTTCCCCCCACCTATTTATATGTGGGAAGGGTGCACCACACATAAACACGACAATGTCTTAGCCGTGTGCGGCGCCCCCATCCACCGTTTACACCCCAGTCATATTTTCGTAGTGCTTAGGTGAAGCCCTGCGGAGATAATTTCACCATCACCGTCACCACGCCATCGTGCTGCCGAAACTCATCCACTACCTCATTTTCTTGCTAGATTAGGAAGGCGTGGATGTCACCGAGCTGAACGTGTGCTGAACGCGGAGGTGTCGTACGTTCGGTACTCGATCGGTTGGATGGTGAAGAAAGTTCGACTACGTCAACTGTGTTGTCAAACACTTCCGCTTATGGTCTGCGAGGGTACGTAGACACACTCTTCCCCTCGTTGCTATGCATCTCCATGGTTAGATCTTGCGTGTGTGTAGAATTTTTTTTGTTTTCCATGCAACATTTCCCAACAGTGGCATCCGAGCCAGGTCTATGCGTAGATGATATGCATGAGTAGAACACAAAGAGTTGTGGGCGATGATAGTCATACTGCTTACCATCAACATATTATTTTGATTCGGCGGTATTGTGGGATGAAGCGGCCCAGACCAACCTTACATGTCCACGCACATGAGACCGGTTCCACCGACTGACATGGAACTAGTTTTGCATAAAGGTGGCTGGCAGGTGTCTGTTTCTCCTACTTTAGTTGAATCGAATTTGACTGCGGCCGGTCCTTGAAGAAGCTTAAAACAACAAACTTGATGAATCACCGTTGGGGTTTTTGCCGTAGGTAAGAACGGTTCTTGCTAGAAGCCCCTAGCAGCCACGTAAAACTTGCAACAACAAAGTAGAGGACGTCTAACTTGTTTTTGCATGGCATGTTGTGATGTGATATGGTCAAGACATGATGTGATATACGTTATTGTATGAGATGATCATGTTTTGTAATTTATCGGCAACCGGCATGAGCCTTATGGTTGTCTCTTTATTGTATGAAATGCAAACGCCATGTAATTGCTTTACTTTATCGCTATGTGTTACAAATAGTTGTAGAAGCAATAGTTTGCGAGACGACCCCGACGCAACGATGGACATCAAGGTGTCTAGCCGGTGACGATGGAGATCATGATGATGCTTTGGAGATGGAGATCAAAAGCACAAGATGATGATGTCCATATCATGTCACATATTTTGATTGCATGAGATGTTTATCTTTTATGAATCGTATTTTGCTTAGAACGGCGGTAGCATTATAAGATGATCCCTTCACTAAATTTCAAGATAAAAGTGCTCTCCCCGAGTATGCACCATTGCTAAAGTTTGTCGTTTCGAGGCACCTTGTGATGATCGGGTGTGATAGATTCTATGTTCACATACAAGGGGTGTAAGACAGTTTTGCACATGTAGAATACTTGGGTTAAACTTGACGAGCCTAGCATGTACAGACATGGTCTCGGAACACTGGAGACCGAAAGGTCGAACATGAGTCATATAGTAGATATGATCAACATAGAGATGTTCACCATTGATGACTACCCCATCTCACGTGATGATCGGACATGGGTTAGTTGATTTGGATCATGTATCTCTTAGATAACTTGAGGGATGTTTATTTAAGTGGGAGTTCATTAGTAATTTGATTAATTGAACTTAATTTATCATGAACTTAGTCCTGATAGTATTTGCATATCTATGTTGTAGATCAATGGCCCGTGCTACCGTTCCCTTGAATTTTAATGTGTTCCTAGAGAAAGCTAAGTTGAAAGATGATGGTAGCAACTACACGGACTGGGTCCGTAACTTGAGGATTATCCTCATTGCTGCACAGAAGAATTATGTCCTTGATGCACGGCTAGGTGACAGGCCTGCTGCAGGAGCTGATGCAGATGTTATGAACGTCTGGCAAGCTTGATCTGATGACTACTCTATAGTTCAGTGTGCCATGCTTTACAGCTTAGAACCGGGACTGCAAAGACATTTTGAACGTCATGGAGCATATGAGATGTTCGAAGAGTTGACGTTAATATTTCAAGCAAATGCCCGGGTTGAGAGATATGAAGTCTCCAACAAGTTCTATAGCTGCAAGATGGAGAAGAACTATTCTGTCGGTGAACACATACACAAAATGTCTGGGTATTATAATCACTTGACTCAGCTGGGAGTTAATCTTCCAGTTGATTGTGTTATTGACAGAGTTCTTCAGTCACTGCCACCAAGCTACAAAGGCTTTGTGATGAACTATAATATGCAAGGGATGAACAAAACAATTCCCGAGCTCTTCGCAATGCTTAAGCCTGCGGAGGTAGAAATCAAGAAGGAGCATCAAGTGTTGATGGTTAACAAGACCACTAGTTTCAAGAAAAAGGGCAAGGGAAAGAAAGGTAACTTCAAGAAGAATGGCAAGCAAGTTGCCACTCCCGGGAAGAAGCCCAAAGCTGGACCCAAGCCTGAAACTGAGTGCTTCTACTGCAAAGGGAGTGGTCACTCGAAGCGGAACTGCCCCAGGTATTTGGTGGATAAGAAGGATGGCAAAGTGAACAAAGGTATATTTGATATACATGTAATTCATGTGTTCCTTACTAATGCTCATAGTAGCGCCTGGGTATTTGATACTGGTTTGGTTGCTCATATTTGTAACTCGAAACAGGATCTGCGGAATAAACGAAGATTAGCTAAGGACGAGGTGACGATGCGCGTCGGAAATGGTTCTAAGGTCGATGTGAACGCCGTCGGCATGCTACCTCTGCATCTACCTTCGGGATTAGTTTTAGACCTCAATAATTGTTATTTGGTGCCCGCGTTGAGCATGAACATTATATCTGGACCTTGTTTATTGCGAGACGATTATTCATTTAAGTCAGAGAATAATGGTTGTTCTATTTATATGAATAATATCTTTATGGTCACGCACCCTTGAAGAGTGGTCTATTCTTGTTGAATCTCGATTGTAGTGATACACATATTCATAATATTGACGCCAAAAGATGCAAAGTTGATAATGATAGTGCAACATATTTGTGGCACTGCCGTTTAGGTCATATTGGTGTAAAGTGCCTGAAGAAACTCCATGCAGATGGGCTTTTGGAATCATTTGATACTTGTGAACCATGCCTCATGGGCAAGATGACTAAAACTCCGTTCTCTGGAACAATGGAGCGAGCTAATGACTTATTGGAAATAATACATACCGATGTATGGGGTCCGATGAGTGTTGAGGCATGTGGCGGGTATCATTATTTTCTGACCTTCACAGATGATTTGAGTAGGTATGGGTATATCTACTTGATGAAACACAAGTCTGAAACATTTGAAAAGTTCAAAGAATTTCAGAGTGAATTGGAGAATCATCGTAACAAGAAAATAAAGTTTCTATGATCTGATCGTGGAGCCGAATATTTGAGTTATGAGTTTGGCCTTCATTTAAAACAATGTGGAATTGTTTCACAACTCACGCCACATGAAACACCACAGCGTAATGGTGTGTCCGAACGTCGTAACCGTACTTTATTGGATATGGTGCGTTCTATAATGTCTCTTACCGATTTACCACTATCATTTTGGGGTTATGCATTAGAGATAGCCGCATTCACGTTAAATAGTGCACCGTCTAAATCCGTTGAGATGACACCGTATGAACTATGGTTTGGCAAGAAACATAAGTTGTCGTTTCTTAAAGTTTGGGGATGCGATGCTTATGTAAAAAGGCTTCAGCCAGATAAGCTCGAACCCAAATCGGAGAAGTGTGTCTTCATAGGATACCCTAAAGAAACTATTGGGTACACCTTCTACTACAGATCCAAAGGCAAGAACTTTGTTGCTAAGACTGGGTCCTTTCCAGAGAAGGAATTTCTCTCAAAAGAAGTGAGTGGGAGGAAAGTAGAACTTGATGAGGTAGTTGTACCTTCTCTCGAATTGGAAAGTAGTACATCAGAGAAAGTCATTCCCATGATGCCTACACCAACCAGAGAGTAAGCAAATGATGATGATCATGTAATTTCAGATCAAGTTATTACTGAACCTCGTAGGTTGACCAGAGCACGATCCGCACCAGAGTGGTATGGTAATCCTGTCCTGGAAGTCATGTTACTAGACCAAGGCGAACCTACGAATTACGAAGAAGCTATGATGAGCCTAGATTCCGACAGATGGCTTGAGGCCAGGAAATCTTAGATAGGATCCATGTATGAGAACAAAGTATGGACTTTGGTGGATTTGCCTGATGATCGGCAAGCCATAGAGAATAAATGGATCTTCAAGAAGAAGACTGACGCTGATGGTAATGTTACTGTCTACAAAGCTCGACTTGTCGCAAAAGGTTTTCGACAAGTTCAAGGAGTTGACTACGATGAGACTTTCTCACCCGTAGCGATGCTTAAGTCTGTCCGAATCATGTTAGCAATTGCCGCATTTTATGATTATGAAATCTGGCAAATGGACGTCAAAACTGCATTCCTTAATGGATTTCTTAAAGAAGAGTTGTATATGATGCAACGAGAAGGTTTTGTCGATCCTAAAGGTGCTAACAAAGTGTGCAAGCTCCAGCGATCCATCTATGGGCTGGTGCAAGCATCTCGAAGTTGGAATATACGCTTTGATGAGGTGATCAAAGCATATGGTTTTATACCGACTTATGGTAAAGCCTGTATTTACAAGAAAGTGAGTGGGAGCTCTGTAGCATTTCTGATATTATATGTGGATGACATATTGTTGATTGGAAATGATATAGAATTTCTGGATAGCATAAAAGGATACTTGAATAAGAATTTTTCAATGAAAGTCCTCGGTGAAGCTGCTTATATATTGGGCATCAAGATATATAGGGATAGATCAAGATGCTTAATAGGACTTTCACAAAGCACATACCTTGATAAAGTTTTGAAGAAGTTCAAAATGGATCAGTCAAAGAAAGGGTTCTTGCCTGTGTTACAAGGTGTGAAGTTGATTAAGACTCAAAACCCGACCACGGCAGAAGATAGAGAGAGAATGAAAGTCATTCCCTATGCCTCAGCCACAGGTTCTATAAAGTATGACATGCTGTGCACCAGACCTATTATGTACCTTGCCATCAGATTGGCAAGGGGGTACAATAGTGATCCAGGACTAGATCACTGGACAGCGGTCAAAATTATCCTTAGTTACCTAAGAAGACTAAGGAAATGTTTCTCGGTTATGGAGGTGATAAAGAGTTCGTCATAAAGGGTTACGTCGATGCAAGCTTTGACACCGATTCAGATGACTCTAAGTCTCAATCTGGATACATATTGAAAGTGGGAGCAATTAGCTATAGTAGCTCTATGCAGAGCATTGTAGACATAGAGATTTGCAAAATACACACATATCTGAATGTGGCAGACCCGTTGACTAAACCTCTCTCACAAGCAAAACATGATCACACCTTAGTACTCTTTGAGGTATTAATCACATGGCGATGTGAACTAGATTATTGACTCTAGTAAACTGTTTGGGTGTTAGTCACATGGTGATGTGAACTGTGGGTGTTAATCACATGGCAATGTGAACTACATTATTGACTCTAGTGCAAGTGGGAGACTGATGGAAATAATCCCTAGAGGCAATAATAAAATGGTTATTATTATATTTCCTTATTCATGATAAAGGTTTATTATTCATGCTAGAATTGTACTGACCGGAAACTTAAATACATGTGTGAATACATAAACAAATACCGTATCGCTAGTAAGCCTCTACTAGACTAGCTCGTTGATCAAAGATGGTTAAGGTTTCCTAACCATAGACATGTGTTGTCATTTGATAACGGGATCACATCATTAGGAGAATGATGTGATGGACAAGACCCATCCGTTAGCTTAGCAAAATGATCGTTCAGTTTATTGCTATTGCTTTCTTCATGTCAAATACATATTCCTTCGACTATGAGATTATGCAACTCCCGGATACCGGAGGAATACATTGTGTGCTATCAAACATCACAACGTAACTGGATGATCATAAAGATGCTCTATAGGTATCTTCGAAGGTGTTTGTTGAGTTGGCATAGATCGAGATTAGGATTTGTCACTCCGAGTATCAGAGAGGTATCTCTCGGCCCTCTCGGTAATACACATCATAAGCTTGCAAGCAAATGACTAAGGAGTTATTTACGAGGTGATGTATTACGGAACGAGTAAAGAGACTTGGCGGAAACAAGAGTGAACTAGGTATAGAGATACCAACGATCGAATCTCGGGCAAGTAACATACCGATGGACAAAGGGAATTACGTATGTTGTCATAACGGTTCGACCGATAAAGATCTTCGTAGAATATGTAGGAGCCAATATGGGCATCCAGGTTCCGCTATTGGTTATTGACCGGAGAGGTGTCTCGGTCATGTCTACATAGTTCTCGAACCCGTAGGGTCCGCACGCTTAACGTTCGTTGATGATATATTGTTATATGAGTTATATGATTTGGTGACCGAATGTTGTTCGGAGTCCTGGATGAGATCACGGACATGACGAGGAGTCTTGAAATGGTCGAGAGGTAAAGATTGATATATAGGACGATGGTATTCGGACACCGGAATAGTTGTGGAGTGCACCGGGTATTCATCGGGTCAACGGAAAGGGGTTCCGGACACCCCCGGTAAGTGTATGGGCTTGATGGGCCAAAGGAGGGGACAGACCAGCCCACTAGGGGGCTGGTGCGCCCCTCTACATGGCCGGCCGGCTCTAGGGGAAGGAAAGGGGAGGGGTGGCCCATCCTGCCTTTCCCTCCTCGTGAGAGAAAGGAAAGGGGGGCACCTCCTCCTCTTGCCTTCCTCCCGCACTCATATATGGAAGGGGGGGGCTTGGGGAAGTCCCCAAGTAGGATTCGGCCCTACTTGGGGCGCCCCCTGGACTCTCCCCTCTTCCCCCACCTATATATATGTGGGAAGGGGGCACCACACATAACCACGACAATGTCTTAGCCTTGTGTGGCGCCCTCCTCCACCGTTTTCACCCCCGGTCATATTTTCATAGTGCTTAGGCGAAGCCCTGCGGAGATAACTTCACCATCACCGTCACCATGCTGTCATGCTGCCGGAACTCATCCACTACCTCGCCGTCTTGCTGGATCAAGAAGGCGTGGACATCACCGAGCTGAACGTTTGCTAAACGCGGAGGTGCCGTACGTTTGGTACTCAATTGGTTGGATCATGAAGAAAGTTCGACTACATCAACTGCGTTGTCAAACGCTTCCGCTTACGATTTACGAGGGTACGTAGACACACTCTTCCCCTCGTTGCTATGCAACTCCATGGATAGATCTTGCGTGTGCGTAGAATTTTTTTTATTTTCCATGCAACGTTTCCCAACATCTGGTGCGGTTGCCAGCACGTGTGTGGAGGGGAGGAGTGGTGCTGTGCGGGTACATGCGCTGTAGTCAGATCCGGGGAGGCGAATGCGTGTGTTGCTCTACGCGGATCTGCGGCGTAATGGGCGCGGGATGAGCGCGAACGTTGGCGTTGCTGCCGGCCACTAGCTGCGCGGGAGAAGCGATGGGAGATGAATGACACCCTTGCGCGTTGTTGCATCCTCCTGATGGTGGTTCGGACAGCCCGACGCTGCTGCGGGTGGGAGGGCGAGAAGGTGGTGGCTGGAGGGAGAGGAATGGCGTCGCGGCGGTTGTTGCATCCTTCGTCGGGAGATGAATGGCTCGCAGACGTTGCATCCTCGAGGAGACGAATGGCGTGCTGCTTGGTTGCATCCTTCCGATGGGAGAAGAATGGCGCCGCCGCGAGGGTTGCATCCATCGTCCAGTGAGGGACACAGACGCAAGGTTGGAAGCACGTCGAGCTTGCCGGGGAGGTGCGGTTGGCTGTGGAGGCAGAGGTGGTGGTTTGGTGTGTAGGTTGATCAGATCCTGGGCTCAGGCTATGCAGGTGGGACTGCCGACGAAAGTCGTACTCCAGTTGTGGCCGGAGTCATCGATGGCGGCGCCTTCTGGCGTCGCTCCCTAGTTGGAGGCATCGATGTAGCAGCTCCCACCATGCCTTTCCTGACGTGCTCCAGGGGAAACCCTTGATCTAGTTTAGATCGGACGATGGCGACGCTATCCGCCGACGCTTTCTCTCTTGGGGGCATTGTTCTAGAGGTGGATCCGGTCAGAGGGGCTCGTGGCCATCGGGGTCGGAGTTGCGCTGCCTTGTGCTGGGTGGATGGCGCTTCGTGGAGTCCAGTGTTGTTCTGCAACCACCAGGGTTGTTGTTTTTCTTTTTCTTTGATCTTCGGATCTTCACAATGTTACGTTTCCGTTGCTTCCTGCTAAATCTGAATCAAGCCAGCAATTTGCTAGATCTTTCAAAAAAAATCACAAGAAAGGATTGCTTTTCAGGAATATCTATGCTGATTTGAAACAAATGAGATCTCGGTTAGAAATAAGACATGCCACTGTGTGCGTCGTGCGCGCGGCCGTAGCTATGCATTTAGTCGTGTGTGTATAGTAGCGGCCGTAGGGGTCAGTTGGGCTGGCCGCGTTGAGTGGCGCGGCCGTAGCTAGCTAGCTAGGTGAGTGCATGGCCGGTAGGATAGACTTCTGGACAGGTTGTTAGCTGGATGTGATTTAGCTAGCTACACGGAAGGAGTCAGTTAGTAAATGGGCTAGCCATGCACAATAGATGAGTTAGTGGCCGGGTGTCATGCGTGCATGCATGGGTTAGTGGGCGGTGTGGTGCCGGGTCATGTGTGCGTGCGTGTGTGCACCTGTGTCCAGCCGGGTATAAAAGGCCCCTCCTGTGTATTGGTCGAGAGCGCCGGTTTGTTGCCGAGCTGTGGTGTGTGCCACCGAGACGGGGCATGTGCCCAGTAAAGTAAGGCTGTTTGTGTGGCCAAGGCGCCGTTCGTGCGGTGAGGCGTTTGCGCGCCGAAAAAATCCAGTGTGCTGGTCTAGGCGAGTGAGAGGAGATGAGCGGCGAGCTGGTCTGGGGTTTGTCCCAACAATCTCAAAGGATTCATTGCCGTAGCTGGTCTACAATTCTACATTACTCATCTACTCGTGGTAATCTCTACTCCTAATGTCTCAGTTGGTAGTCTCGCCTCACGGTTTATTTTGGTCCGGTTTTGTTTTGTCCCACCACCCACTCCCACGCTGGTTTTCTTATCCATCGGTTTATTTTTATATCCACTCTTTTATTACAAACCATCATTTTCCTAACGTATAAAAAATCACAGATCTAACTTTCCTAACTTATCCAAATCAATCGATCCCTCTCATTAGTGCAATTTGTTTTAGGAAATAAATAACAGATTTTGAGAAAAAAAATAACAAATTTTAATTAACTTTCCTAACTGCTCCAGGTCAACCGATCCCTCTCTTTTATTATAAACCAATACTTTCCTAACATATAAAAAATTACGTATCTAACTTTCCTAAATTATCTAAATCAATCGATCCCTCTCAATAGTGCAATTTAATTTGTTTTAGAAAACAAAAAACAAATTTTCGAAACGAAGGAAATCACTTGCCAGACCGATATTTTCGGAACGAAAGAGGTCGCCAGCCCTGCAGAGTTTTTCAACGATATATTCATGAATCCATCTCCCTTCTCCCATACTCCGCTCGACCATCTCCCATCCGCATGCGTCGGCGCCCAGACGATGAGGACCACCCCGGCTTGCCTCCTTGCCGATGACTGCCAGATAGAGGTCCCCGGAGCCGGATTCATGCAGATCAAGGTCGTCGTCGCATGGGTCACTGATGGCCGCCCCGTGTGGGACGCCGAGCGAGCCACCTGATCCGGCTCTCCACCTCAGGCCGACGCAGTGCCTCCCAGGCAAGGCTGCGATGGCCTCCTCCTCACGCTGTCTCCGTCCTCCTCCTCAATCCGTCACCGTCGCCTCCCCTCCTCCGTGAGCTGCCTGCGTGTGCCCAACGCCGGAGGACGACATCGACCATGGAGCGGATACCAGCGGTGGGGTCCGACGCGGTGGTCGTCTCCAACGAGCGGTGGCCGATGCCGACGATCAGGGCCCTTTGGTCGCGAACCCTTCTCCTGCTGCTATCTTCCCCGTCCAGAGAATCCAGAGAAACACGGTGCCTTCTTCCTCCTTATGTGGATTTGATGCAATTTAGGGAACTTTGTAAATACTGGAGCTTCAGAGGACATTCTCCTTTTCTCTCATGGATGAGGTGATTGCTTGCTTTTTTAGTGGTTGTGTTATTATTGCTAATGAAAAGATAGAGGAGGAGGATCTGTGTTACTGCTAAGGAAAATATCAGTGGGGATGAATTTTTGTTGGTGCTGCTAAGGAAAATATCAATGTTACTGCTAAGGAAAAGGTGGAGGAGGAGGAGTATTTGATAACCCTCGATCAGTAGGGATGAAATTTTGTTGCAGTTTGATTACTTGTAAATTTTGTTAAAGAACTGCAATATGTAAATCTTGGAGGACCTACCCTTCATGTGAAATCAAACTCAAATAAAGGGCAGAAATTAGTGTGCCGCTCGAAATAATGATGTTGTGAACATTTGTTCTAACAAGGAAACTCAAGTCATGCTTATCAACTGTATCTAGCACTTTGGGAAAAAAATCAGGAACTTGCTTTTTAATCAGGTTGGGTTATAAGCAAATAGAGATTGATCACCTGCCTAGCTGCACATTTCTGAAAACAAATAGACTACCTTGCAAGCGTTCAGGATTTCAAAAGCATGGAGTAGGAAATTACCTACAAGTAGTATACAGATAGATTGATTCTATTGATTTTTTTTGTCTCAGATGAAAGAGAAAGAAACATGAAGTTTCACAGGCAGTTAATGTTCCTCACGATATACTGACACAGCCAAAACAACAGGTGTGTAGCTTCCAATGAGCGAAGTAACAGCAGGAGGTAAAGAAACGAGATTCTTTTTTCTCTACAATCGTTCTTTGTTTTCTATTGCAAGAATAAAATTGTAGGTTGCCGAAACTTGTCGAAGAGAATGCTGTAAAAAATATAAGGTGAAAACGATTTTCAATTGAAAGAATGGATTTCTTGCTCCGGAGCGCTTCCTGCCCCTGCTTTACCGCCATCGCCCCGATGCCTAAGCGGGCCAGCCTTCCCGCCTCATTTGGGGGCCTATGGGCAGGAGTAACTGCCTCGGTAGGCCGCGTAGTAGGCGGGTTTGCTTCCCCAACGCAGGTACTCGCAAGAACCAACGAGGCCAAGACTCTTTGGATCGAGAACATGCAGATGGACGAGAGTTGCGTCTATAATTGATTGGCAAGCCACGGAGAGGTATGTTCCTCTCGCTCTCCTATGCAATATCGTTGAAATATGTGGCATGATTATTTTACTCTGTCAGACATCGGTTTTGCTCGCGCTTGTTCATGAGCCTCGATGTGTTATTCAAATGAATCTATGGGTTAATTCAAATGGCATTCACTATAGGTATGGTGTACGTGCTTATTCTTATGTATATATTATCTTTTGATTATTGGAGTGCAATATGAATTGTAGTTGATGTTGTAATGAATTGTGATGGCTCTTTTGTTTGTTAGAGGTTGCTAGCCAAGATATCCCTGATGTAATAATGGTTGGCTGCAAATGATTTGTTTTTCGGTTCTTTGTTGAGTCTTACATGCATGTAATAGCAAGGATCCTCTTTTCTGTTCCTCTTTCAATATACCGTCATTCATTTGGTTGCATGCACAGTGACATACGAACTATGTTCTGTTTGGCCACATAATGTTTCCACAAAGTCTGATGAACTGGTGGTGCTTCTTACCAAATAAAATCAATGTGATTTTAGTTGGTGTATACCAATGTTCAGTTAGTTGTATTTGTGTGTACATGTTGTTCTTGCGAATATCATGGCATTGGGGTGTAATTTTACAACGGAACGCAATGTGTAGGGTGAAGTCGTTGCTATGGTACACTTTCTTTCAGGCAGAAAGCACCGTGTAGTGTAGTGATTATCAGACTGATGCACGACATGGCTTGTCCACCCGTCGGTGCAAATTGTTATCTGTTATACGTCGCCAATTAAAATGGTGGCTAATATCGACTGTTATCTGTAATGCTTCAAAATGATTTCTTCTCCGTAAGGTCTCAACAATGCCTCATCGCCAGATTTGCGCAATGTCATGCAGACATTGTGAATAGTTCTGGGAAAATATGACACCTCGACACATCAACAAGTTGAAAAGCATTTGGGTTTTAGGATCTGAAAGTTCGTTCCTGAAAAGCAAGCATTTGAGGACTGGGTACGACTAGAAAACTGTCGGGTAGGGTTGATTCTATTCTGCGTGCTTATGCTCTTTTGATAGAGATTACTGAATTGGTTTGTGGTCTCTTGGATCAATTGCATGCCACAGTTATGGTGTCTAAATCAAGTACACGGCTAGATAGCTCCCAGCCTCCACTGGAGAAATGGAGATGAAGAATGAAGTTGTGGTTTGGTCGAGCGCTGCCCTGGTCTGGACAAGCTTGAATGTCTTTTATCCTCGAGAAACTGAAGCATCAAACGACACTTCTGAAGATTTTGGTAGTTGAATGTATTCGGATTAGGTTAGACAAGGGTTGAACTCCTTAAAAAGAATCTTTTGAATAAGAGTTAAAGCCTTCTAGGGCTTCTGTTAGAGATGCCCCTATGTGATAATAGGCATAGAGCAGAGCTTGAGAAGAAGTGCAGGACTTGAGAGGAGTGCAAACGTGATGGCCCCTCTGTTCGATTAGTAGCAGAAACCACCATTGCAACAATGAGAGCTTCATCATATAATCTAGGAGAGCTGAGGGTTGAGAGGAGAGACCCCATGAAAAGAAAATAAGGTGTTACTTGCACTCTACACTAAACAGTTCAGGTCTCGTACAAAGTTCAGAAGAGTGATCAACACTTAGCCTCATATATTGCCAAACAATCTGGTTCTTACAACGATCTGAGCAACATTTTCCAACGCATGCCACCATTGCATCAACTCATCGTTGCTGCTCCTTCTACCAGGTCAAATCCGTTGGCATCCCAGATATCAACCAGTCTTGCCTTGCTCATTAACTATGTAGTACAAGTCCCAAAAACTGAGTGGCTAAAGGAACGGACCGAAACCATTAGTCCTCCCAAAATATTAAGGGCAGTTCTGCCAAGGGTCAATCAATTTCAGTCATGTTAAGGACATCTACAACTCTATAATATGAAGTCATGATGACCATCAGCCTCGGCTGATGAGCCTCGATATCGGCTCAAAGAATACAGGGGACTACAGTTAGGCCGGCGGAGCGGGAGGAGGAGGCCGAAGGAGAGGAAGAAGACAATGGTTAGGCCGGCGTCAAGAGGGTGGCTCCGGGAGCGGGAGGACGAGGACGAAGAAGAGAGGAAGAAGACACACATGGAATTCGGTTGGCACAACAACTATTCTGGCGACCGATCCCATAGTATTTACTAAACAAATTGATAAAGAGGGCATACGTTAGGCATGTCCTTGGATAAACTGATTGATTCATTTACTTGCATTTTGTGCATACGAACGCACGTACATACGTCTGAGTTCCTATTTAGTTGGCCATTTTTAGTATAAGGTTTAGTGCCAATCTATACAAAATATGATTTGAAAACTACTGGTGTTATAGATTTGCTAGGACTAATTAAGTTGTGTGCACGCCTAAATCCTTTCTGATGTTTATCACTGTTGAGATTAGGCGCGGGGGGGGGGGGGGGGGGGGCGTCGTCACGGGCGGCTCCCCCTTGATGGTTGTAGCGGATCAGGGTGGAGAGCAGGGCGCTTGGCGGGGGACTCCTTGCCGGTCCATGGGGAAGTACGTTGTAAAGAAGATAGAGCGCCATGGTGAAGGAGAGATCCGGTTTTAACAGGTTCAAGGAGCAGCTGAAGCCGGAGGTCATTGTCGCGCTCTGAGAAATCTTCAGGCTCGATGACGAGCAGGGCGTGGCAAACGAGGATGCCCTTGTCAACCATGGAGGTGTTGATGCTCTAGATCATGTAGATCATGGAAGAGATAGTATTCAGGTCACTGATATGTAAGCTTCCTGCTGTTTACATGGCCTGTTGGGAAAGATCAACTGTAATGATAGCACAATCCACTTGTTCGTGCTGTTGCTGGCCGTTGAACGCATGTATGGTGTTTTGGGATGTTGTTTGCCCCTTTTGGGTTTGCTCTGTGGTGGAAGAGCTTGCTAGACCACCTCTGTAATGTTGTTAGTTGTATCTATATCTGTATCATCATCAGTTTATTGTAGGAAAGTGAAAGAGGCGCCTCCCATCTGGCACCGCCCAGCTTCCTCTCAAACGGCGCCACAGGGGGGGGGGGGGGTCTGCCGGGACGGTGGTGGTGCACCGGCAGCAACCTTCTTGACGGTATGGTCTTTCTATGGTTTTGAAGTTGGTTCGGTAGTTGACTCACGGATCATGAGTTTGTGTAAAATGACGGGCGGCTGCAGAAAGAGCCACTCCACGATGAATCTCTGGTATGATGACTCCTTCCTCTCTTTCCCCGGTTCTGGATTCATGTTACCAAATGGATATTGTTTTCTTCTTGATTGTGACTTTTGGAATTTTTTATTTGATAGATGAGAGGTCCAACAAAAGGTGATCAATCACTAGAGACGAAGTATTTGTGAAATTGCTTGCATGGGTGGTGAGAATTTATTGGTCGTTGTTTGTTTAGTGTCATAATCTTAGAGCTTTTTCTGATTCTCTAGGATGTTGTAATAGTCTTGCTGTTTCAGTTTACATCTGCATGGTCAGTGCAGATGAAGTTCTTTTGGATTAATGTTTCCACCCTAACGAGTTGCTTTCGTCTTATGTCTCGGGTTGTACGATCTCCGTAGATTGTTGCTTCGTTGTTCTGCCGGTGGAGGTTCAGTGTATCATTGCAAGTTCCTTACACCGGCAAATTCAGTATCTTCTTGTATTTTTGTCAATGCAAGCCTGTTCGACTATAAAATAGCAGATATTTCTTTTCTTGTAAAGTCTAATCCTTTTTTAATGCATTACAGCTTTGCTACCAAACACTAAAAAAGGAAAAGCAACTTTATTCTAATTTTTGGAGAACCTTACTGCAGAGTCACTACCTCAACAGAGACAAATATGCAATCGAGAATATATTCAATGGGATTTCAGGCAAAGCTTGGAGGATATTTTTATAGGTTCAACGCTTGCTTTATTGCTTTCTTACCTTTCATTCTTGAAGACAATATTTTCCTAGCAGTTCTCGATAACTTTAAATCCATCTTTTTGTTCTTTGCATTATCACAAAACAGTGTTGTTCTATCCTTTTGTTTTTTTATTGATCATCAACAACGACAATGCAACCTACAAGTAACTATTATATTTTTTTCCAGTCCTCTGTCCATATTGTATTAATTGGTGACTTATCCATACGTAGTTAATACACTCGGTTGTAGTTTCATATCATGTTTCCTTCAGGTTTGTATGTAGGATGTACCTTTTATATTTTAGATGTATGTAGGATATTCTTCTCATACTGTAGATGTATGCAGGGTTTCTCTTTGCAACCTGAAGCGATGTCATTTCCAAGAGGTTATGAGCTCCAGTAACTATGCTCGAGAAAGGACAGGACGCCGGTGGCTTAGCTCCCTTTCTATTTGATGGAGGACTTTGGAGGATCTGCAGTCAAGCCTTGCTGCCCCTTTTCCCTTATATATTTTATTTGATCTTCATGGGCCTTAGTAGTACTATCATATTATGATAACTGCGGCAAAGTTCATATAATGATCCTTGTTTCAGACTCAGATCAAAGGAACAAGCTGATCAATAGGTTTCAGCCATGGTTATCCTCTCTTGCAATTTTGTGATGTCAAGTTTTAGCCATATTTTTTGCGATTATTTTCTCAGAATTCTCGTAAGCATGTTCCTTGAATATGTAGGAATACTGCGTCAAGAAAAACGATAGGGTAGAGCTTATCGTGATGCTTGCACTATTTGGATTACTTGTCAGTACAATTCAGATGTATCCTCTCTACAATTCATTATTAATAGCAGGACAGCAGAGGAAAAAATGTCATGATATTGCCACCTGTAGATTTGATCTTCTTATTACGTAATTAAAATATGACTACATTTCCCGTAAAAAAAATATGACTACATTTTTTTCTGGAACAAAAATGCCTCGACACAGGAAAGGGAAAGGGGCCTCAGTGCCGCAACCATATCACCCTCAACTCATACAGTTTTGAAGACAACATGAACTGGATATATAAAGCATTGACATTCTTCAAAGTATGGTATATTTAGTTGGAAAGAATGACATTTTGTCAAGGAAGAAACGGCCTTAACTCCCTTATGATAAGCATGCAGTTGATCTGGGTGCAACTCATATGCACCAGCATACTCGACCGTAGCATGTTTTGTTAGATCCATCCTTAAGAAAATGCATTATTCTTGAAAGGCGGCGCGCTCACTGCCGCTTGACCACGACATCTCCGCCGATGCCGATTAGCTCAGCCTTGGCGGCAGCGGGCTCGTGGACCACCTCGAGCAGGCACCTGCTGCGGCGGCTGACATGTGAGGTATGCTGTTTGGTACCAGCTCTTCATTCTCGACATCCGGCTGTGCCTGTTCCTCATATTGTCTCCAAATACCGGTGTAAAAAGGCTTTTTTTTCTAGATCTCCTCATTATGGTTCTCCAAATACAATACATTCAATGATATTGTAGTTTTTGTGGGCTTGTTCTTTATAAGAAAATAATTGTACACATAGCACTATAGTTAGAAGCAGGTCTGCGAAGCCATGGCTTCAAAATTCCATATACATGTTTTGTTCCTTTTCCATTCCATATCTATGGTTTTCATACTAATTTATGTTTTCCCCTCAAGGGAGGACATGTGTATTTGAGAGAGAGAGTTACGGAAAAGAGGGGGCTGGACTAAGAGGAAGGAGTGGAATCACATGATGTGCATTGCATTTTTGTCTGTGTGCTGTCCAGTTATATACTGATAAGGGTTTATACAATAATAAGCTCCCTATCTGTTCAACGTTACAATTAGTACAGAGGCACAAAGTCATTTCCGACAATTGAAGTTCAAACAAACGATACTGCAGAATTATGCCAATATAAGTTTTTGATGTACATTGAACTTGTCAGTTTTACTGTTACCTTTCATTTTGGAGACATGGCTAACTATTTTCTCCACTATTTGGCATCTTCCCATGTTCATCTTGACAGTCTGGTTTTTTGTGATCTTGTTTTCTATTTGCAGGGGCAAATTATATTTCAATGATACAAACAGCTGATGTTGGTTTTGGTATATGTGGTCAAGAAGGTTGTCAAGTAGTGATGGCCTCAGATTTGTTATGGGGCAGTTTTGTGTTTCTAATAGATCGCTTCTTGCACACAAGCACTGGAACCATCGGTCTATGACATACATGATTCTCTACAACTTCTACCAGAATGCTTTGTTTATGCTAATGCTCTTCTGGTACGTATTCCCTCCTCTGTGTGTTTCTCATATGATGTAAGCTAAGTATATCTGTGTTATCTTTGTTACTTGTCACCTACAAATTTGACTATCCAAATGTATGAATATACGGAAGCATCATCCTGCACTCCCTTTTGGCCTTTTTCAGTCCTCTTGTAATGTAGGCTGGTCTAATTAAGTTCTTACTGAATTGATTTAGGCACACTACATATTCTGTAACTCTTGTGCTGATAGATTAGAGTACTGCTTTCTTTTCCATTATCTACACATCAGTTCCCACAGTAGTGGTTGATATTCTAGAGGACTTACTCATAATAGTCGTAATACCCTTCTTTATTGTCTGAGACTATTGAGGCGTAGCTTCGAAATGAGGGCTACAACATGACACTCTTCTGAAACATAATGGTAGATACCTTGTAATAAAGCCTTGTCCTTTCCTGTGTACATTTCTTCACATATAATATCAGTACGATGGACATATGGAGTATGTGATTCTTGATACGTCACCATTTGACAAAAAGAATTAGAATGTGATATCGACAATGTAAGCCTTTTAATACTTAGCACTTACATATTCGTACGTGTTTTCTCCCACTAATATTTGAATGCATGTACCTTTGCGTTTTGCAGGTTCACCTAATTATTTGAGTTAACCTTCGCAAGTTGTGTCAGATGTTCCACGAGATGGCCCGGTGGTCCGGCTTCGTTCTGTTTCATATAGCAATCTACTTTGTTAGTTATGTTCCATGTTTCTGTTTACACGTACATTCATTAATTTTCCCGTTTGAATCCCCTTAATTAGGAAGGTGAGCTCACAAGCTTGGGTCCTGAGCCACAAGAACTCGAGAAAGGCATCATACATTCCTTCTGCAGGACACTAGCAACTTCGGATACAAGTACCCGTGGTGGTTTCTCTGTTCTTAGGAGACATGCTGAAGACTGTCTTCCTTCTACGGTTAGCATTGAAAACATTTTTTGACTACACTTGCACTACTAGGGAAAAGTCTAGCAGTAGCGCGGGTCAAATGCTTATCAGTAGCGTGCGGCGCTACAGCTAACGCTTCGCAGTAACACGTGTTGACCCTAGTATAAAAGGCGCTACTGCTAAGACCTCGCTGCTGCTAAAGCCATACCTCGCGCTACTCTTATTAGTTTCTGGAAAAAAAATCTGCTCCATATTTTGTGCTGCTGAATTTTGTTTAGGGTTTTATACAATAGCCTCTAGCATATCATACACATACAAATCTGATCATATCATACACACACAAATAGTCTCATCAAATCGATCATGTCATCATCATAATCATCATCCAACACAAAATGATGTCTCTCGTCATCATCTCGAAATAGCGATACATGTTATGAGATGTCTGCAATACTTGTAACTACATCGTCATCCATCTAAACAATGATATAGACAAGAAGAGCTATCACTATGAGGGAGAGCCGAACTATGCAGTACATGAGGCGGCGGTTATTCTCTCGCGTTACCGTGAACCTCAAGTAACTAGCTTCTGCTTCTTGTCTGCTTTTGAACCCTTTATGGCTGGCGTCCAAGAACCGCTCGGATCATTTGCCCTGCACATAATTATCATTTTCCAAATATGACATGTCCAAAACATCACATGTCCAAATATGACATGCCCAAACTCCAAATATGACATGTCCAAATCACATGTCCACATATCACATGTCCACTTCAAATTTGCATATAACAGGAAGAAAAATATAGAACTTAAAGAAAAATGCAAGAAGTTTTCTAAATAGGGTTCATATCACCTAATTATATCACATGTCCAAATTCTGTTTGTTTAGAACTTGAAGAAAAATATATCACATGTCCAAATTCTGTTTTTTAAATAGGGTTCATACCACCTAATTAACTAGTGTTCATACTGATTCTGTTTTTTTTAAATAGCAACAATTTCTTTAACTAAAAAAATTAAATAGCAACAATTGCTTTAACTAAAAAATAGCAATAGTTTGAAACCTAGGGTTCATACTAACTACCACTAAAAAATAGCCACTAATATTTCCTAGGTTTTTTTAACTAGGGTTCATACTACCTAATTAACTAGGGTTCATACTAATTCTAATTAAATAACTAGCACTAAAAAATAGCCTAGGGTTTATACTAACTAGCACTAAATAGCTAGGGTTCATAATAAGAGAGAGAGAGAGAGAGAGAGAGAGAGAGAGAGAGCAGAGAGCAGAGAAGAGGGGAGGGGAGAGTGCTTACAGAGGGCGGAGAGAGAGATGGGATCGGGGGAGACGGCGCCACCGAGGCGCGGCGAGGCGGGGTCGGGGGAGACGGTGAGGCGGGGTCGAGGGAGACAGTGGTGAGGCGGGGTCGAGGGAGACGGTGGCGGAGAGCGAGGGCAGGGGCTCCAGCGAGGTCGAGGAGGAGGAGGCACAGGCGCGCGGCGACGTTGAGGGCAGACTCCGGCGGAGAGCGACGGCAGGGGCTCCCGCGAGGGCGAGGGCGAGGGCGAGGGCAGGGGCTCCGGTGGCGGCGACAGGGGGAGAAGAGAGAGTGGGGAATTAGGGGAGGAAGCAGAGGAGGGAAGCCCGCGCAGGGGGTTATGTCAAAATAGGTTTAGCAATAGCGTGGGAAAGGAAAATGCGCTGCTGCTAAAATCCGTAGCAGTAGCGCGCTCCTCACAAACTCGCTACTGCTAAGCTGGGCCCGCCCTGTGGACAAGTTCAAACTTAGCAGTAGCGCCCTACCCTAAAAGCGCGCTACTACTAATTTGTTAACAGTAGCGCGGTTTGCAGAAGGGCGCTACTAATATACCTAGCATGTCGGCAACGGTGTGGCAATTATAGTAGTAGCGTGTTTTATTCCTGCCGCGCTACTGCTAAGTGAATAGCAGTAGCGCCCTTTCTGACCACGCGCTACTGGTAAGATTTTGTGTATAAGGTTTTCCTAGTAGTGTTGATGTCTACACACTTTCTGGTTTATTGAATGGTATGGTTACTTGCAGGACATGTCGTAGAATCCACATAGAACCGGGTGGCATTTTCCTCACATTTCGTGGTGATTTTAATTTGAGCATTCAGCTTGAATACCCTTTAAACTCTGAGTAGGGCGTTTCGGTGCCCTACCTCATCTGCACCCGGTTAGAAAACAATTCGTAAAAAATTCAAAATAAATTCAAAAATTTCCAATTTTTTTGTTTGTGCTGTAGACAATTTGATGCGTGAGGCCTGCTCCAAATATCAAGTCATTTGGGCATTTGAGCAGCTCTCAGCAAAAAAGACAAATCGGACCAAAACAGTACAGAACAGTAAACATTTTTACGGACCCTCACTTTGTCTTTTTTGCCGAGGGCTCCTCAGATGTCCAAATGACTTGAAAATTGGAGCGGGCCTCACGCATCAAATTCTCTACCTCACAAAAAAAAATTGGAATTTTTTGAATTTTTCTAGTATTTGGGCATTCAAATGACTTGAAAACATGCATTC
Source organism: Thinopyrum elongatum (assembly GCA_011799875.1). Taxonomy (NCBI): domain Eukaryota; kingdom Viridiplantae; phylum Streptophyta; class Magnoliopsida; order Poales; family Poaceae; genus Thinopyrum; species Thinopyrum elongatum. The sequence continues at coordinate 88,046,637 of CM022302.1, read as the reverse complement.
AAATTGTCTACTGTCATTTGGGCATTTCCCTCATTGTGCTCTTATTGTTTTGTTGTAGCACTTCATGTCACAATTGAATGTTAAATTCTTAGCATTGCAGAAACTAGCAACATACACTGATTCATTACATAATGAGTATGTCTGAGCTCTCTGTCTTTCTGGTTCTACCTCATGCCTTCCAGTGTTTTGTGTTTCAGATGCCCTAATCTTCTTGTATTCGAGTGTCATTTATTTAACTGTTCCAAAATTTGTCGTGCAACTTCTTACATGCCATGTACATGTGTTACTAATATAGCAAGAAAGCAAGTGGAATGGGCGCTTCCAACCCGGCACCGCCTAGATTCCTCTCAAGAGGCGCCACCGAGTGGCGCCCCAACCCCTAGTGTTCCCACAATACGCCTTGGTCTTATCATTGGTTTGCAACTAGTGACCACTGACCACGCAACGCGGTTCAGTCTTTACAAGAATCTCGATGTACTCGGTATCCTACCGGTCGAAGAAACCAAAAATATATATACTCCTAGATTTAATCACCACAGGACAGTGTTGGTCCAATTCAAGAGAAAAATAAGTAGGCGGCTTTATGCACCTTCTCAGATGAAATTTCAAAGCTCTTTCCGAAATGTGGAAATAATGCGGTCCGATTAACCTATCATCTATGAGGGCGTGCAAGATGTTTGTGTTCAGTGGGTTGCACTGCACATAGCAGCAAAGATTGTTTGTTGGTGTTCGCGTGGATCTAGATGATTAATCCAAGTTAACTCGCAAAAAAATAATGACCAATTAATTACTGCAGCATCGTAGACACACTAGTAGAAAACAGGGCATCAGTCCTGGTTTCAGAGGGCCTTTAGTCCCGGTTCTGCAACCGGGACAAAACGATCGGGACTAATACCCATCACTTTTAGTCTCGGTTGGCTTATGAACCGGGACTAAAGGAGCTCCACGTGGCCACTGTGGGGCGCCCAGGCAGGAGGACCTTTAGTCCCGGTTGGTAACACCGACCGGGACTAAAAGGCAGCCACGCGTCAGCAGCTGCCAGGCGCTGGGTTTTTGTTTTTTTAAAGGAGGGGTTTAGGGGTTTTTGGAGTGTTTAGGGGTTTTCATATTATGTTTCCCCCTTTTATTTTTGTGTTTACTCTTCAATTCTTTTATATTTAGGGTTTCATTTTTATTTAATGTTTTTCATTCAACTCGACGCTAGCTACTACATATAGCAATGAAGGAACCATTACACAAGATCGTCATGAACATATATAGAAAGAAGTGACCTCTCTTTCTCCGTGCTTGGACGAACAACAAGTTTTCGTATATCTATCCGACGGTACTACATATATACAATATAACATCTCTTACGATCCCTGACATCATCTACCAAAATCCATTTGCAATTCCTGATGGTATTCTCCATCTTTAGGTATGACGTGGTCAACAAAGAATCCCGCCAATTCCTCTTGAATTGCTCGTATGCGATCATGTGGTAGGAGTTCATTCCGCTTCTCCCAGATCTAATTTAAAGAACGGGGTCAATACATATATATGAATGAAACTCAACACAATTAATGGTAATAAAATAAAATTGTGAATATTGTTTACGTACTTCAAATTTTTGGTCAGATAAGCCCCGCTCAGAGGTCGAGTGGCGAATAAACTCGCAAACGTAGTATCCACATAAATTATTTCCGGGTGCTTGCCACAAGCACTTTACAAGAATAGAGATTAATCAAACTGATAATCAAGCAAGATAATGGTATTGATGAAATTAGAATCAATGAGAGATGCGCGGAACTAGCTAGTACTACTTACTTTGGGGTGTGTAAATCACAGCTCCTTCTTCAGACCCGGAACCATTCTGGTGAACTTTTTCCAAACCCTGCCCGGCAAAGAAAATGATTACTTGATATCAGGAAATGAACGAAAGTTGTCGATATGGTGCGATAATGATTGAACTTACTTCTGGAGCTTTTCACTCATGTCCGCCCACAGCTTAGGCTCATTACATCTCGAGTCTAAGACAGTTACTACTCCCCCTTCAAGCTTAATGGATAGTAGAATAAAGTGGAACCTGTGCACGCATAACTCATCAATTACACTTAACCTCGAGTAAGCAAAACCGAATATGCACAAGACAGTAACACTCACTTGAAGTTGTAAGGAAAGAGTATTTCCCTTTTGTTTTGATGTCGAAGGAACGCGTCTAGCAAGTTTTTCTTGGTAACTTTGGCTGTGTTTTTTACCGTAAATTCGTTTACGGTATTTGGGCTAATGAACCCAATGTCATAGATTTGTCCTCTTTTGCATTCGACGATCTTCAATCTGCATAATATAGTGAGGATAATTATATATACATGCAATGAATGAGCTGAGCTACAGACTTAATTACAGAAATAATACTTACAGACAGTAGCAACTCATGAGAGTTTTGTCGACGGCGTCTTGATTGAATAACTGAAATAATTCCATAAATTCAAAGTACATCAGGTCGTCTCCAATGAAGTCATTCTCATCTTTAATTCCCAGCAAGATACTGCCAGTCCCATCCTTGCTGCAGGTTTCCATGTACCAGTCAAGCAATCTTCACATCATCGTTGGTAGATGCGGGAGCTGATCAGGTTTGACGAGATGCTCCCCGTGCTCGTATCTAAAGGGTGCTACTACCTCAGCCATTTCAAATTGTACATCATCGCCCATGTAATCACCAAGAGTGGTCCCGGGCGCTAGCCCTGGATGATTAGCGATATCGGTAAACACCTTGAGCGGGGGGCACGATGGCTTCTCCTATTTGCCGAGCTGGGAATTGTTTTCCCACTTCGTCTTGCAGCACTCACTAGTAGAAAACAGGGCACTAGTCCCGGTTTCAGAGGGCCTTTAGTCCTGGTTCTGCAACCAGGACAAAACGATCGGGACCAATGCCCATTACTTTTAGTCCCGGTTGGCTTACGAACCGGGACTAAAGCAGCTCCACATGGCCGCTGTGGGGCGCCTAGGCAGGAGGACCTTTAGTCCCGGTTGGGACTAAAAGGCAGCCATGCGTCAGCAGCTCGCAGGCGCTGGGTTTTTTTTTTTGAAAGGGGGGTTTAGGGGTTTTGGAGGGTTTAGGGGTTTCATATTGTGTTAGCTAGCTACTACATATAGAGAGAAGTGACCTCTCTTTCTTCGTTCTTGGTCGACGGTAGCAACTACATATAGAGAGAACTCGACGCTAGCTAGTAAGCAAATGAAGGAACCATTAATTACACAACATCGTCATTAACATATATAGAGAGAAGTGACCTCTCTTTCTTCGTGCTTGGTCAAAAAACAAGTTTTCGTATATCTATCCGACGCTATTACATATATACAATATAATATCTCTTACAACCGCTAACATCATCTACCTAAAATCCAGTTCCAATTCCATATGGTATTCTCCATATTTAGGTATGACATGGTCAAGAAAGAATCCTGCCAATTCCTCTTGAATTGCTCGTATGCGATCATGTGGTAGGAGTTCATCCCGCATCCACCAGATCTAATTTAAAGAAGGGGTCAATACATATATATGAATGAAACTCAACACAAATGATGGTAATAAAAAATAATTGTGAATATTGTTTACGTACTTCAAATTGTTCGTGAGAGAAGCCCCGCTCAAGGGTCGAGTTGCGAATGAACTCGCAAACGTAGTATCCACATAAATCAGTCCCGGGTGCCTGCCACAAGCACTTTATGAGAATAGAGTTCAATCAAACTGATAATCAAGCAAGATAATGGTATTGATGAAACTAGAACCAATGAGAGATGCACGGAACTAGCTAGTACCACTTACTCTGGGCTATGTAAATTTCAGCTCCTTCTTCAGACCCGGGACCATTCCGGTGAATGTTTTCCAAACCCTACCCGGCAAAGAAAATAATTACTTGATATCAGGAACTGAATGAAAGTTGCCGATCGATATGTTGCGATAATGATTGAACTTACCTCTGGAGCATTTCACTCATGTCCGCCCACTCCTTTTGATATTTACGTCTCGAGTCTAAGACAGTTACTACTGCCCCGTCAAGCTTTATGTATAGGAGAATAAAGTGGAACCTGCGCACGCATAACTCATCAATTACACTTAACCTCGAGTAAGCGAAACAGAATATGCACAAGACAGTAACACTCACTTGAAGTTATAAGGAAAGAGTATTTCCATTTTGTTTTGATGTCGAAGGAACGCTTTTAGCAAGTTTTTCTCGGTATCTTCGGCTTTCTTTTTTACCGACCATTCATTTACGGTATTTGGGCTAATGAACCCAATGTCATAGATTTGTCCTCTTTTGCATTCGACGATCTTCAATCTGCATAATATATATATAGTGAGGATGATTTTATATACATGCAATGAACGAGCTGAGCTAGAGACTTAATTACAGAAATAATACTTACAGACAATAGCAAGTCATGAGTTGTTTGTCGAGGGCCTGTTGATTGAATAACTGAAATAATGCCACAAATTCAACAGGCATCGGGTCGACTCCAATGAAGTCGTGCTCATCTTTAATTACCAGCATTAGACTATCGGTCCCAGACTTCCTACAGGTTTCCATGTACCATTCATGCAATCTTTGCATCATCGTTGGTAGATGCGGGAGCTGATCACGTTTGATGAGAGGCTTCCTGTGCTCGTATCTAAATTGCTCTACTACCTCAGTCGTTTCAAATTGTACATCATCACCCATGTAATCACCAAGAGTGGTACCGGGATGTATCCCGGGATGATTAGCGATGATATCGCTAGACACCTTGAGTAGGGGGCACGATTGCTTCTCCTGTTCGCTGAGCTGGGGACTTTTTTCCCACTTCTTCGTCTTGCAGCACTAGTAGTACTTCCCGACCGCCGCGCTTCATCATATGTCTTTTCAATACAGTGGTCATAGTTGGATTGCGGCGGAGGCGGTGGTGATCGCTTAAGGGCATCCAGAGTGCGCTTCGCTTTCACCGGATCTACTGTTTCCTTCGGAGGTAGATGTTTTCGTTCAAAATGGGCCCTCACTTCGGCATCCATGATGTCCTTGTTTTCCTCGTCAGTCCTCTCATATGGTAACTTTGGAAGAGGCTTGAGGTTTGGACCAAATTTGAATTTCTTCTTGCCTGTTGTACTGCTAGCCGCCGGAGCGGCGGCGGCTCTCTTCCGCCATTGCTGAGGCGGTGGAGTCCGCTGACGCGCCGGAGGAGGCGGAGTCCGCTGACGCACCGGAGGAGGCGGAGGAGGAAGAGGACTCTGCTAAGGGTCCTCCTCCGCTGGAGACGGCGGCTGAGGCGGTGGAGACAGGTCACGCGCCGGAGACGACTCAGGCAGCTGAGCTGGACTGTGAGGAGTCTGCTGAGGGGCCTCATCCAGCTGAGTCCGCTAAGGCGGCATCCAGTTTGGAAGCTTGATGTTCTCCTTTCTCCATAGACATGTACTCCTTAAAGAATTTTCCAGAAAAATATCCCCTTCACCAGTAGGGTGGTCAAGCTCCAGCCCCTCAAATCCCTCCATTATTTCATCCACTGTGACAATAGCATAGCCATGTGTAATCGGACAACAATGGAAAGTTCCCTCAGCTCGAGGAGGTACAACAGAGCCGACCGCCGCCTTCAAGGTCAGGTTCTAGCATTTCGTCATTAGCACACAATGTTCAGCCTCCGTGATACTATCCACGGGGTAGCGAGTAGCCGTGAAATTAGGCTAAACGAGCTCCGTGGAAGCCACGCTGCTTCTCCGCTGAGATGGTGGGGTAGCTTCTGGGGCAGTGTCGAAGGAAGGATATTCGTGCCACTGAGATGGTTGGCCGGTAGCTCGCTGTCTCTCAAGTTCCTCTAGTTTCGCTAATCTTGCACTGAGCTTCTGCATTTCACTTGCTTCCTCTTGCTTGTTTCTCTGTCGGCGTCTATAACCACCGTTGTCGGGAAACCCTTGCACCCACGTAACGGAGCCTGAAGTGCCTCGTGTTCGTCCAGGGTGTTCAGGATTCCCGAGGGCCTCTGTCAGCTCGTCCTTCTCTTTGTCGGGCCGGAACCTCCCTTCCTGCACTACCTGGATTGCTTCCTCAAGCTTCTTGATGGGTATTGCAAGTTGATCATTCGTCCAAACACACTTCCTTGATTCTGGGTCCAAACACACTACTAGGAGAAAGCCTACTAGTAGTGCTTGAAATACCTATAGCAGTAGCGCTGGATCCAGCGCTACTGCTAACGCGCTACTGCTAAGTTGTAGCAGTAGCGTTGTCCGGACCAGCGCTACTGGTAAGTATGGTTAGCAGTAGCGCTATTCTTACAAGCGCTACTGCTAACTATCTATAGCGCTGCAACAAAGCAAGCGCTGCTGCTAATCTAGCGCTGCCGCTAGATGCCTACCAGCGCTACAGCTAGTTTTCCTGCTTTCACAGATTTAATCCCCCTCTACGTATTTGTAATGTATTTGTGCATGCTCTATACAGTAGTTTCATCAGATCATAATAAACATACACTATTCTCATCATATCATACACATACAGTAGTCTCGTCATACCATCATCATCATCATCATCATCACTCAACATAAATATCATCATATCTCGAAAATAGCGATACACAAGTCATGTCATGTCTCGAATAAATGCAACTACACGGTCATGGCACACACACAAGTTTCATCATCTCTATCTAAACCATGATGTAGAAGAGAAGAGCGATCATCATGAGCAAGAGCGCGACTATGTAGTACTCCTTGAGGCACCGGTGGTTTCGCTCCCGCTCTTGCCGGAGCGTCCACCTCAAGTAACTACTTTTCGCTTCGGCACTGCTGTCGAACCCTCTGTGGCTAGCATCCAGGTACTTGTCCACCTGGTCCTGAGCGTCTGGCCAGTGATCGTACACTCCTGGAACCCTCCCAACGAACACGGCGTAGCAGTCCTTCGCCATCTCTGATCTATGTACCTGCATCGTCAGTTGATGAATTCAACGATAATATGCAACATAATGTACTTAAGAAAACCAAGAGGCATAATTAGCAAAATACAAGCAACCTATAGTAAACATAAATAACAAAGTTCCTCATACCCAAACTAATTAACTAGAGCGATCTACGCTATTTCAGGAGGACGGTTTAATTACATCACAGAGTTTCGCCGTGCATAAATTCAAAGTTTTGCCATAGAAAGATAGTAGTGACACATTGTCATCGACAATCAGTCCTCCATGTCGGCGGTCCAATCTTCATAGTCAGGGAGGAAGCACCCGAGCTTCTTGAAAGGCTTCAGGTCCAGACGTTGAGCGAGTAGCAGTGCTTGGACATCATCCCACGTGATTGGCCCATGGTAGAACATCCATGTTGCTTCGAGGACTTGCTTCATGATCACTTGGGCATGTTCACACTGTACATGATAAAACTTAGCTCAGATTCGATGATGCGGTGTCTTTCCTATGCTTGTGGCCCAGTTGACAATCTCGGCATCATTGGTAGTAGCTGACATGCGAAGGCGTTGATTATCCCTTCTGTACTCGAGCAGGTGATGCATGAGGTAGAATCCATCAGCCTTACTGGTGTACGGTTGCTGGATGCAGCAGAAGTCGGTCTTATGGCTGAAACCCAGCACGTTCTTCCTGTGCTTTTTCACCTTGATATATCCATCAGACAGGCTGAAGGTGAACAGGGCACTATCGAGAACACTCTTTATGTGCGCGTAATCCTTTTCCTTGATGTTATTCGATGAGTCCAAGTACATAGCATGGGAGTATTCTGGGTACAGAACGATGAGGACGGCGCCCCCCCCCCCCCCCCCCCCCCCCCCGCGCTGCGCAAAATAATTAAACCTCAAATTAGCCTCCATGCTTGCAAAGGAATGATTAAAACTTACGAAAGGATATCCACGGATGACTTACGTGGGATGATAAAGCAGGTGAATCGCTTCCTTGTCCTTATTAGCGCACATGAACTCGGCGATGTACTTGCTCGCATAGTCATGGTGCTCTTTGCAAACTTCCAAGAAGCTCTCGTGCATATAGTACGGGTCCGCGACACAGATATATTTTATGTTCTTGATCTTGATGAAGTAGTTGAGATACAGCGCTTCCATGCGGATGAATTGGAAATCCAGCTTGGTCATGTGGAACATGTCGTAGATGTAGTCAAATCGCAGGATGAACCTATCTGCGGGCCATCTCTCGACGTACAACTTCCCGCCCGGCACCTGAGCCGTGTAAAGCGGGTATCCTGGTTTTTCCGAGATGAGAAGGCTTTTCTCTCTGGCCAGCACATCTTCATGAAGTCTCCTTAGATCATTGTTTAGTATGTGCTCTAGCACTTTCGGAGGTAGGATCGGGTAGCCGGTGACATGGAAACGCTACGCACCTTCGACAGGTATTCTGTCTACCACCCGGGGCTTCAGAGACGGCTGGCTGCTTGAAGCAGCTTTGGCGCCTTTAGGGCCTTTCTTGTCCGGTCTCCTCCTTTGCTTCTTGGCGAGTGGCAGTAGTGAGCCCACCATACCTTCCCTAACCACCACCCCTAGTGTCGTCGTGCTAATCAGTGGATAACCCTCGGGTTGTTGCTGGGTAGAGGCGGCATCTGGAGGCATCTCCTGCGAGGATCGCATGAAGAGAGACTTTTTGCATTCCGTCTTAGGACGTTCCAGCTCCGGCAAATCAGGCAGCATCAAGTCATCATCTCCACGCTCATATCATGAGTCATAGTCCCCATCCATCAATCCTCCATCGTCATAGGCGGTATTGATATAATTGAGAGGGTCATCATCATCCTCCTCCATGACATCATCAGCATTTGCTTCTTCGATGGGGGCGATGTTTTCTGGTACTAATGGAGGCTCTCCCTCGCGTCGTCCGCTATCACCCGCCACGACAGGTGCACATAATTGCCTAGGTGGGGTGGTGTTCATACCATCATGAGAAGCTATCATTGGTGTGATACTGTGCGCCCCGACACGAAGAAGAGTCTTCGGCCAAGGCCAGAACCAGCTCTTGCATGCGCCAATCCGTTTAGGGGTCTCCTCGTCATCGACTGGTACCGAAGGAGGCAAATCCTCGAAGCCCGCTAAGACACTGGCCACGTTAACCTTGAAGACGTCATGGGGCATCTCTCGGTTGTGGAACATGCGGTCCTTCGGCTTCATGATTGTTGCCTTTCCCACGGCCACCTTCTGGTCCTTGATGTCGTACAGTAGGGTGCATGGGGTATCGTCGGCCTATGAAGACATGTCTGCGACGTCAAACATCCAAAAGGCAACTGAAACAGAAGACTATAGACATGCTGATGAAAAGGGTATGACGCGTAATTACCATGAGGGCGTCGACCTCAGCCATAGACGAAGCCCTGCCGAGCATGCCAGAGACGGAGGTCGGGCTTCTATGAACAGGAGCAGGACCTTTTGCGGTTGCTTAATCAGGTGCTGGTGGTGTGATGTTCATCGAATTGCTCCTGACGTAGCTGGGAAGGGGAAAGTCCGCTGGCCCTTTATCTGGATTACTCTTTGACCAATCGATAATTGCCGGAATCAAGCTGGTAATAATTGAAGATTGGAAGTGAGTCGTGACGCCAGCCACTGCGTCATTGACCGCAACATTGACTACCCCGAGCAACTCTTCTTTGGTCTCAGCTTTGGTCTTATTGACCGCAATCGCTACCTTCTCGGGCACTCCATTCCCCCCAGAATGTTGATTCATTCCCCCCGGCAAATCCCGGGCACTCCATATGTCCTAGTTTCTAGCACAAGTCATGCCCAAAATCACGGAAATTTTCGACATGACCTTTGCTAAAAAGTGGACAGATGGAGCACCTGAAATTTGCTGGAACGGAAATGAATCAATATTCTGGCAAAACATAGGCCACTCGGAGTCATGGTTTTAACACCACCAAGATCACAACGTAGCATCATGATGTTGACAGCAGACAGAATTACTGTTTAGGCATTTTCATAGCAAAGAAAGTACATGCTACAGTACTCTAATGTGGCATAAAAGGGCATGGCATGATAGAGCAAACAACAAGGGAGGAAACATGTTTACTGAACATATCCAAATGGAGCATGGATTTGATGCTATCATCAAGAGAACATGGCAACATCATATAACAGATTTCCAGGACTTAGCAATTTAACCAAGTGTTAAAAACAACAACATTGTATAGGCTACTTTGCATGCTTGTGCTAGTCACCACAAGGCATATCATGCTCCTAAAACATCATCTATTGTTTTATATACCCTAAACTAAATAGCCCTACACAAATTTGCTAAATTGCCCTAAACTAAATTTGCTACTATTTTTTCATAAATGATCTCTCTCTCTCTCTGCTACTGCCCTAAACAAAAATTTGCTACTATTTTTTAGTTTAGTGCAATTTGCTACTGTTTTTTATTTATAGGTATTTTATATACCCTAAACTAAATTGCCCTAAACAAATTTGCTAAATTGCACTAAACTAAATTGCCCTAAACTAAATTTCTCTCTCTCTCTCTCTGCTACATCTCCTAGGGTTCATACATCCGACTCCTAGCAAGGCTAGGGTTCATATTACAGAGAGAGAGAGAGAGAGCAGAGAGCAGAGAGAGCGCAGAGGGCAGGGGAGAGGAGAGGGAGAGGCTTACGGCGGCGGCGGCGAGGTCGAGGGCGGGCGAGAGGGCGGCGGAGGCTAGGTCGAGGGCAGGGGAGAGGGCGGCAGCGATGAGGTTGAGGGCGGGCCCGCGCGGCGACGGTGAGGTCAAGGGAGGGCTCGGGCGACGGCCGACGTCAAGGTCGACGACGGGCAGGGGCGACGGCGGGCATTGGCGATGGCAGGCAGGGGCGACGGCCAGCGATAGAGTGGGGGAGTGGTGGAGGAGAGGGGGGAAATGACTTGGTGAAATTTTGAAGCCACGTGGCGGGGGGTTAACTCAAAATAGCAGTAGCGTTGGATTGGGATCCAGCGCTATAGATAACTTAGCTATAGCGCTGGTTCCCAATCCAGCGCTACTGCTAACTATTGCAATTTTTATTTTTTAATTCTAAAATACAAATAGCAGTAGCGCTGGTTTAGGATCCAGCGCTATAGCTAACTTAGCTATAGCGCTGGTTCCCAATCCAGCGCTACCGCTATTTTTCTTTTCTTTTTATTATTTTCCTTTTCTAGTTTTTAGTTTTCTTTTCTTTTTATTATTTTCCTTCTCTTTTCTGTTTACTTTTCTTTTTCTTTTGTATTGCTTTCTCCCTTTTTTTTATTTTTTTTTCTCCCGACGACGGCGTCTCCCTCCCACACTGCGTGAATATCACCGGAACCATGCATGTGGTGGTAATTCAAGGGGATACGATGTATGCATCATTTGACCGATAATGGTTACTTAAGTGCATACAAAAAATAGATCATATTTATAAATGATGGTTTCTCAGCTGCATCGACGACGTTTCACATTGAGCTTCTTCCCTTTCTTGTTCGTTGTCGAATAATTGAGCCCCTCCTTGTGACTTTTCCGGTACCATGGAGTACGATCTTTCTTAGGTAATGTAGTATTGATTCTTCTTTTCACGTATGCTTCATCGTCATCATAATCTTCCCTCATCGGGTTGCCGTATTGGTCGTAGTCTTCCTCGTTGTCGACTCCATCCATTTCGACGATGCTCCTTTTGCCTCTCCTCACGACAACACGGTTGGGATTGGTCTGGTCGGTTATGAAGAAGCATTGTGTCACGTGCTTAGCGTGTACCCATGGCTCAGTTTTGGCGATGACGTTAACATTCACGGTAGGGCTCTTCGCGTCAGGTATAGCCATGGTAGTGAAATACTTGTTTTCTCTTATGATGTCCTTAGCCCATCTGACACGGAACATCGTCGCATCGTGCATTCCAGCATAGTCAATCTCCCAGATCTCTTCGACCCTTCCGTAGAATGTTTCAGTTGTGCCGTTGGCGTCGGTCACGCATTCAATCATCACCCCTGAGTTCTGGTAATCACTGTCCATGTCTTTGGCCTCCGTGTAGAACGTGTACCCGTTGATATCGTATGCCCGATATGTCGCGAGTTTGGGGCGGGGCCATGTGCTAAGGCGTGTATGAGCAATCCGTCCGAACTGCCCTCTTCCGGGGGATTAGCAAGAACTTCCTCTTTGAACCAACGCAAGAAAGTGGAGTTGTGCTCTACAGTAAATTCGTCGTCCATCTTGAGCATCCGCTTATCACGGTACTTCTTTGCGACGGTTTCTTTGTGCCGTGTCACATAATCTTCTACCACATCTATGTGTTGTAGCACTACTAAGTTAGCCATGTCAAAGTCGTTCCGTCGATCCGAGTAGTCCATGTGCAATTCCCTCCAGACATTGTCGTGACCTTCTCCTTCGAGCCTCCCATAGTGCTTCTTGACGGGCAAACCAACAACAGGGTCTCTGAAGCATATATAATTCTCGCAAAAGGAGATGAACTCATGCGTCAGATACCCCTGGACGATGCCCCCATCAGGACAGGACATGTTATGAATGAATCCTTTGATGACCCCATTCATCCTCTCAAACGGCATCATGCTGTGAAGGAATGTCGGCCCGAGGTTGATGATGTCGTCCACGATGTGGACACACAGATGCACCATGACGTCAAAGAACGTGAGCGGGAAGTACATCTCAAGCTCACATAGTATGACAATGATCTCTTCCTTTAGCCTTCAGAGCTGCTTCACATTGATGGACTTTCGAGAGATAACGTCGAAGAAGTTGCAGAGACCAGTAAGCGTGTCACAGATGTGCTTGTCCATTATCCCTCTAATGGCAACTGGGAGTATCTGCGTCATCAACACGTGACAGTCATGAGACTTCATCCCGCTGAACCTTTTCTTCTTGGTGACTAGAAATCTGCTTATCTTCCCACAGTAACCGGAACTGACTTTGATTCCCGTAAGGCACTTAATGAATTGATCGATCTCCTTCACACTTAAGGTAAAGCAAGAAGGGGGGCAATAATTCTCCTCCTTCTTGTTGACGTTTCTGCCCCTTTCCCCCTCCTCCGTCTCCTCTGTCGACTTTTTACGGGGCGGCATGTGGAGATCTTTCCTGATCTTCAAATCTTCCAAGTCTTTCCTTGCCTTCGGCCCATCCTTGGTCTTCTCCGGCATGTTCATTAGTGTGCCAAGCAAGCTCTCGATGACATTCTTCGTGAGATGCATTCGATCAAGGCAATGAGGTGTGTCGTGATTGGGCCAGCACTCCAAGTCCCAGAAAACAGACCTCGTTTTCCATACCTTCAGCAGCGGCTCCGGTGCCTTTTTCATCTTTCCCGGCGCGGGGCACTATTCCCAGTTTTTCAACAGCTCGTTGATTTTGGCGCCGCTCCTCTTACGTGGAGGTCCTGGATGCTCAGCCAACCCATTGAATAGATCTCCACGCTTTCTCCACGGGTCATCCTTCTCGAGCCATCTATGATGCCCCATGTACACGATTTTCCCAGACCCGCCATCTTTCGTTGACGTAAGCTGCTGAGACGTTGTATCATCCATGCACCTCGTGCATCTGCAGTATCCGTGGCACACCTGGCCTGAGGTGTCCCCGTAACCGAGATAGTCGTGCACCGTCGTCATCAGCACGGCTCTCATATAGAAATACTCTCCTTTGCTGGCGTCCCATGTCCATGCCGGTGTTTTCCATAACGTGTCTAGCTCCTCTTTCAGAAGCCCCATATACATGTTAATATTATTTCCCGGTTGTTTCAGCCCTTGAATCAGCATGCTCATGTGTATGTACTTTGTCTTCATGCACTTCCATGGGGGGAGGTCGTACATCCATACAAAGACGGGCCATGTGTTGTGGTTGGTGTTCTGGTTTCCAAACGGATTCATGCCATCGGTACTCACACCAAGCACGATGTTCCTTGGATCTTCTTGAAGGAAATATGCCCTAGAGACAATAATAAAGTTGCTCTTTTATATTTCCTTATATCATGATAAATGTTTATTATTCATGCTAGAATTGTATTAACCGGATACTTGATACATGTGTGGATACATAGACAAAACACCATGTCCCTTGTAAGCCTCTACTAGACTAGCTCGTTAATCAAAGATGGTTAAGTTTCCTAACCATAGACATGTGTTGTCATTTGATGAACGGGATCACATCATTAGGAGAATGATGTGATGGACAAGACCCATCCGTTAGCTTAGCATAATGATCGTTCAGTTTTATTGCTACTGCTTTCTTCATGTCAAATACATATTTCTTCGACTATGAGATTATGCAACTCCCGGATACCGGAGGAATGCCTTGTGTGCTATAAAATGTCACAACATCACTGGGTGATTAAAAGATGCTCTACAGGTATCTCCGAAGGTGTTTGTTGGGTTGGCATCGATCGAGATTAGGATTTGTCACTCCATGTATCGGAGAGGTATCTCTAGGCCCTCTCGTTAATGCACATCATAAGAAGCCTTGCAAGCAAAGTGACCAATGAGTTAGTCACAGGATGATGTATTATGGAACGAGTAAAGAGACTTGCTGGTAACGAGATTGAACTAGGTATGTGAATATCGAAGATCGAATCTCGGGCAAGTAACATACCGATGACAAAGGGAATAACGTATGTTGTCATAACGGTTTGACCGATAAAGATCTTCGTAGAATATGTGGGAACCAACATGAGCATCCAGGTTCCTCTGTTGTTTATTGACCGGAGAGGTGTCTCAGTCATGTCTACATAGTTCTCGAACCCGTAGGGTCCGCACGCTTAACATTCGATGACGATTTTGTATTATATGAGTTATGTGATTTGGTGACCGAAGGTTGTTTGGAATCCCGGATGAGATCACGGACATGACGAGGAGTCTTGAAATGGTCGAGAGGTAAAGATTCATATATAGTACGATGATATTCGGACATCGGAAGTGTTCTGGGGGTACCGTTCCGGTGACCCCCGGCAAAGATATGGGCCTAATGGGCCAAGAGGGGAAACGCAGCAGCCAGCAGGGGCTGCTGCGCCCCCCATATGGGCTGCGCAATTAGGAGGAAGGAAAGGGAGAATAGAGAAGGAAGGGGAGGGATTCGGCCTCCCCCTTCCTTCCCTCCTCCCTCCTCTTTCCTTCCCCCTCCGGTGGATATGGTAAGTGGGGGGGGGGGCGAATTGGACAAGGCCCCCAAGTAGGATTCCTCCTACTTGGGGCGCCCCTTGGCTGTCCTCCTCCCCCTCCCACCTATATATACATGGGGAGGGGGCGCCTAGAACACACACCAACAATTGTTAGCCGTGTGCGGCGCCCCCCTCCACAGTTTACACCTCCGGTCATATTCTCGTAGTGCTTAGCCGAAGCCCTGCGCGGATCACTTCACCATCACCGTCACCATGCCGTCGTGCTGACGGAACTCATCTCGCTCGACACTTTTCTGGATCAAGAGTTCGAGGGACTTCATCGAGCTGAACGTGTGCAGAATTCAGAGGTGCCGTACGTTCGGTGCTTGAACGGTAGAAACGAGAAGAAGTTCGACTACATCAACTGCGTTAACAAACGCTTCCGCTTTCGGTCTATGAGGGTACGTGTACACACTCTCCCCATCTCATTGCTATGCATCTCCTAGATAGATCTTGTGTGAGCATAGGAATTTTTTTGAAATTGCATGCTATGTTTTCCAACAGTGGCATCCGAGCCAGGTCTATGCGTAGATGATATGCACGAGTAGAACACAAAGAGTTGTGGGCGGTGATAGTCATACTGCTTACCACCAACATCTTATTTTGATTCGGTGGTATTGTTAGATGAAGCGTTCTGGACCAACCTTACATGACCACGTTCATGAGACCGGTTCCACTGACAGACTTGCAACTAGTTTTGCATAACGGTGGCTGGCGGGTGTATGTTTCTCCAACTTTAGTTGAATCGAATTTGACTACGACCGGTCCTTGTTGAAGGTTAAAACAGCAAACTTGAAGAAACACCATTGTGGTTTTGATGCGTAGGTAAGAACGGTTCTTGCTAGAAGCCCGTAGGAGCCACGTAAAACTTGCAACAACAAAGTAGAGGACGTCTAACTTGTTTTTGCAGGGCATGTTGTGATGTGATTTGGTCAAGACATGATGTGATATACGTTGTTTTATGAGATGATCATGTTTTGTAAAAGTTACCGGCAGCTGGCAGGAGCCTTATGGTTGTCGCTTTATTGTATGAAATGCAAATGCCAGTAATTGCTTTACTTTATCACTATGCGTTAGCGATAGTTGTAGAAGCAATAGTTGGCGAGACGACCACGACACTACGATGGAGATCAAGGTGTCAAGCCGGTGACGATGGAGATTATGACAGTGCTTTGGAGATGGAGATCAAAGGCACAAGATGATGATGGCCATATCATGTCACATATTTTGATTGCATGTGATGTTTATCTTTTATATTCATCTTATTTTGCTTAGTACGGTGGTAGCTTTATAAGATGATGCCTTACTAAAATTTCAAGCTATAAGTGTTCTCCCTGAGTATGCACCGTTGCGACAGTTCATCATGGTGAGACACCACATGATGATCGGGTGTGATAGGCTCTACGTTCACATACAACGGGTGCAAGACAGTTTTGCACATGCGGAATACTCGGATTAAACTTGACGAGCCTAGCATGTACAGACATGGCCTTGGAACACTAGAGACCGAAAGGTCGAAGGTGAATCATATAGTAGATATGATCAACATAGAGATGTTCACCATTGAAGACTACTCCATCTCACGTGATGATCGGACATGGTTTAGTTTATTTGGATCACGTATCATTTAGATGACTTGAGGGATGTCTATCTAAGTGGGAGTTCTTAAGTAATTTGATTAATTGAACTTAATTTATCATGAACTTAGTCTTGATAGTTTTTGCATATCTATGTTGTAGATCAATAGCTCACGATGTAGCTCCCCGTTTATTTTTGATATGTTCCTAGAGAAAAATAAGTTGAAAGATGATAGTAGCAATGATGCGGACTTGGTCCGTGATCTGAGGATTATCCTCATTGCTACACAGAAGAATTATGTCCTTGATGCACCTCTATGTGACAGACCTATTGCAGGAGCAGATGCAGACGTTATGAACGTTTGGCAAAGCTCGATATGATGACTACTTGATAGTTTAGTGCACCATACTTTACGGCTTAGAACCGGGACTTCAAAAAACATTTTGAACGCCACGGAGCATATGAGATGTTCCAAAGAGATGAAATTGGTATTTCAGACTCATGCCCGTGTCGAGAGGTATGAGACCTCTGACAAGTACTTTGCCTACAAGATGGAGGAGAATAGCTCAGCTAGTGAGGATGTGCTCAGAATGTCTGGGTACTACAATCGCTTGAATCAAGTGGGAGTTAATCTTCCAGATAAGATAGTGATTGACAGAGTTCTCTAGTCACTATCACCAAGTTACTAGAACTTCGTGATGAACTATAATATGCAAGGGATGACGAAAACGATTCCCAAGCTCTTCGCGATGCTGAAATCGGCGAAGGTAGAAATCAAGAAATAGCATCAAGTGTTGATGGTTGACAAGACCACTAGTTTCAAGAAAATGGGCAAGGGAAAGAAAGAGGAACTTCAAGAAGAATGGCAAGCAAGTTGTCACTCCCGTGAAGAAGCCGAAAGCTGGACCTAAGCCTGAAACTGAGTGCTTCTACTGCAAAGGAAATGGTCACTGGAAGCAGAACTACCCCAAATACTTGGTGGATAAGAAGGATGGCAAAGTGAACAAAGGTATATTTGATATACATGTTATTGATGTGTATTTTACTAGTGTTCATAGTAGCCCCTGGGTATTTGATACCGGTTCAGTTGCTAACATTAGTAACTCGAAACAGGAGTTGCAAAATGAACAGAGACTAGTTAATGACGAGGTGACGATGTGTGTTGGAAGTGATTCCATGGTTGATAAGATCACCATCGCACACTACCTCTACCTTCGGGATTAGTGTTGGACCTAAATAAATAAATGTTATTTGGTGTTTGCATTGAGCATGAATATGATTGGATCATGTGTATTGTGATACAGTTATTCATTTAAGTCGGAGAATAATTGTTGTTCCATTTACATGAATAAAACCTTCTATGGTCATACACTCAATGTAAATGGTTTATTGAATCTTGATCGTAGTGATACACATATTCATAATATTGATGCCAAAAGATACAAAGTTGATAATGATAGTGCAACATATTTGTGGCACTGCCGTTTAGGTCATATTGGTGTAAAGTGCATGAAGAAACTCCATGCAGATGGACTTTTGGAATCACTTGATTATGAATCATTTGATACTTGTGAAGCATGCCTCATGGGCAAGATGACTAAAACTCCGTTCTCCGGAACAATGGAGCGAGCTAATGACATATTGGAAATAATACATACCGATGTATGCGGTCCGATGAGTGTTGAAGCACGTGGCGGGTATCATTATTTTCTGACCTTCATAGATGATTTAAGTAGGTATGGATATATCTACTTGATGAAACACAAGTCTAAAACATTTGAAAAGTTCAAAGAATTTCAGAGTGAAGTGTAGAATAATCGTAACAAGAAAATAAAGTTTCTACGATCTGATCGCGGAGGCGAATATTTGAGTTACGAGTTTGGCCTTCATTTAAAACAATGTGGAATAGTTTCACAACTCACGCCACCTGGAACACCACAGCGTAATGGTGTGTCCGAACGTCGTAACCGTACTTTATTAGATATGGTGCGATCTATGATGTCTCTTATCGATTTACCACTATCGTTTTGGGGTTATGCATTAGAGACAGCTGCATTCAAGTTAAATAGGGCACCGTCTAAATCCGTTGAGATGACACCGTATGAACTGTGGTTTGGCAGGAAACCTAAGCTGTCGTTTCTTAAAGTTTGGGGTTGCGACACTTATGTCAAAAGGCTTCAGCCTGATAAGCTCGAACCCAAATCGAAGAAGTGCATCTTCATAGGATACCCTAAGCAAACAATTGGGTACACCTTCTACCACAAATCCGAAGGCAAAATCTTTGTTGCCAAGAATGGAACCTTTCTAGAGAAGGAGTTTCTCTCGAAAGAAGTGAGTGGGAGGAAAGTAGAACTTGATGAGGTAATTGTACCTTCTCTCGAATTGGAAAGTAGCTCATCACAGAAAACCGTTCCCATGATGCCTACACCAACTAGAGAGGAAGCTAATGATGATGATCATGAAACTTTAGATCAAGTTACTACAGAACTTCGTAGGTCAACCAGAACATGATCTGCACCAGAGTGGTATGGGAATCCTGTACTGGAAGTCATGTTACTAGACAAAGGCAAACCAACGAACTATGAAGAAGCTATGATGAGCCCAGATTCTGATAGATGGCTTGAGGCCATGAAATCTGAGATAGGATCCATGTATGAGAACAAAGTGTGGACTTTGGTGGATTTGCCCGATTATCGGCAAGCCATAGAAATAAATGGATCTTCAAGAAGAAGACTGACGCTGATAGTAAAGTTACTGTCTACAAAGCTCGACTTGTCGCGAAATGTTTTCGACAAGTTCAAGGGGTTGACTACGATGTGACTTTCTCACCCGTAGAGAAGCTTAAGTCTGTCCGAATCATGTTAGCAATTGCCGCATTTTATGATTATGAAATCTGGCAAATGGACGTCAAAAACTGCATTCCTTAATGGATTTCTTAAAGAAGAGTTGTATATGATGCAACCAAAAGGTTTTGTCGATCCTAAAGGTGCTAACAAAGTGTGCAAGCTCCAGCAATCCATTTATGGACTGGTGCAAGCATCTTGGAGTTGGAATATACGCTTTGATGAGGTGATCAAAGCATATGGTTTATACAGACTTTCGGAGAAGCCTGTATTTACAAGAAAGTGTGTGGGAGCTCAGTAGCATTTCTGATATTATATGTGGATGACATATTGCTGATTGGAAATGATATAGAATTTCTGGATAGCATAAAAGGATACTTGAATAAGAGTTTTTCAATGAGAGACCTCGGTGAAGCTACTTGCATATTGGGCATCAAGATCTATAGAGATAGATCAAGATGCTTGATAAGTTTTTCAATGAATACATACCTTGACAAGATTTTGAAGGAGTTCAAAATGAATCAGTCAAAGAAGGAGTTCTAGCCTGTATTATAATGTGTGAAGTTGAGTAAGACTCAAAGCCCGACCACGGTAGAAGATAGAGAGAGAATGAAAGTCATTCCCTATGCCTCAGCCATAGGTTCTATAAAGTATGCCATGCTATGTACCAAACCTGTTGTGTATCTTGCCATGAGTTTGGCAAAGGGAAACAATAGTGATCCAGGAGTAGATCACTAGACATCGGTCAAAATTATCCTTAGAGGACTAAGGAAATATTTCTCGGTTATGGAGGTGATAAAGAGTTCGTCGTAAAGAGTTACGTCGATGCAAGCTTTTACACCGATCCAGATGACTCTGAGTCTCAATATGGATACATATTGAAAGTGGGAGCAATTAGCTAGAGTAGCTCCATACAGAGCATTGTAGACATAGAAATTTGCAAAATACATACGGATCTGAATGTGGCAGACCCATTGACTAAACTTCTCTCACAAGCAAAACATGATCACACTGTAGTACTCTTTGGGTGTTAATCACATAATGATGTGAACTAGATTATTGACTCTAGTAAACCCTTTGGGTGCTGGTCACATGGCGATGTGAACTATTGGTGTTAATCACATGGTGATGTGAACTAGATTATTGACTCTAGTGCAAGTGGGAGACTGAAGCAAATATGCTCTAGAGGCAATAATAAAGTTGTTATTTCATATTTCCTTATATCATGATAAATGTTTATTATTCATGCTAGAATTGTATTAACCGGAAACTTGATACATGTGTGGATACATAGACAAAACACCGTGTCCCTAGTAAGCCTCTACTAGACTAGCTCGTTAATCAAAGATGGTTAAGTTTCCTAACCATAGACATGTGTTGTCATTTGATGAACGGGATCACATCATTAGGAGAATGATGTGATGGACAAGACCCATCCGTTAGCTTAGCATAATGATCGTTCAGTTTTATTGCTACTGCTTTCTTCATGTGAAATACATATTCCTTCGACTATGAGATCATGCAACTCCCGGATACCAGAGGAATGCCTTGTGTGCTATCAAACTTCATGACGTAATGGGGTGATTATAAAGATGCTCTACAGGTATCTTCGAAGGTGTTTGTTGGGTTGGCATAGATCGAGATTAGGATTTGTCACTCTGACTATCGGAGAGGTATCTCTGGGCCCTCTCGGTAATGCACATCATAAGAAGCCTTGCAAGCAAAGTGACTAATGAGTTAGTCACAGGATGATGTATTACGGAATGAGTAAAGAGACTTGCCGGTAATGAGATTGAACTAGGTATGTGAATACCGACGATCGAATCTCGGGCAAGTAACATACCGATGACAAAGGGAATAACGTATGTTGTCATAACGGTTCGACCGATAAAGATCTTCGTAGAATATGTGGGAACCAACATGAGCATCCAGGTTCCGCTCTTGGTTATTGACCGGAGAGGTGTCTCGGTCATGTCTACATAGTTCTCGAACCCGTAGGGTCCGCACGCTTAACGTTCGATGACGATTTTATATTATATGAGTTATATGATTCGGTGACCGAATGTTGTTCGGAGTCCCGGATGAGATCACGGACATGAAGAGGAGTCTCGAAATGGTCGAGAGGTAAAGATTCATATATAGGACGATGATATTCGGACACCGGAAGTGTTCTGGGGGTACCGGGTACATATCGGGTCACCGGAAAGGGGTTCCGGGCACCCCCGGCAAAGATATGGGCCTAATGGGCCAAGAGGGGAACCGCAGCAGCCAGCAGGGGCTGCTGCGCCCCCCATATGTGCCGCACCATTAGGAGGAAGGAAAGGGAGAAGAGAGAAGGAAGGGGAGGGATTCGGCCTCCCCCTTCCTTCCCTCCTCCCTCCTCTTTCCTTCCCCCTCCGGTGGATATGGTAAGGTGCAGGGGGGGGCGAATTGGACAAGGGCCCCAAGTAGGATTCCTCCTAGTTGGGGCGCCCCTTGGCTGTCCTCCTCCCCCTCCCACCTATATATACATGGGGAGGGGGCGCCTAGAACACACACCAACAATTGTTAGCCGTGTGCGGCGCCCCCCTCCACAGTTTACGTCTTCGGTCATATTCTCGTAGTGCTTAGGCGAAGCCCTGCGCGGATCACTTCACCATCACCGTCGTGCTGACGGAACTCATCTCCCTCGACACTTTGCTGGATCAAGAGTTCGAGGGACGTCATCGAGCTGAACATGTGCAGAATTCGGAGGTGCCGTACGTTCGGTGCTTGATCGGTCGGAACGAGAAGAAGTTCGACTACATCAACCGCGTTAACAAATGCTTCCGCTTTCGGTCTACGAGGGTACATGGACACACTCTCCACCTCTCGTTGCTATGCATCTCCTAGATAGATCTTGCGTGAGCGTAGGAATTTTTTTGAAATTGCATGCTATTTTTTCCAACACTTCTGGAGCAAATCCATATACGGCATTGAATGCTCTCTACTAGCTACCATCTACGAGGTGTCTCAGCTTCGGATCATCTCCATCATCGGCCTTCTTCCTCTCCGCGTGCCAGCGCATGAGGTTTGCTTCCTTAGGATCTACGAAATACCGCTGCAGACGGGGAGTGATCGGAAAGTAACATACAACTTTCTGAGGAGCTTTCTTTCTTGCCTTCTTGTATCAAGAAGCATTGCACACTGGACAGCTGGTTTCTTCCACGTGCTCCCCCCGATAAATGATGCAATCATTGATGCATGCGTGGTAGCTAATATGCGGCAAATCAAAAGGGCAAACGATTTTCTTGGCCTCCTCGACACTAGTAGGACAAAGGTTCACCGCGGTGAGAACTTTATTTTGTAGATACTTCAAATGCTCATCGAGGCTTTTGTCTGTCCATTTGCTTTTGGCCTTCGTCCTTAGAAGTTCGAGCGTGAAACTCAAGCAAGTCACCTCGGGATCGCAACCGTCATACAATGGAGTCTTCGAGTCTACTTCAAGTTGCACCAGCTTGGCCTCCTCTCTAGAAGCAGCTCTCTCGCTAGTCGTACTCTTGCGAAGGAGGTCTCGAACATGACGGTCCTGCACGACTGCACTTAGTAGCATCGAAAACTATGTCGTGGCCTCCGCCTCTTCTCCGCCATGTCCGGACTCTTCTTTGCCATGTCTGGAATCTTCTCCGCTGCCGTCATGTTCGGACTCTTCCCCGCCGCCATGTCCAGCGCCATCGCCTTCGTGTCGACCGGTCATCTCTTCGTCTAGCCCCATGTCGTTATTCCCTATCATGTGGACATCCTCATCATCATCTTCACTTATCCACTGAGTATAGCCATCCATGAAACCATTCATCAGCAGGTGCACCTTCAAACTGCCACGATTAAAAGGGTCCAAAAGGAATCCTTCTTTGCATCTTGTACACGGACATCTAATCCTAGTCCGATTATTTGCATACATGTCCATCACCGCGGATTGCATGTATCGCTCCACCTTCCATCCACTCACCTTCATGACCGAGACTACATGGTATAACAAGCAAAAGGGTTATAAACAAAATGCATGCATGCATCAAAGTCATATAAAAATTTGGCATGACCTTGCCTGAAAATAGGACATATCGAGTTTGCTCGAAATTCACCGAAACGGAAATAAATCGACATTTCGGCAAAACATAAGCAACTCGGGGGCATGTGACTCGCACAAATCTCTCCATATCCCAAACTCACATATTCCCATTCTTGAAATGCACAACTTTTTACTCACCTATCTCCGGAGAGAGACCGAGCACGGTTAGATGAGGCCTTTCGCTACCTATAGGGATCGAAAGTGTGGATGGCTAAATAGCTATCTAGATCTAGTTGTTGGGGAGGAGAGATGACTCTAGCTAACTAATGGAGAGGGATAGAGATGAGCTACCTAGATCTATATCTATGGAATGGAGGGAGAGCCAAATAAATGAGGTAGCCAGATAGAGATGAGAAGGCCATTTATGCAGAAGAGTTATGGTGGAGGGGGGCATTAATGGGTAGAGAAGAGAGGTAGGAGGAAGAGAGAAGAAGGGCAACAATGTTGGAGAACTAACTTAGAGAGGGGAGAGGGGAAAGAAGGGCAAAGGGGGGAGGAGGGGAGAGGGGGGGTGAAAAGGTGGCACCAGCCGCAACTAGCAGTAGCGTTGTTTTCTAGAAAGCGCTGCTGCTATGGTACTTAGTAGTAGTCCTTTCCAGGAAAAGTGCTACTATTAAGTGGGGCCCATTAGCAGTAGCGGTGCTGTCAAATAAAGCGCTACTGCTACTACTATTATTAATAGCGCTGTTTTCCGTCCAGCACTGCTACTACAGCTAGCGTCGGTGGGCTCGGTGGGCCCCACTTAGTAGTAGCGCTTATTCCATTTCCAGTGCTACTCCTAAAGCATTACTTGTAGCGCTGCCCCGAACCAGCGCTACTTCTAATTAGCAGCAGCGCGTGCTTTGTTCCAGCGCTACTACTGATGTCCTAACTATAAGCATTTCGCTAGTCGTGATTGCTCATATGCGAACATGTGGTAGGAGTTCATCCCGCATCCGCCAGATCTAATTTAAAGAAGGGGTCAATACATATATATGAATGAAAATCAACACAAATGATGGTAATAAAAAATAATTGTGAATATTGTTTACATATTTCAAATTGTTCGTCAGAGAAGCCCCGCTGAAGGGTCGAGTTGTGAATGAACTCGCAAACATAGTATCCACATAAATCAGTCCCGGGTGCCTGCCACAAGCACTTTACGAGAATAGAGTTCAATCAAACTGATAATCAAGCAAGATAATGGTATTGATGAAACTAGAATCAATGAGAGATGCTCAGAACTAGCTAGTACTACTTACTCTGGGCTGTGTAAATTTCAGCTCCTTCAGACCCGAGACCATTCTAGTGAATGTTTTCCAAACCCTGGCCGACAAAGAAAATAATTACTTGATATCAGGAACTGAACGAAAGTTGCCGATCGATATGGTGCAATAATGATTGAACTTACCTATGGAGCATTTCATTCATGTCCGCCCACTCCTTTTGATATTTACGTCTCAAGTCTAAGACAGTTACTACTCCCCCATCAAGCTTTATGGATAGCAGAATAAAGTGGAACCTGCACACGCATAACTCATTAATTACACTTAACCTTGAGTAAGTGAAACAGAATATGCACAAGACAGTAACACTCACTTGAAGTTGTAAGGAAAGAGTATTTCCCTTTTGTTTTGATGTCGAAGGAACGCTTTTAGCAAGTTTTTCTTGGTATCTTCGGCTTTCTTTTTTACCGACCATTCATTTACGGTATTTGGGCTAATCAACCCAATGTCATAAATTTGTCCTCTTTTGCATTCGACGATCTTCAATCTGCATAATATATATAGTGAGAATGATTATATATACATGCAATGAACAAGCTGAGCTAGAGACTTAATTACAGAAATAATACTTACAGACAGTAGCAAGTCATGAGTTGTTTGTCGAGGGCCTGTTGATTGAATAACTTGAACAATTCCACAAATTTAACAGGCATCAGGTCGACTCCAGTGAAGTCATGCTCATCTTTAATTACCAGCATCAGACTGTCAGTCCCAGACGTCCTGCAGGTTTCCATGTACCATTCATGCAATCTTCGCATCATCGTTGGTAGATGCGGGAGCTGATCACGTTTGATGAGAGGCTTCCCGTGCTCATATCTAAATTGCTCTACTACCTCAGCCATTTCAAAATGTACATCATCACCCATGTAATCATCAAGAGTGGTACCGGGCAGTAGCCCCGTATGATTAGCGACGATATCGCTAGACACCTTGAGCAGGGGGCACGATTGCTTCTCCTATTCGCCGAGCTGGGGACTTTTTTTCCCACTTCTTTGTCTTGCTGCACTGGTAGTACTTCCCAACCGCCGCGCTTCATCATATGTCTTTTCAGTACAGCGGTCATAGTTGGATTGCGGCGGAGGCGGGGCTGGTCGCTTAAGGGCATCCAGAGTGTGCTTCGCTTTCACCGGATCTACTGTTTCCTTCAGAGGTGGTCGTTTTCGTTCAAAATGGGCCCTCACTTTGGCCTCCACGATGTCCTTGTTTTCCTCGTCAGTCCTCTCATACGATAACTTTGGAAGAGGCTTGAGGCTTGGACCAAATTTGAATTTCTTCCCGCCTGTTGTACTCCTAGCCGCCGGAGCGGCGGCGGCTCTCTTCCACCGTTGCTGAGGCGGCGGAGTCCGCTGACGCACCGGAGGAGGCGGAGTCCGCTGATGCGCCGGCGGAGGCAGAGGAGGAAGAGGACTCTGCTGAGGGGCCTCCTCCGCCGAAGACGGCGGCTGAGGCGGCGGAGACAGCTCACGCGCCGGAGACGACTCAGGCAGCTGAGCTGGACTGTAAGGAGTCTGCTGAGGGGCCTCATCCGGCTGAGTCCGCTGAGGCGGCGTCCAGTTTGGAAGCTTGATGTTCTCCTTTCTCCATAGGCATTTACTCCTTAAAGCAGTTTCCAGAAAAATATCCCCTTCACCAGTAGGGTGGTCAAGCTCCAGCCCCTCAAATCCCTCCATTATTTCATCCACCATGACAATAGCATAGCCATGTGGAATCGGATGGCAATGGAAAGTTCCCTCAGCTCGAGGAGGTACAACAGAGCTGACCGCCGCCTTCAAGGTCAGGTTGTGGCATTTCGTCATTAGCACACAATGTTTAGCCTCCGTGATACTATACACGGGGTAGCGAGGAGTCGTGAAATCAGGCTGAACGAGCTCCGTGGAAGCCACGCTGCTTCTCCACTGAGATGGTGGGGTAGCTTCTGGGGCAGTGTCGAAGGAAGGATCTTCATGCCGCTGAGATGCTTGGCCGGTAGCTCGCTGGCTCTCAAGTTCCTCTAGTTTAGCTAATCTTGCACTGAGCTTCTGCATTTCGCTTGCTTCCTCTTGCTTCTTTCTCTGTCGGCTTCTATAACCACCGCTGTCAGGAAACCCATGCACCCACGGAACAGAACCTGAAGTGCCTCGTGTTCGTCCAGGGTGTTCAGGATTCCCGAGGGCCTCTGTCAGCTCGTCCTTCTCTTTGTCGGGCCGGAACCTCCCTTCCTGCGCTGCCTAGATTGCTTCCTCAAGCTTCTTGATGGGTATTGCAACTAGATCGTTCGTCCAAACACACTTCTCTGATTCTTGGTCCAAAGTTCCCCCAACCCCGAAGAACCATGTCCTTGCCCGATCTGGCCAGTGCAATGTCGCTGGTTGGACCCCTTTAGCAAGCAGGTCTTGCTCAGCTTTGTCCCACAACGGCCGGGCTTTACTGTAGCCACCTGACCCCATGGTATGGTGATACTTCTTCTTTGCAGCATTTTGCTTGTTTTTTTCAGTGACCTTTGCTTACCCTTGTCCAATTTCTTGTAGGCCACAAATGCGGGCCAGTGATCTCTTGTCTTCTCATATCGATCGATGAATTCTGGAGTCTCATCTTTCTGGAAAAACTTTTTGTTCAACACTTTCTTCTAGTTCTTGAATAGTTCTGCCATCTTCTTAAGACCAAATGCCTTGACCTTTCGCTCTATAACTGGGTTATTCAGCTCCGCCTCTGGCGGTAGGCTGAAATTTATCATCAGCGAGGTCCAAAGATCATCTTTTAGTCTATCCTGGCCATAAGAAACTTCAGGGTCCTTCTTCTTATTCCATTCTTGGATGCTGATCGGGACGCTGTCCCTAACAACAACTCCGCACTGATGTACATATGTGTCCTTGGTCCGCTTGGGACCAATCGGTTGGCATCTCGAGCGACTTCTGTGATCGTGAACCTTTCATCCTGGCGCATCCTTTTCTTTGGGCCTCGTCTCCTTACCGAAGTTTGGCCCGATCCAGAGGGCTAAAAGAAGAAAGGAGCGTTAATATATGTACATACAAAACAATTAATGCATCTAGTCAGCAGAGGCTTAATTAGTATATATATATATACCTCACCAGACTTTGCAACAGTTAAGGCTCCCTCCTCCGTTCGGTCACCGGAGCCGTGATCATGATCTCCTTCCTCTGCCATTCGGTCACCGGAGCCATCATGATCTCCTTCCTCCTCCATTGTTGGATCACCGGAGCCATCATCCTCTCTTTCCTGACCATCAGTGTCATTGAGAAATGACAAGGGACCACCTCCATCGCGGATTATATCCACCAACAACTCTTCTTTTTCGAAGTCTCTGTCCATAGTTTCTGCAAATATTACAACATGGCAATATACAAACATGAGAGATGGATTAGTGGCAAACATGGACTTAATATCACAACAAGGAATCATATGCATATGAGCAATGGATTAGTGGCAAACATCGTCGAGGACTCCTCCCCCTCATGTCTGATGAGTCATCCTTTATATCATTCGAGAGAGGATAATTTGTGGACCGCCTCTCTCATGCCTGTCCGACGTCCCCTCTCATGTCGAAGTTATCGAGGTTATGTTTTAACGACCCCCCCCCCTCATCTCGAAGTTATCGGGGTTATGTTTTAACGACCCCCCCCCGCTCATGTCAAATTTATCAGGGTTATGTTTTAACGACCCCTCCTCATGTCGAAGTTATCGGGGTTATGTTTTAACGACCCAACCCCTCATCTCGAAGTTATCGGGGTTATGTTTTAACGACCCCCTCCCCCTCATGTAGAAGTTATCGGGGTTATGTTTTAATGGAACACAATTTATTAACTTGACATTAGACGTCAATAGTATTATACATAACAACAGTGCGGGAGGGGAGATCGGCAATGCTCTTTCTTCTAGGGTTTGGGTGGCCTCCAAAGTTGGTCGGGCGAGCGGACCGAGAGTAAATTTTGAATATATGAGTTGTTACTCCCTGTCTCCCATAATTAACTTTAGTAAATTTCATTATCATCATGCCCATTTAGTAAAGTTGCCTCTCCCTGATTTAGGCAAAGTAAAACTTAGTAAGATCATCATGCCCATTTAGTAAAGTTGCCTCTCCCCGATATAGAAAAACAAGATGCATACATCCATGGATCATCTATACATCATAACTCATATATTCAAACTTAATATGAGTTTTAGCAAGATCATCATGAACAAAAAAAAATCTATGTGCAAAAAAAAATTTCTATGTACAAAAAAAAATCATGAACATTTTGTAAAGTTGCCTCTCCCCGATTTAGGCAAAGTAAAACTTAGTAAACTTAATATGAGTTTTAGCAGGATCATCATGAACAAAAAATTTCTATGAACAAAAAAACTTTCTATGAACAAAAAAAAAAGCATTCATCAAGGTACAAAAAAAAATTCTATGAACAAAAAAAAATCATACATCAATGCATACATCCATGGATCATCCATACATCTGCATATACATACATACAACATCCATACATACATCAATGGACAAAAAAATCTATGAACACAAAAAAAGCAGAGCAGGGGTGGTGGCGCGGGAAGCAGAGCAGCTGGGACGGTAGCGGCGGCGGCGCATCGGGGTAGGGCAGGGGCGCGGGGGAAGGGGTCTCACTGGGGGCGACGTCGGGGCAGCGGCAGGGGCACGGCGGTGTCGGGGCAGGGCAGGGGCGCGGGGAGTGGCGCCGGCGTCAGGGCAGGGCGCGCGTCAGATCAGAGGGCGTCGAGGGTGTCGGCAAGGGTGTCGGCGAGGGCGTCAACGGTGAGGTGGAGCAGCTTGATGGCGAGACCGGGCAGCCTGGCGGCATCGTCGGGGGAACTACACAGATGGGGATTGGAAATTTGCTAAGTCTCGCTTATATAGCCACCCCTTTAGTCCTGGTTGGTGGCTCCAACTGGGACTAAAGGCCCTCCTTTAGTCCCGGTCTGTGCCACCAACCGGGACTAAAGGTGTTTTTCGCCAGGCCAAAGGGTGGGAAGCACAGCCCTTTAGTCCCGGTTGGTGGCACGGACCGGGACTAAAGGGGGGCCTTTAGTCCCGGTTGGAGCCACCAATGGGGACTAAAGGGCTTGTGCTGGCACTGTCGCGGCGCGGTGGGAGTTTAGTCCCACCTCGCTTGCCGAGAGGCGCTCGCAGTGGTTTATAATCCCCGCTGCGATAGCCCCGTCGAGATCCCCTCTAATGCAGACCTGTTGGGCCTAACGTTCTTTTGTGCCCTGTTGGGCCTACTTGCCCCGCGGGCCTGCATCCTGGCCCACGTATAGTTGGGTTTCTAGTCGTATGCAGGCCGTGGTGGCCTAGTAGGTGGGCAATTTTTTATTTTTTGCATATGTTATGTTTTTAAATTTTTAATGTTATTTTTTGCATATGTTAAATTTAGTTATATAATTTTAGTTGCATAAATTTTATATAATTTTAGTAGCATAAATTTTAATTTTTATTGATTCTTTTTAGTTGGTTCCTTTTGCTATTAGAGTTTTATAAAAGCTTTTTAGTTTCCTATTAAAGTTTGTACCAAAAAACACTTTATGAAAATTCTTTTTGCTATTAAATTTTTTAACAAAAAAAATACTTTGATAATTTTAGTGGCATAAATTTTATATAATTTTAAGTTAATATCATTTTGATCATAACTAGAGGTTTATAAAAGCTTTTTAGTTGATTATTATTGCTATTGAAGAATATTATAGTTTTGTTTTAGTTGATCATAACAAAATATTTTAATTGATTCTTTTTAGTTCATTCTTTTTGCTATTAGAGTTTTATAAAAGCTTTCTAGTTCATTCTTTTTGCTATTAGTTCATTCTTTGAGCTAAATCACCCGAAAATTGAAAACACTACAAATGAACTCTAAAAAGGTTGAACCATGGCATGGTATCATAATTTCACCCACATAGCATGTGCTAAAAAGTTGAGAGGGTTACGGCAAAAACTGGATGCAAACTGGACAATCTCTTTCGAAGAATCAGGGTTTCGGACGAAAACTCATGTGTTACAAAGGTATTTCATATTTTTTAAACTTATTTGAACACCAGACTTTTTGTGCGTTCAATATGCACCATTCAAAGTTACATGATCCATTTTCAACCCTTTTCTGACTTCATTTGCTATTTTTCATGCATTTAATGATTTATTTTGAGCTAAATGACCCTGAAATCGAAAAGCCCTACAAATGAACACTGAAAAGGTTGAAACTTGGCATGGTATCATAATTTCACCCACATAGCATGTGCTAAAAAGTTGAGAGGGTTACGGGAAAACTGGATGCACTTCGTGTACAAACTGGACAATCTCTTTCGAAGTATCAGGGTTTCAGACGAAAAGTCATCTACTACAAAAGGGATTTCATTTTTTTAACATACTTTAACTCCAGACTTTTTGTGCATTTAATATGCATCATTCGAAGGCACATCATCATTTTCAACCCTTTTCTGACTTCATTTGCTATTTTTCATTAATTTAATGACACTAGTGTAGAATCGGGCTATTGTCCCGGTTCGTAAGGACCTTTAGTCCCGGTTCTGCAACCGGCACTAAAGGGTGGGGACTAAAGGTCCCCCCTTTAGTCCCGGTTCAACACGAACCGGGACCAAAGGACCACCATGTGGCACGAGCCCGCGCCGGGGGCTGGGAGACCTTTAGTCCCGGTTGGTAACACCAACCGGGACTAAAAGGTTTAGGGGTTTGTGGGTCTATGATTTATTTTTCATTTTAGTTTTGTGTTTTGCATTTAATTCTTTTTCATTTCAAACATATTTTACGCTACTACATATTGTACACATTATGCATATATATAAATAGAATTTCTCTTAGAACCGATCATATATATATCATCGAATTTCTCACATGACCATTCACATACATATATATATATACAATTTGGTATATACAATTTCTCCTACAATTTGCTGATCATTACATGGAGGCATTAGGTCGATCTAGCTAGGTACGGTGTAATGGTATTCTCCTTTGGGATCTATGACCTGGTCGAGCAAAAATCCCGCTATTTCCTCTTGAATCGCTCGTACGCGATTCTCTGGTAGGAGCTTATCCCGCACGTCCCTCATATTTAAAGAAGGAGATCAATATGCATGTATTAGTTTTGTGTGTATATATTAGATAATGATGTAAAAAATTTGAATAGTGTTCTGGCAAACGTACCCATCGATTTCTATCATCTTTGCTCCTTTCGGACGTCATCATGCGAATGTTCTCGCAAACGTAGTATGCACATAAGTTAGTCCCAGGCGTCTGCTTCAGGGCCTTTACAAGAATAGAATTCAATCAGATAATAATTAATCAAGCATGATAATGATATTGAAACTAGAATTAAAGAGATGTTAGCTAGCTAGTACTACTTAATTAATTACCTTGGGTCGCACCCATGTCAGCTATTGTTTCCATTGGCCTTTAACCTTTTTGATGAACTTTTCCCAAGCCCTGCCCACCGGCAAAGAAAATGAATAAAGGAGTTATTAATTAGTTGATATCAGGAAATGAACTAAAGAGGCCGACATAGTGCGATAATGATTGAAATTACCTGTCAACCATCCCCCACACGATTGAGTATTCATTAGTATCTTTAAGTAGTGAGTCCAGTACTTGAACTTTTCCCTTGTCAACTTCAATGATTAACAAGATCCAGTGGAAACCGCATGCGCACACATTTGTATAATTAAGCGGGCATGTGCATAACTCATCAACTACACTTATTAACATCTAGTAAGCAAAAACAGAATTTGTAGTACAAGACAGTGTCACTCACCCGAAGTTGTAAGGAAGTAGTATTTCTGGTTGGGTATTTAGTCGCACCAAGAACTCTAGCAAGGTTTTCTCTGTGTATGGTCGATCATATTCACATGACCATGTCTCTTCATTAATGGTATTTGGGTCAATGAACCCAATGCCATAGCGTCCAGCTTTTTTCATTTCATAGATCTTCATTCTGCATAATACCACAGAAAAGAATATAGTGAGGATAATTACAGTTAATGAACGACCACTACAGCTAGCTAGAGACTTAACTTACAGAAAGAAATCACTTACAGGCAATAGCAACTGGCGATAGATTTGTCGAGTGCGTCCTGATTGAATAACTGAAACAGTTCTTGAAACTCAACCCATAGAGCTTTTTCATGGAAGTAATGCTCTTCTTTGACTTGCACGATGAGGGACTCTTTATCGGTAGTCTTGGCTTCTCTCATGTACCATTGATGCAATTCATACATTCTCGTTGATAGACATTTGATCTCCTCAGGCTTGACCATAGGTTCGCCGCGGGCATATTTCCGTTTTAGTTCCTCCTCTTTAAACATTTCCATGGGCTCGATGCCTAGGAGTTGTTCTACAGTGACATCGGCCACTTCAGCCTGCCTTCTATGATCGTCGGTTATTACCAGCTGATCGTGGCCGGTACTCACATGTGTTGGTACAATGAGCGGGGGGGTAGATTGCACCGCCTGTTCTCCCAGCTGGGGAACAGTTTTCCCGCTTTTTTGGCAGCTGCTTGGCTCGAGCTCGAGCTTGACTCCTTTTTTTGTGCTTGATATGACTTCTTGATTTGGCGCTCATAGTCTGAATCATTATGCTTGGGAGCTGGTGGTTGAGCCATACGAATAAAGTGGTCAATGACATGCTCAGGTACTTTCTCCTCTGGTGGCGGGGGCGGTTCGGTCCAAAATGGGCCTTCACTTGGGCTTGCACTTGGATCTCATTTTCTTCGTTAGTCAGGTGGTAAGGCAACCTCGGAAGAGGCTTGAGGCTTGGACCAAATCTGTATTTCTTGCCTCCTGTTGTACCGGTAGCTGTCGTAGCTGCGGCGCCTCTCTTCTGTTGTTACTTAGGTGCAGAGCCCGCTGAGGCGGCGAAAACGGCTGACGCGGTGCCTGACTTGGAGGAGGAGTCGGCTGACGCAGTGCCGGACTTGGAGGAGGAGGAGTCGGCTGACGCGGTGCCGGACTTGGAGGAGGAGGAGTCAGCTGACGCGGTGGCGGGCTTGTAGGAGGAGCAGTCTGCTGACGCGATGGTGGACTTGGAGGAGCTGGAGTCAGCTGAGGCGGCGGCGGAGTTGGAGGAGGAGCCGGCTGACACGGTGTCGGTAGCCTTGGAAAAACGATGCATCCTTTGTCCATAGAATGATACGATGTACGGCCTCTCCTAGTGTGCGCTTGTCGTCACCTCCAGGAATGTCAAGCTCTAGCCCCGAATATTGTGCCACCACTTCATCAACCCCGACACAAGCATAGCCAGCTGGAATCGGATTGCAATGGAAGGTTGCTTCAGGGGGATTTGTATAAGCAATGCCGTCCACCACCTCCATGGATATGTTCTTCATTTTAAAGTGTAGCTCACAAGTTCTCGTATCTATGATATCATCCACAGGGTATCTATCCAGCAGTGCATCATCGCCCGGGGCGGAACCCACACTGCTTCTCGGCATGGATGGGACGGTGCTATCCAATGCTGGATCCTCTAGCTGCTGCTGCTGCTGAGACCCCCTTTCTTGGCTAAGTGAGTCAATTTGCTGCTGCTGCCGCAGGAAAGCGAGTGCCAACTCCGCATGCTTTGATTCTATGATGCGAAGGCGGTCTGCTTCCTGCTTCTTCTCCTCCTCTTCCAGCTTCCTCTTCTGCTCCTCCTGCTGCTTCTTTCTCGCACGGCTTCTGTAGTCGGCGTTCCAGTCCGCAAACCCCTCAAACCACGAAACAACGCCTTTGCCTCGTGTTCCTCCCGGGTGTTCAGAATTCTTTAGGGTGTGCGTAAGCTCGTCGTTCTCTCTGTTGGCATTGAACACCCCCATTCGAGCCTCTTCTATTGCAACAATTAAACGCACATCGGCTCCTTTCAGACTTGCCCGCTCCAAAACCTAGCCTGTCTTTGGGTCCAACGTCCACCCATGCGCACAGAACCAAGTCCTGGACCTGGGGGGCCAGCTCAATGTAACTGGAGTGATCCCTGCATCCATCATCTCTTGCTCAGCAAGATCCCACTTAGGCCGGGCCACCTCGTAGCCACCTGGCCCCAGCTTATGGTGCCCCTCCTTTTTCGCGGCATTAATCTTGTTTATTCTCGACCGTTCCTAAGCTACTTCCGATTCCTTGAGTTTCACGAAAGCGTCCCAGTGAGCTCTTGTCTTCTCCAGTGTTCCCTTGAATTCTGGAGTCTTCTTTCCTGCATTGACGTATGCAGCCCATATACTTTTCTTGTGGTTGTTGAATGCTATCGCCATCTTCCTAAGAGCAGTGTTCTTGACTTTCTCCACATCTACATCTGTGAAATGATCTGGTAGGGTGAAATGTGACATGAGAGATTTCCAAAGCCGACCTTTTGCTCTTTGGTCAACAAAAGTAACATCTGGAAGTTCCTTTGCTAGCTTTTTCCATTCTTGAATGGAGATCAGGATTTGGTCCCTGACAATAACTCCACATTGACGAATGAACTTGTTCGCATTCTTCTTAGGTTCGCGCGGTTCGCCATTAGGTTTGATGGCATCGATGTTGTACTTTACGCCATCCTTCAACTTTTTGGCCGGGCCTCGAACTGTCCTGCTGCTTGTCGAAGATTTACTCGATCCGGAGAGCTAAAAGAAGAAAGATCGATTCGTTAATATATATACAAATCAATTAATACATGTGATGGTCACCAGATGCCTGCTTATATAAATATACCTCGTCGGTCTTTGTTATTTCAGGAACAACATTTCCTTCGTCATCGAAGGTCTGGACTTCATCTATTCGTTCATCTTCATCAAATATCATACCCTCACTGGTAGGGTTCAGATATTGCGAGCCGTCATCTTCTTCGTTCCCATCTAGGCTCGTGGAGCGTATGATGTCGAACAGGGCCTCTTCTCCTTCTCTGCCGGTATTGTCCATAGCTTTTATTTAACTAATCCAGAAGAAAGATAAAACAATTTAGTATTCAAATTAGAATGCATGCATGCAATCAATAAGGAAAAACTGAATCATAGTAGATAATATGCATCTCGAATAATCCAGATAATTGATATGCATCATCGAATATAATCTCGAATACATCGTCTCGAATATTATCAAAGAATTATAATCTCGAATACATCACTAGCTAATACAGATCGAATACTATCAAATAATCTAGTTCACTCGCGGTGGACACCCAAAGAGAAGGAACCATCATAGGATCATAGCTCGGGTGAGATCCCTGAAGAACCTACCAGGTATTGGAGAACCTGACGTCCGACACAACCATGTAGCAACGGACATGCTCATCCTCCTCCCTGACAAGGTGACGTACCACCTCTGCGGGGGACGCCAGCCTCCGCACCGAATGTGGCCCACGCAACCGCCACCAAAGAAGCTCCGGGTTGACGACGGGACCCGGGTTCCTCACCAAGATGCACGCCTCTGAAGGTAGCACCTCCCAGTGCCAGGCCGGCGGAGCACTGGCCTGGACATGCCGCCTCTGAAGCAGGACGTCGTCGCGAACGGGTCGACGACAAGGATGCGGGCCGGGCATCGTTGACGTTGAGAACAAATTCTATGCAAATGTAACATTTTTTAAATGTTTGGCTTGTGGTTTCTTAATATACGAGGAAAACC
This sequence comes from Thinopyrum elongatum, assembly GCA_011799875.1. Lineage (NCBI taxonomy): Eukaryota > Viridiplantae > Streptophyta > Magnoliopsida > Poales > Poaceae > Thinopyrum > Thinopyrum elongatum. The sequence continues at coordinate 88,010,217 of CM022302.1, read as the reverse complement.
TTTAGTCCCTGGCTAGGAACAAGATTCAGAATAATAACGGATTCTCTTAACCTTTAAAGGATTTAACAAAATGGCGCCATTCTCGATGTGCAGAAAATGGTCCATATTTTTCCTGATCTTATCTACCCTTCTATATGTCACGTTGTCTAGTGTCAAAGGATTCAAGAAAACCATGGCTTCATCATTAGCCGGAAGTAACAGGCGCATGATGGTACGAAGCTCTCCAAATTGTTTTGGAACGGAGTCCCAGATAGGATAATTAGCTTTTTGGTACAAAGTTCAGCAAGAGCCTTCCGAATATCGCTATTTGGAAGGCCTTTGCTGAAATTCGTACCAAAAAGCGAATTATCCTATCAGGAACTCCGTTCCAAAACAACTTTGGAGAGCTTCGTACCATCATGCGCATGTTACTTCCGGCTAATGATGAAGCCATGGATTTCTTCAATACTTTGACAGACAACGTGACATATAGAAGAATATATATATAGATGAGATCAGAAAAAAAGTGGATCAACTTGTGCACATCCATAATGGGGGCATTCTTGATAAATCCCTTATTAAAGGACTAAGAGAATCTATTGTACTATACATTCATATACTAATTAATTGAAAATACATAACAAACTTTTGCAAATACAACATTAAAATATGCAACTTTTGCAAATACTAATTGCTATACATTGGATCAAATGTCAAAATTCTAGTTACATTGGATGTCAAAATTCAAACTTCCTCTCAAATGTACATCTATGTCATTCTTGCATCTATGTCAAAATTCAAACTTTGACATATGATCAAATGTTGCATATTTGATCATATTTCACTAGATCAAACTTTGACATATGATCAAATGTTGCATATGTCAAAATTCAAACTTTGACATATGATCAAACTTTGACATATGTCAAAATTCTTGCATCTAGTTACATTGGATCAAATGTAGCATCGTGAAATATGCAACATTCAAACTTTTTTCAATATACATCTAATCATCTAGTGAAAAAAAATGTCAAAATTCATCTAATTAACATTTATATATCTAAAATTCATCGAACATTTCTATAACTAAAAGTATAAAAAATAAAAAAACATTCATCTAACATTTATATATCTAATTCATCTAACTTTTCTATAACTAAAAGTATAAAAAACTAAAAAAATAGAAAAACAGAAAATAAGAAAATGCGTGTGTGTGTGTGTTCATGCATGTGTGTGTGTGTGTGCGGGCTCGATCGATGGGAGGGCGGCCATGGCAGCAGGGTCTCCCAGCGGGGCGACGGCCGGCGAGGCGAGGCGAGTTGTCGGCGACGGTGACTGCGACGGCGACGGCGATGTCGCGCGAGCTTGAGGAGGGGGCGGCGACGGGGGGCGGCGACGGCGCGGGCGGCGCGTCGGGGGCGGTGATGGCGTGGGCAGCGACGGCGTCGGGGCAGGCGGTGCGTTGGGGATGGCGGCGATCTCCTTTGTTCATAGTGATCGAAGAGACGAAGAAGTAGAGGGAAACTGAAAAAATTTCAAGTGGTGTATATATATGGGGAGGCCTTTAGTCCCAGTTGGAGCCACCAACCGGGACTAAAGATCAATTTTGGCCAGGCCAAGCGGTGGGTAGCCAGGCCTTTAGTCCCGGTTGGTGGCTCCAACCGCGACTAAACACCCCCTTTTAGTCGCGGTTGGAGCCACCAACCGCGACTAAAGGTTGCTACCAAGCAAGGGGCGCGGTGGATGTTTAGTCCCACCTCGCTAGTTGAGGAGCGCCTCGACTTGTCTATAAGCACCGGCGCGGGCACTGCATTGAGCTCCTCTCTAATGCAAGCCTTCTGGGCCTACCTCTACAGCGCTGCCCTGTGGGCCTAGTGGGCCTTGCAGGCCTGCATCCTGGCCCAACTACAGGCTGGGTTTCTAGTCGTATGCAGGCCGTTGTGGCCTAGTAGGCGGGCTTTTTTTTAATTTATTTATTTTTTATTTTTTTTATTTTTTGCTTTATTTATTTTCTTTTATTTCTGAGTTGTTTTTTGCTTTATTTAGAGTTTCTTTGTGAATCTTTTTGCTTTAGTTAAAAAAAATTATAAACTTTCTATTAGTGCCAGTAGTTTTCAACTTTGAATAGTTTAAATTTGAATTATTTGAAAATTGTGTGAATCACTAGTTTGTGAATAACTTTACTTTAAAAATAGATTTTTCAGTGATTCTTGTTTCTTCTGTTTAATATTAGTGGGTTTTATCATTATATTCAATTTGGTAATACTTAGGTTATTTAAAAAAATGAAATGCCTTTGTAACAGATGAGTTTTCGTCCGAAACCGTGATACTTGGAAAGAGATTGTCCATTTTGTACATGAAGTGCATCCAGTTTTTGCCATAACCCTCTCAACTTTTTTGCACATGCTATGTGGGTGAAATGATGATACCATACCAACTTTCAACCTTTTCAGAGTTCATTTCTTGTGCTTTTCAATTTCAGGGTCATTTAGCTCAAAAAAATCAGTAAATGCATGAAAAATAGCAAATGAAGTCAGAAAGGGTTGAAAATTGATGACGTTTGTCCGAAGCACAAAAGTACACATTTCAAATGCCAAAACACATAAGCACCCTAACTATTACAAAGATTCCCTACGATTTGTCCAAAGTGGGACTTTCTAGATATATATATATATATATATAAGTCCGAAAACTCACTAGAGAAGAAAGTGATGACAGTGAAGCCGGTCACATCCCAGAGTGGGATCTTTGGGTGTAAAACTTTTTCTTCGCATGTGTCCCTTTGAGCCGTAACCATGGACAATCTTCATCATTTAACTGGATGCTCGGGTCAATATTCACTCTGAAGGGAGCAATTTCAGGAAACTTTTCATAATCTTCTAACATGTCTGTCTTGTCATCCACTCCCACGATGTTTATTTTCCCTGAAAGAACTGTGTGGCGCTTTGGCTCATCATATGATGTATTCGCTTCCTTATCTTTTCTTTTTCTCGGCTTGGTAGACATGTCCTTCACATAGAAAACCTGCGCCACATCATTGGCTAGGACGAATGGTTCGTCTGCGTACGCAAGATTGTTGAGATCCACTGTTGTCATTCCGTACTGCGGATCTTCCGTTACCCTGCCTCGTGTGAGATTGACCCATTTGCACTGAAATAAAGGGACCTTCAAACCACGTCCATAGTCAAGTTCCCATATCTCCTCTATGTAACCATAATATGTGTCCTTTCCCCTCTTGGTTGCTGCATCAAAGCGGACACCACTGTTTTGGTTGGTGCTCTTTTTATCTTGGGCGATCGTGTAAAATGTATTCCCATTTATCTCGTACCCTTTGAAAGTCATTATATTCGAAGATGGTAACTGGGACAGCAGGTACAGGTCATCTTCAACAGCGTCGTCATGCATGGCACGTGTCTACAACCAACCAGCGAAAGTCCCCATTTGTTCACGTGTAATCCAGTCGTCAGACTGCTCTGGGTGTTTGGAGCGTAGAATATTCTTGTGTTCCTCGATATATGGAGCCACCAAGGCGGAATTTTGTAGAACTGTGTAGTGTGCTTGAGTGAGAGAATGCCTGTCCATACATATTATTGCTTTCGGTCCTAGCGTGCCATTTCCACCCAGTCTGCCCTTATGCCGCGATTCAGGAACACCAATCGGCTTAAGGTCAGGAATAAAGTCAACACAAAACTCAATGACCTCCTCATTTTCATGGCCCTTGGAGATGCTTCCTTCTGGCCTAGCATGGTTATGAACATACACACCCAAGAAGCCAAGTAGGATCACGCAAAGATTCTTCGTCATGTGCATCATGCCGATTGCAGAGCAGACCTCTAGGTCTTTCCAATAGGGTAGGTCCCAAAATATAGATTTCTTCTTCCACATGGGTGCGCGTCCGTCAGCGTCATTCAGAACAGATTGTCTGCCAGGACCCTTTCCAAAGATTACCTTTAAATCCTTGACCATATCATGAACATCATCACCAGTACGGTGGTGAGGCTTCGTTCGGTGACCTGCCTCACCTTTGAAAAGCTTGCCTTTCTTTCTTACGGGATGCTTGCTCGGAAGAAATCGACGATGTCCCAGGTACACATTCTTCTTACCAATAATCCAAATATATACTGTCGGTATCATCCAAATAGTGCGTGCATGCACGGTATCCCTTGTTTGTCTGTCCTGAAAGGTTACTGAGAGCAGGCCAATCATTGATGGTCACAAACAGCAACGCACGTAGGTCAAATTCTTCCTGATTGTCCTCATCCAATGCACGTACACCTTTTTCATTCCACAGCTGTAAGAGTTCTTCAACTAATGGACTTAGGTACACATCAATGTCGTTGCCGGGTTGCTTAAGGCCTTGGATGAGCATTGGCATCATAATGTACTTCCGCTTCATGCACAACCAAGGAGGAAGGTTATACATACATAGAGTCACAGGCCAGGTGCTATGATTGCTGCTCTGCTCCCCAAAAGGATTAATGCCATCTGCGCTTAGACCAAACCATACGTTCCTTGCGTCATCTGCAAAGTCCCTCAACTTCCTCTCAATTTTTCTCCACTGCGACCTGTCAGTGGGTACTCTCAACTTCCCGTCTTTCTTACGGTCTTCTTTGTTCCATCACATCAACTTGGCATGCTCTTTGTTTTGGAACAAACGTTTCAACCGTGGTATTATAGGAGCATACCACATCACCTTGGCAGGAATCTTCTTCCTGGGGCGCTCGCCCTCGACATCACCAGGGTCATCGCGGCTGATCTTATAGTGCAATGCACCGCATACCGGGCATGCATTCAAATCCACGTACTCACAGCGGTAGAGGATGCAGTCATTAGGGCATGCATGTATCTTCTGCACCTCTAATCCTAGAGGGCAGACAGCCTTCTTTGTTTCGTACGTACTGTCGGGCAATTTGTTGTCCTTTGGAAGCATCTTCTTTAACATTATCAGCAACTTTCAAAATCCCTTGTCAGATACACCATTCTCTGCCTTCCATTGCAGCAATTCCAGTGTGGTGCCCAGCTTTTTCTTGTCAGCTTCCCAATTTGGGTACAACGATTTCTTGTGATCCTGTAACATGCGCTGCAACTCCAGCCTCTCCTTTTCACTTGCGCAGTTTCTCTTTGCATCGGCAATGGCCCGACCAAGATCATCAACGGGCTCATCTGATGCCTCTTCTTCAGCTTCTTCCCGCATTGTCGGCTCAGCTTCTTCCCCTATTGTTGTACCATCATATTCAGGGAACCCAGGTCCAGGATAGTTGTCGTCGTCCTCTTCTTCTTCATTGTCTTCCATCATAACCCCTCTTTCTTCGTGCTTGGTCCAAACATTAGAGTGGGGCACGAAACTGGACTCAAACAGGTGGACGTGAATGGTTCTTGACTTAGAGTAATTCTGATCATTCTTACAGCCAGCACATGGACAAGACATAAAAACATCCGCCCGTTTGTTTGCCTCAGCCGCAAGCAGAGAAGTACGCACGCCATTCACGAACTGGGGAGAGCATCGGTCATCGTACATCCATTGCCGGCTCATCTTCATTACACAGCACCGAAAATACAAATTAATACAAGTTCATACATAAAGTTCATACACACTTATTCTCATAAAACAACATACAAACTCTCTAGCTAAAGCATTTAAATGCAACAACAAATGTGATCAAGATCGCAACTAAGGTAACAATTGATCCAACAGCATAATGATACCAAGCCTCACTATCAATGGCATATTTTCTAATCTTTCTAATCTTCAAGCGCATTTTCTCCATCTTGACCTTGTGATCATCGACGACATCGGCAACATACAACTCTAGTTTCATCTTCTCTTCTTCAATTCTTTTCAATTTTTCTTTCAAATACTCGTTTTCTTTTTCAACTAAATTTAACCTCTCGACAAGAGGGTCGGTTGGAATTTCCGGTTCACATACCTCCTAGATAAAAATATCCATGACAACTTGATGGGCCGGCATAATTTCTCATAAACACGAAATGCAACAAATAGTTATAAAAGAGAATATTCCACATCTGAATCATAACCCGGAGGAGGGCCGACGGGGACGGATAACAAAACCATGCAACTATGTATAACAAACAACGTACGGGTAAGAAAATTATACAAGTAACTATATATCTAAATCACACAAACATGATTTTTTTTATATAAAAAAGATAAGAACAAGAGGCTGACCAAGGTGGTGCCGGCGACGGGACAGTGCGGGCGATCAACGGTGGTCGTTAGGATGGGGACGGGAAGGCACTAAGTAAACCACACCTACATATGCAAACTAAGAGTTAATTTGAGCTCAAATTGCATGTAAATCAAATAAACTACCACATATAATTACTCCCAAACTAAAACCCACAAATCACTATACTTATATAGCATTGCAAGAGCTAATCTAGCAATGAGAGATGAAAGGACAAAGTTGCTAACCTTTGTGATCACTTGGATGGATGGGGGGCCTTCAAATCTTGACAAATTTTGGCAAAAATGAAGGATGAGCTCGAGCAATGGGGAAGAACAGAGGAGAGGAAGGAATGAAAGGGGAAAATAAAGAGAAATGGGCTCGGGCTCAACGAAGGGTTTATATAGAGGCATCTTTAGTCCCGGTTGGTTATAGAAACTGGGACTAAAGGTGCATCTCTAGTCCCGGTTCGTGCCACTAAAGGGGTTGGTGGGGCCCCAGCCTGACACCATCCTGCCACCACCTCTTTAGTCCCGGTTCATGGCACGAACCGGTACTAGAGGTTCAACACGAACCGGGACTAATGAGTGCCGCCCACCTAGCCATTGGAACCATCACTAATGGTGACATTAGTGCCAGTCCGTAATTGAACCGGGACTAATGAGGTGAACATTAGGTCGTTTTTCTACTAGTGTGATTTATTTTGATCTAAATGACCCTGAAATTGAAAAGCACTACAAATGAACTCTGAAAAGGTTGAAACTTGGCATGTTATCATAATTTCACCCACATAGCATGTGCTAAAAAGTTTAGAGGGTTAGGGGAAAAACTGGAGGCACTTCATGTACAAACTAGACAATCTCTTTCGAAGTAAGAGGGTTTCAGACGAAAACTCATCTATTACAAAAGGGATTTCATCTATCTTCACTTTTTCTTCACTAGAGAGAAAGTCTTCGTTTTTTCTTCGCATGTGTTCCTTGCGTATTGCGCTGTAACCATGGATAATATTTATCGTTTAACAGGACGCTTGGGTCAGCCTTCACTTTGAAGGGAGGAATTTCATGAAACTTTTCATAAATCTTCAGACATGTCTGTCTTGCCCTCCACTCCCATGATGTTATTTTCCCTGAAAGAACTATGTGGCGCTTTGGCTCATCGTATGATGTATTCACTTCCTTATCTTTTCTTTTTCTCGGTTTGGTAAACATGTCCTTCACATAGAAAACCTGCGCACATCATTGGCTAGGACGAATGGTTCGTTTGTGTACCCAAGATTATTGAGATCCACTGTTGTCATTCCGTACTGTGGGTCTACCTGTACCCTGCCTCCTGACAGATTAACCCATTTGCACCGAAACAAAGGGACCTTAAATTCATGTCCATAGTCAAGTTCCCATATATCCTCTATGCATCCATAATATGTGTCCTCCCCCCTATTGGTTGCTGCATCAAAGCGGACACCACTGTTTTGGTTCGTGCTCTTTTTATCTTGGGCGATCGTGTAAAATGTATTTCCATTTATCTCGTACACTTGGTAAGTCAATACAGTCAAAGTTGGTGTCTTGGCCAACAAGTACAGCTCATCTCCAACAATGTTGTTACCCATGAGGTGTGTTTGCAACCAACCGCTGAAAGTTCTGATGTGTTCACATGTAATCCAATCGTCAGACTGCTCCGGGTGTTTGGAGCATAGAATATTCTTGTGCTCATTGATATACGGGGTCACAATGGTAGAATTCAATAGAACTGTGTAGTGTGCTTGATCCCAAGAATGCCCATCCCTACATATTATTGAATCTGCTCCTAGCGTGCCTTTTCCAGTCAGTCTCCCCTCATACCACGATTGAGGGAGACCAATCGGCTTAAGGTCAGGAATAAAGTCAACACAAAACCCAATGACCTCCTCTATTTAATGGCCTGTGGAGATGCTTCCTTCTGGCCTAGCAAGGTTACGAACATATTTCTTTATGACTCCCATGAACCTCTCAAAGGGGAACATATTGTGTAGAAATACAGGACCCAGAATGGCAATCTCATCGACTAGGTGAACTAGGACATGCGTCATAATATTGAAGATGGATGGTGGGAATACCAACTCGAAACTGACAAGTCATTGGACCAAATCATTCCGTAACCTTAGTAGGATTTCTGGATCGATTACCTTCTGAGAAATTGCATTGAGGAATGCACATAGCTTCACAATGGCTAATCAAACATTTTCTGGTAGAAGCCCCCTCAATGCAACCCGAAGCAGTTGCATCATAATCACGTGGCAGTCATGAGACTTTAGGTTCTGTAATTTTTTCTCTGCCATATTTATTATTCCCTTTATATTCGACGAGAAGCCAGATGGGACCTTGATACTGAGCAGGCATTCAAATAAGATTTCTTTCTCTGCTTTGGAAATAGCATAGCTGTCAGGACATTGATACTGCTTTGGATGCATGTCGTCTTTTTCGTTCACACGTTGCTGGTCCTCCCGTGCCTCTGGTGTATCTTTTGTCTTCCCGTACACGCCCAAGAAGCCTAGAAGGTTCAGGAAACATTCTTCGTCACGTGCATCATGTCGATTGCAGAGCGGACCTCTAGGTCTTTCCAATAGGATAGGTCCCAAAATATATATTTCTTCTTCCACATGGGTGCGCATCCCTCAGCCTCATTCGGAACAGTATGGAGGACGGGCTTCTTCTGGTGATCTGCCTCACCTTTGAAATGCTTGCCTTTTTTTCTTAAGGCATGTTTGGTCGGAAGAAATCGACGATGTCCCAGGTACACATTCTTCTTGAATTTGTCCAAATATATACTTTCAGTCTCATCTAAACAGTGCGTGCATGCATTGTATCCCTTGTTTGTCTGTCCTGAAAGGTTACTAAGAGCAGGCCAATCATTGATGGTTACAAACAGCAATGCTCGTAGGTCAAATTCATGCTGTTTGTGCTCATCCCACACACGTACACCTTTTTTATTCCACAGCTGTAAAAGTTCTTCAACAAATGGCCTTAGGTACACATAAATGTCGTTGACGGGTTGCTTAGGGCCTTGGATGAGCACTGGCATCATACTGAACTTCCACTTCATGCACAACCAAGGAGGACGGTTATATATACATAGAGTCATGGGCCAGGTGCTATAATTGCTGCTCTGCTCCCCAAAAGTATTAATGCCATCTACACTTAAACCAAACCATACATTCCTTGCGTCATCTGGAAAGTCCTGCCACTTTCTCTTGATTTTTTCTCCACTGCGACCTGTCAGCGGGTACTCTCAACTTCTCGTCTTTCTTACGGTCTTTTTTGTGCCATCACAACAACTTGGCATGCTCTTTGTTTCTGAACAGACGTTTCAACAGTGGTATTATAGGAGCATACCACATCACCTTGGCAGGAACCCTCTTCCTGGGGCGCTCACCCTCAACATCACCAAGGTCATCTTGTCTGATCTTATACCACAATGCACCGCATACTGTGCATGTGTTCAAATCCTCGTACTCACAGCGGTAGAGAATGCAGTCATTAGGGCATGCATGTATCTTTTGGACCTCCAATCCTAGAGGGTAGAGAACCTTCTTTGCTTCGTACGTACAATCAGGCAATCCGTTGTCCTTTTGAAGCTTCATCTTCATAATTTTTAGTAGCTTCCCAAATCCGTTATCAGATACACCATTGTCTGCCTTCCATTGCAGCAATTCCAGTGTGGTACCGAGATTTGTCTTGCCATCTTCGCAATTTGGGTACAACCCTTTTTTGTGATCCTCTAACACACGATCGAACTTCAACTTCTCCCTTTCACTTTCGCATTCTCTCTATGCATCAACAATGACCAAGCGAAGATCATTATCGGGCACATCGTCTGGTGCCTCTTGTTCTTTAGCTTCCCCCGTTGCGGTATCACCATATTCAGGGAACGTAGGATAGTTGTCATCATCCTCTTCTTCGTTGTCTTCCATCATAACCCCTCTTTCTCCGTGCTTGGTCAAAACATTATAGTGTGGCATGAAACCCTTCTCAAGCAGGTGCAAGTGAAGGGTTTTTGAGTTAGAGTAATCCTTCATATTCCCACAGACAGGGCATGGACAATACATAAAACCATCATGCTTGTTTGCCTCAGCCACTTCGAGAAATTTATGCAGGCCCTCAATGTACTTGGAGGTGCGTCGGTCACCGTACATCCATTGCCGGTTCATCTGCGTGCATTATATAATTAAGTGTATCAAAAACCATTACAGAACATCATGAATAGAGAAGTGACCAAATTAATACAAGTTCATCATCACATTAGAACCAAAGTACAGTAGTGATCAAATGTTATTACTGAAAAAATAAGTACATAAAGTTCATACATAGTTCTCATAGAACAACATATAGCTCTCTAGAGCATCTAATTAAAACATACATTGAAACTAACATACAACAATGTAAAACTAAATGCAACAACAAATGCGATCATAATCACAACTAAGGTAACAATTGATCCAATAGCATAATGATACCAAGCCTTATTATCAATGGCAAATTTTCTAATCTTCAAGCGCATTGCATCCATCTGGATCTTGTGATCATCGACGACATCGGCAACATGCAACTCCAATTCCATCTTCTCCTCCTCAATTCTTCTCAATTTTTTCTTCAAGTAATTTTTTTCTTTTTCAACTAACTTTAACCTCTCGACAAGAGGGTCGGTTGGAATTTCCGGTTCACTTACGTCCTAGATAAAAACATCTATGTCACATTGGTCGGCATAATTGTCATAAACACTAAATGAAAGAAATAGTTATAAAAGATAATATACCACATCCGAATCATAGACCGGACAAAGGCCGACGGGGGCGGATACCAAAACCATGGTACTAGATAATAACAAACAATAATAATATTAAGAAATTTATACAAGTATCTATCTAAATCATACAAGTAAGAATTATTTTTTAAAAAGAAGATAAGAACAAGAGGCTCACCACGGTGGTGCCGGCGACGAGATCGGCGTGGGCGATTGACGGCGGTGAGGACAGGGACGGTGACAGGACGGCACCCTACACATGTGCAGACTCTAAGAACTTAATTAATTTGAGCTCAAATTGTGCATGTAAATCAAGTGAACTCCCACATACACTCCTACACTAAAACCCACAAACCACTCTACTTCTAGAGCATTTGAAATGAGCTAAACTAGAAGTGAGAGATGAAAGGATGAAGTTGCTAACCTTTTAGAACAATTGTGTAGCTGGTGCACCGCCAAACCTAGACAAGTCTTGGGGAAAATGTAGCTTGGAGGTCGAGCTTGGAGGAACAACAGAGGAGGAAGTTTAAATGTGGCTCGGGCATTTCATCGAACACCTCATGTGCATATATAGGCACAAAACAGAGTAGCACACCTCCCACCCTTCCACGGCTAGAAAACAGAGGAGATGGGGGGCGTGGATATATATAGGCAAAACTTTAGTCCCGGTTTGTGCCTAAAACCGAGACTAAAGGCCTACCCTTTAGTCCCAGTTCCAGACACAAACCGGGACTAAAGGGCTGCAACCCCTTTACTCCCGGTTGGTGGCTGGAACCAGGACTAAAGGTCCTAGCTGAACCGGGACTGATGCCTACCGAGGCCCGGCCGGCGTCCTATCCTCACGAACTGGGACTGATGCTCCCATTAGTCTCGGTTCGTAGCATGACCGGGACTAATGCTCTGATCTGCTCAGGACCAAAGCCATGTTTTCTACTAGTGACATTACGCAGCGTGAATCTGTAGGACACCTAGTACAACGTTAAATAATTCTTGTCTAAAGCGTGTTAATTACATCTCAATTTATGGTCTGTCTTTCTTTAAAAAAAAGTTATGGTATGTCTCTTGTCGGCCTTAGTGTGAATGTACAGTGAATCCAGTCGATTGGTACTAGTCATTCTATACTTTTAGACGAGTGTGCTGAAGCAAACTTCGACGAGGAGCAGCTATGGCACCACGGGCGCATGCTGCATGCCGCTTTGATATAGAGAAATTGCCGCAAGCAGGTGCTTTTCGATCTACTTTAAGCTCATGTTTCAACTTCCAGGTAAAACTCACTCCAAATTCAGGTTAATCTGCCTACTCTTTTGCTCTATAATCTTAGGAAAGGAATGTTCTCAAATGGATAAACAGTAGAAATATTTGTAAGAATATGTCCTATATATGCTTTTTAGTTTCTATACAGAAGTCCTTCGATTCTAGCCTGCTATTCAGTGTAGAATGTCAGACCTATATAGTTCATATTGCAGGTACCTCACAAGCATAACAAGGACGCCAAGATAAACAGTTGTCCAGCAAGAGATGGTCGGAATAATGGTGAGCACTTCTCCTGGCGGAATGAACTCCATCCTGGGTATGCTGACCACCCTCATAGGGAAGGAGTTCGCTAAGCTGAAATACCATTGATCAATTCAGAGTTCCACCTCGTGTTAGTGCTGTCAATCAGCTCGGACACCCACACCGGCGGGTTCTGTACTATAGGAACTATAAACCGCATCAATTCACACTGAGGTATCCAGTTATCCTTCCAAATCTCGCTGGTGACCCCGTTTAAAATTCGATGTATTAACCCCTATTTAAGAACATCCTTCCCTTAAAAATAGAAGGGTGACTTCCACCTCTGCTTCAAGGAAAGGCGTTCCAAGAAAATATACAGCCTTCAAAGTTCTTGCGCTCAAAGAAGAAGGCATTTCAAGAAACATCAAGGCCTTTTGCGCAATGAGTGCCAAACTGCTAATTTAAAATTTTCAAAATCCCTGAAACCAAGGACCCGCATGCATTGTGGAATAGTCATAGTGTCCCAAGATACCCACCATGGCTTCTTCTGTCCTTGTTTGCTTCCCCACCAGAAGTCTCAAATTATTGAAGTTAAGTGCTCATAGAGGCTTCTAGGCAATTTGAAACACGACATTGAATAAGCAGGTATTGCTTCTGCCACTGATTTAATGAGTACACCATTGCTAGCTACCGACAAGATCTTCTCCACTCATCCCTAAACTTCACTCTACAAAACGGTTTTTCAGATATTTCAAGGCACCGTTCTTTGAGTTTCCACCACAACGTTGTGGGCTAAAGCATTGGGCTCTCGATTAATCACACTGAGTACTGGCACTGAGTGTGACGATGGTGACATGAAGACTAGTAGCCACCCACCGCCGCCGGCATACCCGCTGCACGATGACGACCTTTTATCTGAGATCTTGTTCCACCTTCCCCCGGATCCATCCTCCCTAATGCATGCATCCCTGACAATCACACGTTGGCACCAACTCGTCTCGGACTCGCAATTCCGCCACCGCCACAACCATCCCCATCTCGACTTCTTCAAGGGGGTACGGAAATCTGGCCTTCCTGCCTACTTCGGAGGCCCCATATCTTATCGCGCCCAAGCATTTTTCTTTGGAGCGTGATGGGGGAGATGTCGTTTGCAGACCGCTCGGATGCCACCATGGTGTGGTGCTCACCTTAGCCCCGAAGCATCTTCAGGTACTCGTGTGGGACCCTATCACTTGTGACCAGCACCACCTCGACATTCCCCCAGGGCTAGCGACAAATGATTGCTATGAGAGCACTGGCGGGACCGGGGTTTGCTGTTCCGCCACTGCTCTCATCGCAATCATTCATCGCTAGCCCTTGGGGAACATGGAGGCAGTGCTGGTCGCTAGTGATAGGGTCCCACACGAGTACCTGCAGATGCTTCGGGGCTAAGATGAGCACCACACCGTGTTGGCATCCGAGGGTTCTGCAAACGACATCCCCCTCATCGTGCTCCAAGGAGAAGCGCTCGGGCGTGATACGATATGGGGCCTCCAAAGTAGGTAGGAAGGCCAGATTTCCGTCCCCTTAAAGAAGCCGAGGAGGGAAGGGTTGTGACGGTGGCGAATTGCGAGTCGGAGACAAGTTGGTGCCAGCATGTGCATGTCAGGGATGCATGCATTAGGGAGGATGGATCCGAGGGAAGGAGGAGCAAGATCAGAGATAACAGGTCGTCGTTGTGCAGCCGGTATGCCGGCAGCAGCTGGTGGCTACTAGTCTTGATGTCACCATCGTCTCTGATGCAAGTAGTGTGAAAGTGAAACTGAGGGGAGTGGAGTGCTAGTACTCAGTGTGATCAATCGAGAGGCCAATGCTTTAGCCCACAACACTGTGGTGTGGAATATGCCATCTGATGTGGGAAACTCAAAGAACGGTGCCTTGAAATATCTAAAAAATTGTTTTGTAGAGTGAAGTTTAGGGATGAATGGAGAAGATCTTGTTGGCAACAAGCAATGGTGTACTCATTAATGTTGGGGAACGTTGCATGGAAAACAAAAAAAATCTACGTACACGCAAGATCTATCCATGGAGATGCATAGCTACTAGAGGGGGAGAGCATCTACATACCCTTGTAGATCGCTAAGCGAAAGCATTTATCACGCGGTTGATGTAGTCGTACTCTTCGCGATCCTATCACGATCCAACCGATCTAGTGCCGAACGGACGGCACCTCTGAGTTTAGCACACGTGCGTCTCGATGATGTGTCCTCTTTCTTGATCCAGCAAGCGGGAGAGGAGAAGTAGATGGGATCACAACCAACACGACAGCGTGGTGGTGATGGTGTTGGTGGAGCACCGACAGTGCTTCGCTAAACGTCGCTGGGACGAGGCGGTGGAACTACGGAGTAACGGGAGAGAGAGGGGCGCCAAGGCTTGGTGTGTCTTCTTGGGGTGCCCCCTCCCCTCTATATATAGGTGGAGGGGCGTGGGAAACAGCCCCTCCAAGCCATAGGGTGCAGCTAAGGGGGAGAGGACTTGGACTCCAAGTCCAATCCTGTTCCTACTAGGACTCCTTCCTTTTTTGCCTTCCCTAGCCACATGGGCTTTTGAGGACATGGTGCGCCTAGACCAATAAGGCCAGGGTGCCCCCCCGCAGCCCATGCTAGCCCTTGGGTCATGGTGAACCCACTTGAGGACTTCCGGACCCCTCCGGAATCTTCCGGAACCTTCTGGAAGCTTCCCGGTACAATATCGAAAAAACTCTACCTTTTTCTAGAACCCAAAATATGACTTCCCATATATAAACCTTTACCTCTCAACGATTTTGAGACTCCTCGTGACGTCTGGGATCTCATCCGGGACTCCGAACAATATTTGGTTACCACTCATCAAATATCCCAATACTACTCTAGCGTCAACGAACGTTAAGCATGCGACCCTATGGGTTCGGGAATTATGTAGTCATGACCGAGACACCTCTCTGGTCCATAACCAATAGCGGGACCTGGATGCCCATATTGATTCCTACATATTCCACGAAGATCTTTTATCTGTTGATCCTTTATGACAAGATACGTAATTCCCTTTGTCTGTCGGTATGTTACTTGCCCGAGATTCGATCATCGGTATCTCTATACCTAGTTCAATCTCGTTACCGGAAAGTCGTTTTACTCGTTCCGTAATACATCATCTTGAAACTAACTCCTTAGTCACTTTTCTTGCAAGCTTCTTGTTATGTGTATTACTGAGAGGGCCCAGAGATACCTCTCCGATACACAGAGTGACAAATCCCAATCTCGATTCACACCAACTCAACAGACACCTTCAGAGATACCTGTAGAGCATCTTTATGATCACCCAGTTACATTGTAACGTTTGATAGCACACAAGCTATTCCTCCGGTATCTGGGAGTTGCATGATTATACGTTTCCAACGTATCTATAATTTTTTCTTGTTCCATGCTGTTATATTATCATTCTTGTATGTTTTACAATCATTTTATAGCAACTTTATATCATTTTTGGGACTAACCTATTGACATAGTGCCCAGTGCCAGTTGCTATTTTTTGCTTTTTTTTTTACTTCGCAGAAAATCAATACCAAGCGGAGTCCAAACGCAACAAAAAATTTTAGAGATTTTTTCTGGACCTGAAGACACATGTTGGGCCAAAGAAGTACCAGACAATACTAGGAAAAAGGCGACTAGTAGCGTGGGTTGTTTGGCTATCAGTAGCGCTGGTGCCCGCGCTACTGCTACGGCACTAAATCTAAAATTTAGCAGTAGCGCGGTTCTTACCCAGCGCTACTGCTACCTATGTCTAGCAGTAGCGCGCTTCTGTCCATCGCTACTGCTAATACTAGTAGTGCGCCCCCACGTCCAACGCTAATGGTAAGGCAGTGTTGCTGCTACTCCAAAACCCCTCGCTACTACTAGTATTTTTATTTATTTTTATTTTGATGTATTCGTATTTTTATAGGTTTTATACAATTACAACATACACATACACTGAAACTATATGAAAAAGGAATGTCTCATCATCATCATCGAAGTGGTACAACATAGTCCCATCATATCATCATTATCGAACACAAATGATGTCGATCTCATTATCATCTCGAAATAGCGATACAAGTTAATGATCATATGTCTCTTACATTGTCACTGCACACACATGTTTCATCATCTACCTAAACTATAACATACGAGATAAGAGCGATCACGATGAGCAAAAGCGGGATTATGTAGTAGTTTTTGTGGCACTGGTTCTGAATCCTCTGTTGCGCTATGAATCTCAAGTAACTATCTTCGGCTTCCACTCTGCTATCAAACCCTTTCTGGCTTCCGCCTGGGAAGCGGTACACTTGGGCCTAACACTCTGGCCACTCATCGTACACACCCGGAACATGCCCTACATACATGGCATACCACTTCCTCGCCATCGTTGATCTATATACCTGTCAGAGATGCACACACACACACACACACACACACACACACACACATATATATATATATCATGAAGTGAATTCAATGATAATATGCAGCATAAGTACGTCGGCCTGTGGGGAGAAATAGTTATGAAATAGAAGCAACGTATATAGTAAACATAGTTAACAAATTTCATCGTACCGAAACTAATTAACTAGAGCGCGGGACCATTTACATCTAATAGTTTCGTCGTACTAAGACATTCGAATTTTTGTCGTACAGAAAGTAACAAGTAACTAAACAAACACATTGTCTTTAAGCAGTGCACTCTTCCCATCTGTCCATATCCGGGAGGATGCACCCAAGCTTAGTGAACGGCGTCATGTCCTGACGCTGTAGGGCTATGCGGGTTTGGACGTCAGCTCGCGATATTGGGCCGCCGTAGAACATCCCATTCTCTTCGAGGACATCTTTCATGATGATGGACGCAATTTCCTGCTGGATCCGGTACAAATCATTTCGAAGTCGATTATCCGGCACGGCTCCAAAGGCTTCGGCCCATCTCTGGATATGGGTATCGGATGAAGATTTTATACAAAGTGATTGCACATCCCTTCTGTACTCCATCATTAGATGGATGACGTAGAATCCATCATTCTCACTTCTTGCCGGTTGCTGGATGCAACAGAAGTCAGTCTTGTGGCCGAAACACAGCCCGGCCTTATTTGTTTTTTTGCATTGGATGTAGCCTCCCCGCATGCCGAAGCCCAGGAGAGCTCTGTCCAGAACATATTTTATGTGTGTGTAATCTTTCTTCTGTATGTTCTTCGACGGGTCCAAATATAGAGCGCGGGAGTAACGCGGGTAAAGAACGATGAGAACAGCACGACACCCCCCGCTGCACAAAATACACGATCAAGTTAGCCTCCATGCGTGCAAAGTAATTAAAATGCACGAAAGGGTGTATGTGTTATAGTGGCTATCCGCGGATGACTTACCCGGGATGATAAGTGATACGTCTCCAACGTATCTATAATTTTTTATTGTTCCATGCTATTATATTATCTGTTTTGGATGTTTTATATGCATTAATATCCTATTTTATATTATTTTTGGGAGTAACCTATTAACCTAGAGCCCAGTGCCAGTTTCTGTTTTTTCCTTGTTTTTGAGCATCGCAGAAAAGGAATACCAAATGGAATAAAACTTCACGATGATTTTTCTTGGACCAGAAGACACCCAGGGGACTTGGAGTCCAACTCAGAAGAGCCGCGAGGCGGTGACAAGGGTGGAGGGCGTGCCCTAGGGGGGGTGCCCCCTGCCTTGTGGGCCCCTCAGGACTCCTCTGACCTAGCCCTTCCTCCTATATATTCACATATATTCCAGAACCACCAAAGCAATCCACGAAAACACTTTTCCACCGCCGCAACCTTCTGTTCCCGTGAGATCCCATCTTGGGGCCTTTTCCGGCATCCCGCCGGAGGGGGAATCGATCACGGAGGCTTCTACATCAACTCCATTGCCCTTCCGATGATGTGTGAGTAGTTTACCTCAGACCTACGGGTCCATAGCTAGTAGCTAGATGGCTTCTTCTCTCTCTTTGATTCTCAACACAACGTTCTCCTCGATGTTCTTGGAGATCTATCTGATGTAATCTTCTTTTGCGGTGTGTTTGTCGAGATCCGATGAATTGTGGATTTATGATCAGCTTATCTATGAATATTATTTGAATCTTCTCTGAATTATTTTATGCATGATTTAATATCTTTGTATTTCTCTCCGAATTATCGGTTTGGTTTGGCCAACTAGATTGGTTTTTCTTGCAATGGGAGAGGTGCTTAGCTTTGGGTTCAATCTTGCGATGTCCTCACCCAGTGACAGTAGGGGTAGCGAGGCACATATTGTATTGTTTCCATCGAGGATAAAAAGATGGGGTTTTCATCATATTGCTTGAGTTAATTCCTCTACATCATGTCATCTTACTTAAGGCGTTACTCCGTTCTTTATGAACTTAATACTCTAGATGCATGCTGGATAGCGATCGATGTGTGGAGTAATAGTACTAGATGCAGGCAGGAGTCGGTCCACTTGACACGGACGTGATGCCTATATGCATAATCATTGCCTTGGATATCGTCATAACTTCACGCTTTTCTATCAATTGCTCAACAGTAATTTGTTCACCCACCGTATTATTTGCCTTCATGAGAGAAGCCACTAGTGAAACCTATGGCCCCCGGGTCTATTTTCCATCATATTACTTCTATTTTCCATCATATTACTTTCCGATCTACTATTTTCCATCATATTACTTTCTAATCTACTATTTTGCAATCTTTTATTTTCAGATCTGTATACCAAAAAACCCCAAAAAATATTTTATCTTTTGTTTATCTATCTCTATCAGATCTCACTTTTGCAATTGACCGTGAATGGATTGACAACCCCTTTATCGCGTTGGGTGCAAGTGTTTGATTGTTTGTGCAGGTCTTGGTGATTTGTGCATTCTTCTCCTACTGGATTGATACCTTGGTTCTTAACTGGAAAAACCAACGCAAGCTCAAGAAGTAGCAATAAGGTAGGAGAATCTTTTCTTTGTCCTTATTGCTGACCAAGAATTCTTCAATGTAATGACTCGCATATTGACAGTTGGTTTTATTGATTGACAAGAAGCCCTCATGCATGTAGTATGGGTCCGCGACCGCAAGACCAGTGACTTGCTCTCTCCTGACAATGTAGTTCATGTGCAGCGCATACAGGCAGACGAACGTAAAATCGAGTGTCCTCATTTGAAACATCTGGAAGATGTAATCAAATCACAGGAAGAAGAGGTCCGCGGGGCATGTGTGGACGTACAACTTGCAACTGCTCGACACATGAACCATATAAAGTGGGTATCCTGGATCATCTGAGGCGAGGAGGCTTCTCTCTGTCGAAAGCACATGGTCATGGAGTCTCCTGAGATCCCCTGTTATGGCAGCTAGCGCATTCGCTGGTACCATTGGCTTTCCCGCGACATGGATTAATGGCGCATGTTTCATCGGTACACTGTCAACCTTGGTCGAAGGCGGCTGGCTGCTAGAACCAACATTGGCAGCTTTATTGGATTTTCTCGCCGGTCTCTTCCTCTGCTTCTTCTTGGTGGGCTCAGGTGCTGGTGGGTCTGTGAGACCCTCCCTGAGCACCACCCCTAGTGTTGTCGGGCTCAACATTAGACGACTCTGGCTAATTAGTTGAGCTTGGGTGGAACCGGCATCTGGAGGCGTGTCCTGTGAGAATTTTCAAAGTGGAAAGCAACATAAGCTAATCCTCATTTTCATTTAAAAATCCTCATTTTCAAAATGGACAACAACATAAGCTAATTTTCATTTTCATTTAAAAATCCTCATTTTCAAAATGGACGTCAACTACAAATTAAAAATCCTCATTTTCATTTACTTTTTGTTTTGCCTCATTTTCATTTGGACACCCTACATTGAAAAAATGGTCTGCAACATAAGCTCATTTTCAAAATGCTACTGCTCATGAACTCAATTTGGACACCCTACATTGAAAAATTGGCCCTAATTTAACAACAGGAGGAAAGGAAGGGGGTGGCTCGCCATTCGTCGGGGTCGGGGTCGCCGGGGCTGAGGGGGTTGAGGGCGTCCTTCTCCTCCTCGCCGAGCACCTTGCTGACGGAGGGGGTTGAGGGTGTCCTTCTCCTCCTCGCTGAGCCTTGTCGATCTGCAGAGACCAAATTTGGTCAGAGAGAGAGAAAGAGAGAGAGAGAGAGAGAGAGAGAGAGAGAGAGAGAGGAAGGGAGAGAGACCTGCCGGCGGAGAGAAGATGGCGTCGGTGGTGGGGGCTGCACGGGGTAGCGGCGGCACAGGGGGAGGGGCCGGGCCGGGGGGTGCCATAGGGGGAGGGGGGTGACGGGCGGCCGGTGGCCGGCTTCGGGGTCGGGGTTGAGGTCGAGTCCGGCGTCGGCGGCGGCGTTGGTGGTGCGGCGTCGGCGGCGTGGCGTGGGAGAGACCTGCCGGTGTGTTGTGCAGCCGCGCTATAGCTAAGTTAGCTATAGTGCGGTGATGTAGAAAACGCGCTACTTCTACAACATTTTTTTATTTTAAAATTATGTGACCAGTTAGCTGTAGCGCTTGTTCTCCCGAAAAGCGCTACTGATAAATTTTTCTTTTTCTTATTTCTTTTTCTTTTTCTTTCATTTGCATTTTTATTTTTAATGTTCATTTTTCATTTTTCATTTTTTATCTTTCATTTGCATTTTTCTTTTTCATTTCCTTGTTGTATAAGTTGTAGCAGTGGTATAGCTAGGGTTTGGTCTGTTGGAGAAATAACACCGTTTACCCTCCGGATAATAATTAGTGTATAATATATATTACATCATTTGACCGCTAACAGCGGTATACAAAATAGATACACACAAATTATGTGGATTAGTTTGTCAGCTTGGGCGACGACGACGCTTCAGACTGATCTTCTTCCCTCTTTTGTTCGTTGTCGAATAATTGAGCCCATGGTCGTGACTTTTCCTTTTCCAGGGATTACGATCTTTCGTAGGTAATGTAGTCTTCATTCTTCTTTTGACGTATGTTTCATCGTTATCAGCATCATCTTCCCTCATCGGATCATGCTACTGGTCGTAGTCTGCCTCGTTGGCGACTCCATCAATTCCGACGATGCTCCTTTTGCCTCTCCTCACGACAACACGGCTGGGATTGCTCGGGTCGGTTATAAAGAAACATTGTGTCACATGTTTAGCGTGTACCCATGGCTCATTTTTGGCGGTGGCGTTGACGGTACCGCTATCGGAGTCGGGTATACACATAGTAGTGAAACGTCGGTTTTCTCTTTGTACGTTCTTAGCCCATCTGACACGGAACATCGTCGCACTATGCAATCCAGAGTAGTTAAGCTCCCAGATCTCTTCGACCCTTCCGTAATATCTTTCAATTACATTCCCGGTCATGGCTTCCATCGTCACCCCTGAGTTTTGGTTATCACTCTTTATATCTTTGTCCTCCGTGTAGAACATGTATCCGTTGATATCGTATGCTTGATAAGTCGCGAGGTTGGTCGACGGGCGATGTGCTAAGGCGTATATGAGCATTCCATCCTGATAGCCCTCTTCCGGGGGATTAGCCAGAACTCGCTCTTTAAACCAACGCAAGAAAGTGGAGTTGTGCTCTCTAATAACTTCAGCGTCCGTCCTGTGCACCCCACGGTCACGGTACTTCTTTGCGATGGTCTCTTTGTGCAGTGTCACGAAATCTTCTAGCACATCTAGGTATTGTAGCACTACTAAGTTTGCCCTGTCAAAGTGGTTTTATTGGCCCGAGCGGACCACATTCACATCCCTATGACCGTTGGTGTGACCTTCGCCTTCGAGCCTTCCACTGTGCTTGTTGACGGGCAAACCAACAACAGGGTCTCCGGTGCCTGCTAGATAACTCTCACAGAAAGAGATGCACTCTTTGGTCAGATATCCCTGCGCTATGCTTCCATCCGGATGGGACATGTTACGAACGAATCCTTTGATGACCCCATTCATCCTCTCGAACGGCATCATGTTGTGCAGGAATGTCGGCCCACGTCAATGATGTCATCCACGATGTGGACACATAGATGCACCATGACATCACTAGTGCAGAATCGGGCTATAGTGCCAGTTTGTAATGGCCTTTAGTGCCGGTTCTGCAACCGGCACTAAAGGGTGGGGACTAAAGGTCCCCCCCTAGTGCCGTTTCAACACGAACCGGCACCAAAGGCCCACCACGTGGCACGAGCCCGTGCCGGGGGCTGGGAGACCTTTAGTCCCGGTTGGTAACACCAACCAGGACTAAAAGGTATAGGGTTTATGGGTTTATGATTTATTTTTCATTTTAGTTTTGTGTTTTGCATTTAATTTTTTCATTTCAAACATATTTTACGCTACTACATATTGTACACGTTATGCATATATATAAATAGAATTTCTCGTAGAACCGATCATATATATATCATCGAATTTCTCGTACGACCATTCACATACATATATATATACAATTTCTCCTACAATTTGCAGATCATTACATGGAGGCATTAGGTCAATCTAGCTAGGTACGGTGTAATGGTATTCTCCTTTGGGATCTATGACCTGGTCGAGCAAAAATCCCGCTATTTCCTCTTGAATCGCTCGTACGTGATTCTCTGGTAGGAGCTTATCCCGCATGTCCATCATGTTTAAAGAAGGAGATCAATATGCATGTATTAGTTGTGTGTGTATATATTAGATAATGATGTAAAAATTGTGAATAGTGTTCTGGCAAACGTACCCATCGGTTTCTATCATCTTTGCTCCTTTCGAACGTCATCATGTGAATGTTCTCGCAAATGTAGTATGCACATAAATTAGTCCCCGGCGCCTGCTTCAGGGCCTTTACGAGAATAGAATTCAATCAGATAATAATTAATCAAGCATGATAATGGTACTGAAACTAGAATTAAAGAGATGTTAGCTAGCTAGTACTACTTAATTAATTACCTTGCGTCGCACCCATTTCAGCTGTTGTTTTCATTGGCCTTTAACCTTTTTGATGAACTTTTCCCAAGCCCTGCCCGGCGGCAAAGAAAATGAATAAAGGAGTTATTAATTAGTTGATATCAGGAAACGAACTAAAGAGGCCGACATAGTGCGATAATGATTGAAATTACCTGTCGAGCATCCCCTTCACGATTGAGTATTCTTTAGGTTCTTTAAGTAGTGAGTCCAGTACTTGAACTTTTTCCTCGTCAACTTTAATGATTAACCAGATCCAGTGGAAACTGCATGCACACACGTTTGTATAATTAAGCGGGCCTGTGCATAACTCATCAACTACACTTATTAACATCTAGTAAGCAAAAACAGAATTTGTAGTACAAGACAGTGTCACTCACCCGAAGTTGTAAGGAAGTAGTATTGTTGGTTGGGTATTTAGTCGCACCAAGAACTCTAGCAAGGTTTTCTCTGTGTATGGTCAATCATATTCACGTGACCAAGTCTCTTCATTAATGGTATTTGGGTCAATGAACCCAATGCCATAGCGTCCAGCTTTTTTCATTTCATAGATCTTCATTCTGTGTAATACCACAGAAAACAATATAGTGAGGATAATTACAGTTAATGAACAAGCACTACAGCTAGCTAGAGACTTAACTTATAGAAAGAAATCACTTATAGACAATAGCAACTGACGATAGATTTGTCGAGTGCGTCTTGATTGAATAACTGAAACATTTCTTGAAACTCAACCCATAGATCTTTTTCATGGAAGTAATGCTCTGCCTTGACTTTCACCATCAGGGACTCTTTATCGGTAGTCTTGGCTTCTCTCATGTACCATTGATGCAATTCATACATTCTCATTGATAGACGCTTGATCTCCTCAGGCTTGACCACAGGTTCGCCGCGGACATATTTCCGTTTTAGTTCCTCCTCTTTAAACGTATCGATGGGCTCGATGCCTGGGAGTTGTTCTACAGTGACATCGGCCTCTTCAGCCTGCCTTCTATGATCATCGGTTATTACCATCTGATCGGCGCCGGCACTCACATGTGTTGGTACAATGAGCGGGGGATCGATTGCACTGCCTGTTCTCCCAGCTGGGGAACAGTTTTCCCGCTTTTTTTGGCAGCTGCTTGGCTCGAGCTGGACTCCTTTTTTCTGCTTCATATGACTTCTTGATTTGGCGCTCATAGTCTGAGTCAATAAGCTTGTGAGCTGGTGGTTGAGCCATATGAATAAAGTGGTCAATGACATGCTCAGGTACTTTCTCCTCTGGCGGTGGGGGCGGTTTCGGTCCAAAATGGGCCTTCACTTGGGCTTGCACTTCGATCTCGTTTTCCTTGTCAGTTAGGTGGTAAGGCAACCTCGGAAGAGGCTTGAGGCTTGGACCAAATCTATATTTCTTGCCTCCTGTTGTACCGCTAGCCGTTGTAGCTGCGGCGCCTCTCTTCCGCTGTTGCTTAGGTGGCGGAGCCCGCTGAGGTGGCGGAGACGCCTGACGAGGTGCCTGACTTGGAGGAGGAGTCGGCTGACGCGGTGTCGGACTTGGAGGAGGAGGAGGAGGCTGACGCGGTGCCGGACTTGGAGGAGGAGGAGGAGGCTGACGTGGTGGCGGGCTTGGAGGAGGAGGAGTCTGCTGACGCGGTGGCGGACTTAGAGGAGCGGGAGTCTGCTGAGGTGGCGGCGGACTTGGAGGAGGAGCCGGCTGACGCGGTGTCGGTGGCCTTGGAAAGACGATGCAATCCTTTCTCCATAGAATGATACGATGTACGGCCTCTCCCAGTGTGCGCTCGTCGTCACCTCCAGGAATGTCAAGCTCTAGCCCCGAATATTGTGCCACCACTTCATCAACCCCGACACGTGCATAGCCAGCTGGAATCAGATTGCAATGGAAGGTTGCTTCAGGGGGATTTTTATAAGCTACGCCGTCTGCCACCTTCATGGATATGTTCTTCCTTTTAAAGTGTAGCTCACAAGTTGTCGTATCTATGATATCATCCACAGGGTATCTATCCAGCAGTGCATCATCGCCCAGGGCGGAACCCACGCTGCTTCTCGGCATGGATGGGACGGTGCTATCCAATGTTGGATCCGCTAGCTACTGCCGCTGCTGAGACCCCCTTTCCTGGCTAAGTGAGTCGACCTGCTGCTGCCGCCGCTGGAAAGCGAGTGCCAACTCCGCATGCTTTGATTCTACGATGTGAAGGCGCTCTGCTTCCTGCTTCCTCTCCTCCTCCTCCAGCTTCCTCTTCTGCTCCTCCTGCTGCTTCTTTCTCGCACGGCTTCTGTAGTCGGCGTTCCAGTCCGCAAACCCCTCAAACCACGGAACAACGCCTTTGTCTTGTGTTCTTCCCGGGTGTTCAGGATTCTTCAGGGCGCGCGTAAGCTCGTCGTTTTCTCTGTTGGGTTTGAACACCCCCGTTCGAGCCTCTTCTATTGCAACAAGTATACGCACATCGGCTCCTTTAAGACATGCCCGCTCCAAAACCTCGCCTGTCTTTGGGTCCAACGTCCCCCCATGCGCATAGAACCAAGTCCTGGACCTGGGGGGCGAGCTCAATGTAACTAGAGTGACCCCTGCATCCATCATCTCTTGCTCAGCGAGATCCCACTTAGGTCGGGCCACCTCATAGCCACCTGGCCCCAGCTTATGGTGCCACTCCTTTTTCGCGGCATTAATCTTGTTTTTTCTCGACCGTTCCTGAGCTACTTTCGATTCCTTGAATTTCACGAAAGCGTCCCAGTGATCTCTTGCCTTCTCTAGTCTTCCCTTGAATGCTGGAGTCTTCTTTCCTGCATTGACGTACGCGGCCCATATACTTTTCTTGTGGTTGTTGAATGCTATCGCCATCTTCCTAAGAGCAGCGTTCTTGACTTTCTTCACATCTGCATCTGTGAAATGATCTGGTAGGGTGAAATGTGACATGAGAGATTCCCAAAGCCCATCTTTTGCTCTTTGGTCGATAAAAGTAACATCTGGAAGTTCCTTTCCTGGCTTTTTCCATTCTTGCATGGAGATCGGGATTTGGTCCCTAACAATAACTCCGCATTGACGAATGAACTTGTTCGCATTCTTCTTAGGTTCGCGCGGTTCGCCATTAGGTTTGATGGCATCGATGTTGTACTTTACGCCATCCTTCAACTTTTTGGCCAGACCTCGAACTATCCTGCTGCTTGTAGAAGATTTGCTTGATCCGGAGGGCTAAAAGAAGAAAGATCGATTCATTAATATATATACAAATCAATTAAAACATGTGATGATCACCAGATGCCTGCTTATATAAATATACCTCGCTGGTCTTTGTTATTTCAAGAACAACATTTCCTTCATCATCGAAGGTCTGGACTTCATCCATTCGTTCGTCTTCATCAAATATCATACCCTCACCGGTAGGGTTCAGATATTGCGAGCCGTCATCTTCTTCATTCCCATCTAGGCTCGGGGAGCGTATGATGTCGAACAGGGCCTCTTCTCCTTCTCTGTCGGTATTGTCCATAGCTTTTATTTAACTAATCTAGAAGAAAGATAAAATAATTTAGTATTCAAATTAGAATGCATGCATGCAATCAATAAGGGAAAACTGAATCATAGTAGATAATATGCATCTCGAATAATCCAGATAATTGATATGCATCATCGAATATAATCTCGAATACATCGTCTCGAATATTATCAAATAATTATAATCTCGAATACATCACTAGCTAATACAGATCGAATACTATCGAATAATCTAGTTCACTCGCTGTGGACACCCGAAGAGAAGGAACCATCACAGGATCATAGCTCGGGTGAGATCCCTGAAGAACCTGGCAGGTATTGGAGAACCTGACGTCCAACGCAACCATGTAGCGACGGACGTGCTCGTCCTCCTCCCTGACACGGTGACGTACCACCTCTGCGGGGGACGCCAGCCTCCGCACCGAATGTGGCCCACGCGCCCGCCACCAAAGAAGCTCCGGGTCGACGACGGGACCTGGGTTCCTCACCAAGATGTGTGCCCCTGAAGGTAGCACCTCCCAGTGCCAGCCCGGCGGAGCCCAGTCCCGGACATGGCGCCTCTGAAGCAGGACGTCGTCGCGAACGGGTCGACGACGAGGATGCGGGCCAGGCATTGTTGACGTCGAGAACAAATTCTATGCAAATGTAACATTTTTTAAATGTTTGGATTGTGATTTCTTAATATACAAGGAAAACCTTTACTCCCTTGCTAGGAACAGGATTCAGAATCATAACGGCTTCTCTTAACCTTTAAGGAATTTAACAAAATGGCGCGATTCTGGAGGTGCAGAAAATGGTCCATATTTTTCCTGATCTCATCTACCCTTCTATATGTCACGTTGTCTAGTGTCAAAGGATTCAAGAAAACCATGGCTTCATCATTAGCCGGAAGTAACAGGTGCATGATGGTACGAAGCTCTCCAAATTGTTTTGGAACGGAGTCCCGGATAGGATAACTAGCTTTTTGGTACGAAGTTCAGCAAGAGCCTTCTGAATATCGCTATTTGGAAGGCCTTTGCTGAAATTCGTACCAAAAAGCGAATTATCCTATCAGGGACTCCGTTTCAAAACAACTTTGGAGAGCTTCGTACTATCATGCGCCTGTTACTTCCAGCTAATGATGAAGCCATGGATTTCTTCAATACTTTGACACTAGACAACGTAACATATAGAAGAATATATATATATATAGATGAGATCAGAAAAGAAAAAAATGGATCAACTTGTGCACATCCATAATGGGGGCATTCTTGATAAATCCCTTATTAAAACACTAAGAGAATCTATTGTACTATACATACATATACTAATTAATTGCAAATACATAACAAAATTTTGCAAATACAACATTAAAATATGCAATTTTTGCAAATACTAATTGCTATACATTGGATCAAATGTCAAAATTCTAGTTACATTGGATGTCAAAGTTCAAACTTCCTCTCAAATATACATCTATATCATTCTTGCATCTATGTCAAAATTCAAACTTTGACATATGATCAAATGTTGCATATTTGATCATATTTCACTAGATCAAATGTTGCATATGTCAAAATTTAAACTTTGACATATGATCAAACTTTGACATATGTCAAAATTCTTGCATCTAGTTACATTGGATCAAATGTTGCATCGTGAAATATGCAACATTCAAACTTTTTTCAATATACATCTAATCATCTAGTGAAAAAATGTCAAAATTCATCTAATTAACATTTATATATCTAAAATTCATCTAACATTTCTATAACTAAAAGTATTAAAAACTAAAAAAATTCATCTAACATTTATATATCTAATTCATCTAACATTTCTATACCTAAAAGTATAAAAAACTAAAAAAAGAAAAACAGTAAATAAGAAAATGTGTGTGTGTGTGCGTGCGTGTGTTCATGCATCGATGGGAGGGCGGCCATGGCAGCAGGGGCTCACAGCGGGGCGACGGCCGGCGAGGCGAGGCGACGGGGGGCGGCGCGCGACGGGGGCGGCGACGGCGTGGGCGGCGCGTCGGGGGCGGCGACGGCATGGGCGGCGACGGCGTCGAGGCAGCCTGGCGGCGCGCGACGGGGGTGGCGCGTCGGGGGCGGCGACGGGGGGCGGCGCGTCGGGGGTGGCGACGGCGTCGGGGCAGCCTGGCGGCGCGTCGGGGGCGGCGGCGATGTGCTCTGTTCGAAGAGACGAAGAAGCAGAGGGAAACTGAAAAATTCATAAGTGTTGTATATATAGGAGGCACCTTTAGTCCCGGTTGGAGCCGCCAACCGAGACTAAAGGTCAATTTTTGCCAGGCCAAGCGGCGGGAAGCGACCTTTAGTCGCGGTTGGAGCCACCAACCGCGACTAAAGGTGATGCGCTGCCACACCCGTGGTGCACGAAGTTTAGTCCCACTTCACCCAGCGAAGGGCAGCCGCACTGGTTTATAAATCCAGTCGCGGCTGCTCCTTCGAGCTCCTCTCTGAAGCAGGCCTTCTGGGCCTACCTCACCTGTGCTGCCCTGTGGGCCTACTGGGCCTTGCTGGCCTGCATACTGGCCCAACTACAGGTTGGGTTTCTAGTCGTATGCAGGCCGTTGTGGCCCAGTAGGCGGGATTTTTTTAATTTATTTATTTTTCATTTTTTTTGTATTCTACTTTATTTATTCTATTTGGTTTCTGAGTTTTTTTCTTTATTTAGAGTTTCTTTGTGAATCTTTTTGCTTTAGGTAAAAAAAAATATAAACTTTCTGTTAGTGCCAGTAGTTTTCAACTTTCTGTTAGGGAGGAAACTAGAACGCCAACGTCTGACGATGCCGCACAAGCGCAGAGAGTGGAGTGATGGGTTATTTGGTTCTTGCACGAAACATGATAGCCACACATCGTGCGATGTGTGGCGAGGCATTAGGGCCTGTTCTTTTGGGGCTTATGGCCAACTGCAGAAATAAGCTGCTCCCCTCCCCAGCTTATTCTAAAAGCCCAAGGATCCAACTAGTTAACGCTTGTGCCCACGCTCTTTTAGTCAAGAAAGCTGGCATGCTTGCCCTCTCCTTTCACATATTTCCTGCCACACTCCATCTCTTTCACCATCTCACTTCACCCACTCCTTTCCTACTCTCTGACCTCTTGCCTCCATTCTTCGCCCGTCGCCTTGGCCCCTCCCAGCAGCAGCAGAAGAAAGGTGCCGAGAAAAGGAAAGGCGACACCGGCAGCAAGGGCATATTGAAGAAGCCTAGAAGCATGGAGGACGCGCCCAAAAACGCGCTCGAGCCGCATGAGCAGGCTGCTCCTTCCGCCTCTGGCCACGGCGCGACCACTCCATTGTTGAAGGTGGGTAAAAAAGACCACATCCAAGGGCGCGATGCGGAGAGCCGTGTCTTCGAGAACGTAGAGGGGTGCATCCAATTAGGCCTTCCTGGTGCCTGGCTGGGACGTCGATTGGTATGCAAAAACCCTTGTCTCCTCTCCGTTCTTATGTCGACCAATTTGTTTCTCTCGTTCTTGATCTCGTTAGCAATAGGTAATGTTCTTAGCATGGGTGAGACCCGGTCCCATATCCTTGGTCCGCGGGAGGATGAGCGACCACTCCCTGAGCGAGAGCGTGCCCGGCTAGAACCTGTGGTCGTGACTGATCCGGTGACTATTCCCCAGGAGCAGGTCCAGGCTACTGGGAATGCGTCTGAAATGCTGCATGTGGCCGTGATGGCCCCGACCCTTCAACGGGCGGCTGCTGCGGAGATGACTGCTTCTGGCCCTGCCCGTTCAAGGTTGTAGGAGGTTGTTACTATGGATCCGTCATTCAATGGTAAGCTTCTCTGAATTTTTAATCTACTACCATTGCAGTTTTATCTTGTCTCCCCAAAGATTGATCTCGAGACGTCTTTTTCTCCCTAGCTCCTTCTCAGAGCAACAGTGGTTTTTTTTGTATTTTTGAGAATTTACTGTTCATCCGTGTCCACCTGCACCAGGAGCAGCCACACCTTTCTTAGGGCTCCGCCACTGGACTGGTATGTGCAAATGTCTTTGTGATTAAAGCGAGAATTGGAGTAGCAAATGGGTGTTCAATTTATGTCAGTTGGGATAACATGGTAACAACAACGAAGGAACTGCTTTAGGAATCAGGAGGACATCTCTCAATCACATACAAATGAAGCTAATATCGATCTACTTCGTGCTATATTAATTTGTCAAACTGTTTCTTTCTCCTTTTGTCGACGTGATCCATTATTTGTTCTTCCATTCAGTTGCTTACAGCCTCCCTTAGATAAGGTTTGGTGATGTGCACTTGGGCAGCCTCTGAATTGTCTTAGTCACTGTTTCGGTGCGCCTGGTTGCTAACCGGTGTTTTAAGCAGTATTGGTGAATTGTTTTTATTTTATACTTTGTATCTTGCTTCGTTTGTGGACTCATAATAACCTGCTGAGAGAACAACTGAGATGTGATGTGATGTACTCATCTAAAAAAAATCACATGATGATAGTCATCTCATGGAAGAAACTACGGCCAAGAACCTTGGCACGTGCATGTGCCACTTGCAAAATCTGCTAGTAATTACCATCTTTTTTCGCTAATTACGATGGAAGAGACAGGCGGTTTGTTACATCCAGAGTGTTAAGAACCAGCATACAGGCCCACCCGATTTGTATTTCTATCTTCACAGGATATAGAGTTCAAGTGACGACAGAGTATAGAATGCAGAGAAGAAAGAGGGCAGCAGTTTCAGGGTTTCAGCGAAGGAGAGAAGAAGGGAGATACGGGTTCAGAATTCCCAAATGGCAAAAAGCAACCCTGAAGCAAACAAATCTCTCTTAAGAACTCCCTTCATCCTAAAATAAATGTCGATGATTTAGTACAACTTTGTAATAACTCTGTACTAAATCAGAGATACTTATTTTGAGACGGAAGGAGTAAAAAGGTGACGCCTCTGATTGTTGAGGCCAGGGCAGTCGTCGACGAAGCACCGGCTGGCACTACACGCTACACAGTCAACCTTCAGATCAAGCAGTCCCCTCCAGGCCACTGAATCGTATAGCTCGGCAGCACGCTCGCTTAGACCGTGTGAGTTCTTCGGCTTGTTATCCGGTACTCTGCTCCAGGCTCCAGCATTTCTACTGCCCTCCTACGCTCCATAGCACGGTTCGTAACACAGTCATCGGGGCCAAACACCGCTGGCTGGTTTCCGCATGTTCTCCTTCACCGTAAAATATATTTTTTTCCCCTCGTGTGTGAGAGCTATCAACGTATTTATAATAACACTCTAACAGAAATAAGCGAAATACGGACAGGAAAAAACTAGGGACTGTCTACTTTACAGCCGGATGAAAACCAATTGGGGTTCAGTCGTTTTTTTCAACCAACTACAACTTGACAAGAGTTCCTGTCCACTGTACACCACTCTCCTGAATGTATGTCCGTTTCCTGAATGTATGTACGTTGTCTCCATCAGTAACAATATCAAGTCTCTTCCTTATGACAACGTCATGAGGCCCAAATACAAAAGCGAAAGGAAGACTACAGTAAAAGCGAACACCTGAAGTGCAGCCACTGACACTATTCTCACATGTAAAAAATGAAGTTACTGAAACGACCAGTCTAATTAGTTTAAACTATGGAATAATCACATGTCAGGTGCCCTCCCTAAATCACCTCTCTCCCTGATGCTTCTGTCAAGTACATCAATCCAACTGCAGCATTCCCTCATATCAACATGATGTTTATGAATCCTTAATTTTCTGTTACAATTTACAAAAAAAGGAGAACATCAAATAGTTAGAGACTGCAGCCGGTAGATAATGGAAGCACTTCTGACAGCTAGTAGACACTAGAAGCACATCTAGATCATAATTGCATTGAACTTTACAGAAAGAATGAGTATTGTATACCATATCTAGCCATGTGCATTTGACTACCAGATCTTGTAACTCATGCAAAAGACTATAGTGAAAAACAACTACCCTCATTTATGAAGGTAGAAAGAGAAGACATGAAATGCTTCTCCAAATTTACATAGTAAAAGATGAAGGCACTCGCCCTGCTAACCGGCATGGCCACGTCTCCTTTTATTCGCTATAAATAGTGCAGCACGTTACTGTATCGACGAGGAAGGGATAAGGTCCCGAGCGAAAACCTGACTGCCAATCCCCTCCCATCTCCCGATCCCAGACCCCATGCCTCGTCTCTCCCCCTCTCCTGCTCACGACCGCCGCCGCCGCCGTCGTGCCCCTTCTCCTCCTCCTCTGCTCAGCGCTGCCTCTCCTCCTCTTCTTCTACCGGATCCTCCCGCGTGCCGGCTTCTCCTCGAAGAGATGTGTGGTGGGGGGAAGGAGCAGGGGAGGGGTGGGGTGGAGGAGCAGGGGAGGCCGGTGGTGGGGGGAAGGAGCAGCGTGGCCGGTGACCCGCGACCCTCGCAGCCGCCTCGTCTCCTGCCGCCGCTGCCCCCGCCGCCGCCGCCCCGTGCTCTGCTGGTGCCCGTCGGGCTCGATGTGGCTCGAGCCGAGGAGCGCGGCCTCGATCCGGACTCCGCTGCAGGGAAGAGGGAGGAGGCTGGCGAAGGGTGAAGGAGGAGGCCGGCCCTGGTTCGTCACGGAGGCGACGCCGCCGGCAAGGAGCGGCGACGGCGGTGGGCCGGCGGCGCTCGAGAAGATGAGTGGGAGAGAGGGCGAGCTCCAGCGCGAGCGCGTGGACCCGATGCCCACGCCGGCGAGGTCCCCGGCCCCGAGCTGCGTCTGAGAGGGGAGGGGGAAGATTGCTGCTGCCTCCTCCAGCTACTCGCCGGCTTCCTCCCCATCCTCGTCGACTGCATCGTCGCTCTCCTCGTCCGCCACTCCTTCTCCACCACACTCTAGCTCCAGCCGCAATAGGTTGTTGCCATGGTAATCCACCTCCTCCCGTTTACCTCCTTATACACATGCTTTAGTGCATAGGTCTATGAATAATGGTTAATTGGCCTTTTTCCCAGGTTTGAATCGCACATGTTCAGTTGAATGGATGTCTAAGAGGACCAAGGTGATGTTGTTGTCCAGGTCTTTGCAAAAGGAGGTCTGTTCTTCTTCTAGGTGCTCTCTCTCTCTCTCTCTCTGTCTCTCAACGCACTCATATTCAGTTGTTCTGCAGGAGACTGTTATTTTGATGTGCAAGAGAGTAGTTATAGTTAGAAGCTTACATTATTTATGTTTCTGGATTTGGTGCAGGTTCGACGATGTAAATCTACCTGATATATTGTTCATGGGGATTGAGTATTGTAGTGATATATCTGAGAATTTTAATGATCTATCTACTAGCAGGTACTGTACTCACCACAATTTTTTTGTGTGTGCTTCAGCTCATTCAATTGCATGCTAATTTGCTAACAAACCTCCTGCAGTTACAGATTTCTTTGTACAATACATACAAATTACTGATTTTTGTCTGAAATCTTATTCCTTTTTGTTAAGCTGCAGGCCGAGTTCAGACTGTGTTTTTGCTAGAAAAGAATCGGGTATTGTTATGTCGTACACAGCGTATGCTATAAATTTTATAAAGAAGGTCATGTCATATTTTGCTTGGGTTCTTTCAAATATTTGGAAGTCACCTGCATATGTTGCTTGTGTGCGCACACATTTTTAGCAGAGCAATTTTTTATGGTGTTTAGTATGAGAGACATTTACTATCTAGAATGTCCGGATGCCGGCTGGGCTTCCTTATTTTTATTTTAGCGAGGACCTTGGCTTCTTTTTTATGTAGTTATGGTACCATATGATTGTTGAGTTTCGTCTGATTTCACTTTTTGACATAGGCATATATCATGTGGTATAATACTCTGTTCCTGAACTGTGAATAAACTTCATGCCCATTCTGTAGAGCTGGTTATTAGTTAATCATTTTGCGGCATTAGATAGGAGGTCTTTTTCATCTGAATGTCGGCTTATTTATAACTTCTTCATTCACTATTTGAAGACTAAAATGAGAATTTCATCTGGCCGCCGTCTCTCCATCCGGCGCCCCACCTTTGTGGAGCAAAACGGCGGATTTGTCACCTCTCTTCTTGCCGGTCAGAAGGAGCAGCGAGACCGGAGCCGGGGAGAAGAAGCAGCAGGGGCCGGGCGGCAGTGGAGTGGAGTTGCAGAGAGAGGAAGGAAGCCGGTGATAGGGGAAAAGAACATGCCGGCTCTGGTTCATAATGGACAACACCGGTCTTAATCGCCGGGCATCAAGAAGCAGCCCCCGATGAGCGACGGCACGTTCGCGACACTGCCACCAGCGCGTGGGCGAGGACAACTAGGTCATGGGCCATCCCCATTCAGGTAGGCTTGCACCATTTTGGTAAGCTCGCCTTTCATTTATGGCTTCTTTGATGAATTACTCATATGTGAGGACATTGCAGGTGGCTATGAAGCTTGCTCCTAACGAAGATAAATTTATGGAGGTAGTTAGGGGAACAGGAGGAGCAAGTTTAGCTTGGCAAGTGCTACTCAGGTTCATAGTATGCCTCTGCTTCTTCAGATTATCCCAAGGTGCGGGCCACAGCACTTCGACTGTTCCTATCTGTGTTTCTTAAGCGTTTTTTGTTCATATAAATAGGATTACATTTGGTTTGGGCATAGGCATCAGTATCTTGCAGCATGATGGATGCAGTCTGTTACAATTGAAGCAGCGGCTATGATTGAACATGTTCAGACTTTGCACCTGTTTTCTATTTTCCTTCAGTCATGCCATATTACAAAATTGTTCGATGATTCATATTGACAGGAACGGAAAATCTGTGACTTTGTCATGTTGCCTGATTCTTCTCTTGCCTTGTGGTTGCTCTCGCTCGAGGAGGTGGTCAGATCGTCGAGACAAGTTCTTGGTGAGCTTGCCCACCGCATGTTTTTGTAATGTATTTCTTGAAGTGAGATTTACTTTCTCGTTTGGGTGAATTCACTATCTATGTTTTTTCTCCATATAGCTGACACTTTATTTTGAATGCTCGATTGCCTCGGGTGATTAAAATACTTCTCCTAACGTAAATGTGTTGACAAAATTATTCTTTTCTGCTTCACTACTTTGTAGATGTTAAAGTGTGGCCTTGAAAGGTAGGGTTTGGGTGGCCGGAGATGCCTACGCCGACGGCGGCAACATCAAAGCATTGGTGCGCAAGGTTTCAGCATGGGAAATTCCTATCAGTTTTTTTGGTCTCTCAGAAAAAATAAATGTTGGCGTGGGATGATACGTTCCTAAAATTACATGATATGAACTCACTTCTCTTTTTTGATTGTTGGTTTACTTCCTTGTGCTGCAATGGCTCTCCTAGGAATGTTCTTCCATTGATGTGCACAATCCAGAAAGTGCATGCATCCAAAACTAAAATAAGAGTTCTTGTGTGTTACCCTCTCATAAATTTTGTGTTGATCCAATAAGAATAAGCTTTGGTTGTGTTGATTTTGTCAGTGACTAGGTGGATTTCAGACTACAAGCTAGCTGCAGTTATTTCAGGCTATATGCGTAAATCCTTGGTGTGCCATGATCAGTTACTGATCATGAATAGATTGCAATCTGATATGTCTAATTCTTGCCTTCTGTGGTACCATGGTCTCAAAATTGGTTCCTAAAGATACATGCTGTTTATGTTCTATTAGATTGTTTTATTCCTTTGTAATTTGGTTCTAAAGATATAGTTTTAGAATGTTGTCGTTTTGCACCTGTCAAGCTTGCGTTCTTACATTTAACTGTCCTTTTGTTCTCAATTGTTACTTTCTCTGTTTTTTAGCACTGCAAGCATATTGTTCCAGTTTTTTTGATGTATTGATCCTGCCATTGTTTGTTCTGCCTTTGTATCTGAAAGATTAGTGAGACTGATTGAATTCTGAACATGTACCATTTGTTCCATGTGAGAGAAATACCGTGTTGATATCATCTTGAAATAATCACAACTGGTGGGACGAGGTTGGTAGCTAACGGTGATGTGCAGAGCGGGAGGAAGGAGGTGTACAACCCTCACGCCCGCAGGTTCCTCCTTTCCTACTGCTCCCTTCCTCACGTCACGCCCTTTCCTTCCTTCATCCTCGTCCCTGCCACGGCCCCTTATGCTTCAAGGATTTGATTATCAGTCTTTAAACAAATCTCACTTGCATGGTTTGAATATTGGTTTGCTTTTGCTTTTTGCATGAGGGGCGCAACGGTTTGTTCTAAAAAAGTCATATACGCATGGTTTGAAAACTTGGCCCGCTCTCGCAGGGTCATCTATTTTTCAACACTATGTATCATCGTTAGGTATCTATCTACCAGTAGATATTTATTTTCATATGTTTCAATCTATGTCTAAATATTTTTATGTGGACTCTTTTAATACATGGCTTATTCTCGCCCTTTGCGCCATCGGCGCAACGGGTCATCTAGTTGAAATAAAGGAACAAAGACAAGTGTACATCAGGAAACATATTACACCAAGATTACAGGGAAAATAAAACTACTAAAGAACTGCAAATCATATATACATTAGAACTTTCAAACAGGAATGGCATAGAGAAGGAGAAATTATACTGATAAATGTAGCAGAAATATAAGACCTCGGTACAGGAAACTATCACATAGTTGGACTGTAAGCAAAGTAAAATGGAAACAGTAAATCATGTTGGTCCAGTAACAATTACAGGAAAAAAGGAACAACTACAGTAAACTTTGAAGATAAAAACGTAACCATCACACATGATGAACTGAACTCACACAGTTGAGTCACTCTGAAACAATACATTCAGAGTTGAATTACAGTAGAAGACAGTTTTACAGTTTAAATTACATTGTGTTTTACATTAGATTTACAGTGTAAAATACAGTATAAACACAGTACAATTACAATGTAATTTACAAATACAATTACGATGTTTTAAATACAGTAGAGTTATGGTATAATTGTAGTAAATTCAAAGTGTGATTTACACTGTAATTTCAGAAGATTTACAATATAATTTATAGTAGATTTACAATGGAATTTACATTGTAACAAATATAGTAGAATTGCAGTGTAACCAGTAGATTAATCGTGTGATTTGCAGTGTAATTTCAATAGATTTACAGTCTAATTTATAGTAGAAATACAACTACAGTAGAAATGTTGTGAGTTTTACAGTGCAATTGCAAAAGATTTACAATGTAATATACAATCTAATTACATCACAAATATAGTGCAATATACATAGAACTACTATAATTCCCAGTGACATTTGACATTAAATTTACAGAGTAAAAAGCAGTAGTATTATAGTGCAAATGACAGTTGAATTACAGTATAATTGTAGTTGAATTACAATGTGATCTACAGTGAACCAACATTGAAAACTGCTGTAATTCCTCCGTAAATGGCACTGAGAATTTCAACAACTCCCTCTCCCAAACAATATAAACAAGCACTAGCTGAACCAATAACTGAAAGAACGCAAAACTGAAAAGCATAGACAACCACCTAGAAAATATGGAATGTAAAGGGTTGCCTGCTCATATGAAATGTATACTTAACAAGCTCACAGGCAGAGGCAAGTGCTTCTTAGTTCAAAATACTACATGCCAAACACTCGTAAGAGGAGAGGATCGCATTTACAGTGCAGCCACATAGAAAAAGCTGCTTCTAAGTACTACTAGTGTTTCAAAACCCATTGCAAGCACACATCAATCCACACAAGCAAGCGGCCACGTGGATGCAAGCCACACTTCACACACCCATTGGCAAGGTCAGGGCATGTAGACACAGGCTTATATCAGTCATCATCTTATTTCAGAGCCACAAAGGCGAGCGAGAGCCACCAAAAAGCTCACACTTCCAGTACATATCACACAAAAAATCCAATACAAACCAGTGTAAAAATCACCGATAAGATAAGTAAATACAGTACCATGGCAGTAAGATTTACAGAGTAAAACCACAAAAGAATTACGGCGTGACTACACTGAGATTTACACTGTAAAAATCCACTAGGAATCAACTAAATACATTGCAAAATGGACTAGGAATTACAGTGTAAATCCACTGACGAATTACACTCTAAAAATCATCTAAATACAGTCCAAAAACACTAGGAAATACACTGTAAATCAAGTGAGACTCACTGTAAATCCACTAAAGAATTGAATTACAAGAGCACTCAAGAATTACAGTGTCTGTCCACTGAAGATTACGCTGTAAAAACCACTAGCAAATGCAGTATTACATTTGTGAATCCACTCAGAAAATGCATTAGAAACTACAGTGTAAATCCACTGAAAAACTACACTGTAAAAATCAACTAAATACAGTGGAAAAAGCATTAGGAATTACACCGTAAATTAACTGAGACGTACACTGTAACTCCACTAACGAATTACAAGATCACTCAAGAATTACAGTGCTGATCCACTGAAAATTACGCTGCAAAAACAACTACTACATTTAATGATCACCGGATGGCTTATATATACAAATCAATTAATACATGTAATGATCACCGGATGGCTTATATAATAAATATACCTCGCTGGTCTTTGTTATTTGAAGAACATTTCCTTCGTCATGATTGTTGTGGCCTTCATCTATTCGTTCGTCTTCATCAAATATCATACCCTCACCGTAATTGTTCAGATATTGCGAGCCGTCATCTTCAGGTTCATTCTCGTCTGGGTTCGGAGAGCATATGATGTCGAACAGGGTCTCTTCTCCTTCTCTGCCGGTATTGTCCATAGCTTTTATTTGACTAATCCAGAAGAAAGATAAAACAATTTAGTATTCAAATTAGAATGCATGCATGCAATCAATAAGGAAAAACTGAATCATAGTAGATAATATGCATCTCGAATAATATCACTAATATATACATCTCGAATAATCCAGATAATATACATCATCGAATATAATATCGAATACATCGTCTCGAATATTATCGAATAATATAATCTTGAATACATCGTCTCGAATATTATCTCGAATACATCACTAGCTAATACAGATCGAATATTATCGAATAATCTAGTTCACTCGCGGTTCCTGAGGCGCAGGCGGTGGACACCCAAAGAGAAGGAACCATCACTGGACTTCATCTATTCTTTCGTCTTCATCAAATATCATACCCTCACCGGTAGGGTTCAGATATTGTGAGCCGTCATCTTCTTCATTCCCATCTAGGCTCGGGGAGCGTATGATGTCGAACAGGGCCTCTTCTCCTTCTCTGCTGGTACTGTCCATAGCTTTTATTTAACTAATCCAGAAAAAAGATAAAAC
The DNA here is from genome assembly GCA_011799875.1 of Thinopyrum elongatum. Classification (NCBI taxonomy): domain Eukaryota; kingdom Viridiplantae; phylum Streptophyta; class Magnoliopsida; order Poales; family Poaceae; genus Thinopyrum; species Thinopyrum elongatum. The sequence continues at coordinate 87,970,173 of CM022302.1, read as the reverse complement.
AATTTAGTATTCATATTAGAATGCATGCATGCAATCAATAAGGAAAAACTGAATCGTAGTAGATAATATGCATCTCGAATAATCCAGATAATTGATATGCATCATCGAATATAATCTCGAATACATCACTACCTAATACAGATTGAATACTATCGAATAATCTAGTTCACTCGCGGTGGACAACCAAAGAGAAGGAACCATCACAGGATCATAGCTCGGGTGAGATCCCTGAAGAACCTGCCAGGTATTGGAGAACCTGACGTCCAACGCAACCATGTAGTGACGGACGTGCTCGTCCTCCTCCCTGACACGGCGACGTACCACCTCCACGGGGGCCGGCTGCCTCTGCACCGAAAGTGGCCCATGCGACCGCCACCAAAGAAGCTCCGGGTCGACGACGGGGGCCCGGTTCCTCACCAAGCTGCGCGCCCCGGAAGGTAGCACCTCTTAGTGCCAGCCCAGCGGAGCCCACTCCCGGACATGGCGCCTCTGAAGCAGGACGTCGTCGCGAACGAGTCGACGACAAGGATGCGGGCCGGGCATCGTAGATGTCGAGAACAAATTCTATACAAATTTAACATTTTTTAAATGCTTGGTTGTGAGTTTTGTAATTCTTTTTCACTTGATTTTGCAAATACATGACAAACTTTTGCAAATACAACATTAAGATATATATTACCATTTAAATTTTATTAATACATGGTCAACTTTTTTCTATGCAACTTTTTCCTATGCAACTTTTTTCTATAAGTATAAAAAACTAAAAAACAGAAAATCTATGCAAATTCCACCGTTCACCTACAATACATATATATACATACATTGTATAAAAAAAACTAGTGAAAAAAAACTAAAACATACATACATATAGTGAAAAAATAATCATCTAAAAAATCTAAATTTAGATACATACATTGTATACTAATTAATAATAATCTAAAACATCTAAATAGAACATCAAAACATTCATGTATACATTGTATAAAAAAACTAGTGAAAAAATCGCCGGAGGGGGGGCGCGAGCTCACAGCGGGCGAGGTCGAGGCCGGCGGGCGCGGGCGGCGTGGGCGGCGCGTCGAGGGCGGCGACGACGTCGGGGCAGGCGGCGCGGCGAGGAGCTCGGGGAGGAGGGCGCGGGCGGCGTCGCAGGCGGTGTCGGGGCTCGGGGAGGAGGGCACGTCCGGCGTCGGGGATCAGGGAGGAGGGCACGTCCGGCGTCGGGAGCGGCGACGAGCTCCGACGTCGGGGGAGAGGCGAGACGGCGTCGGGGGAGAGGCGAGACGACGACGGCGTCCTGGCGGCGTCGATGGGAATGGAGAGGGCGGAGGGGAAAATTCGTAAGTGTTTCTTATATACGAGGCACCTTTAGTCCCGGTTGGAGCCACCAACCAGGACTAAAGGTGAATTTTGGCTAGGCCAAGCGGTGGGAAGCCAGACCTTTAGTCGCGGTTGGTGGCTCCAACCTCGACTAAAGGGGCCCCCTTTAGTCGCGGTTGTAGCCACCAACCGCGACTAAAGGCTGGTGCTCGCGCAGGCGCGGTGTACGGCAAGTTTAGTCCCACCTCGCTTGGCGAGAGGCTCCCGCACCAGCTTATAAGCCCCGCCGCGGCATCACCCTCAAGCTCCTCTCTAAGCAGGCCTTTGTGGGCCTTTTGAACCCTTGCTGCCCTGTTGGGCCTACCGGGCCTTGCGGGCCTGCATCCTGGCCCAACTAGAGGTTGGGTTTCTAGTCGTATGCAGGCCGTGGCGGCCCAGTAGGCGGGCTTTTTTATTTATTTATTTATTTTTTATTTTTTTTCTTTTTTGCTTTATTTATTTTCTTTTGTTTCTGAGTTGTTTTTTCTTCTTTATTTAGAGTTTCTGAGTGAATCTTTTTGCTATAGGTAAAAAAATAATATAAACTTTCGGTTAGTGCCAGTAGTTTTCAAATTTGAATAGTTTAAATTTGAATTATTTGAAATTTGTGTGAATCACTAATTTATGAATAACTTTACTTTAAAAATAGATTTTTTCAGTGATTCTTTTTTCTGCTGTTTAATATTAGTGTGTTTTATCATTATATTTAATTTGGTAATTCTTAGGTTATTTTAAAAATGAAATGCCTTTGTAACAGATGAGTTTTCATCCGAAACCTTGATACTTCGAAAGAGATTGTCCATTTTGTACACGAAGTGCATCCAGTTTTTTCCGTAACCCTCTTAACTTTTTAGCACATGCTATGTGGGTGAAATGATGATACCATGCCAACTTTCAACCTTTTCAGAGTTCATTTGTAGTGCTTTCCAATTTCAGGGTCATTTAGCTCAAAAAAATTAGTAAATGCATGAAAAATAGCAAATGAAGTCAGAAAGGGTTGAAAATTGATGACGTGGCTTTGAATGGTGCATACCGAACACACAAAAAGTATGGAGTTGAAATAAGTTTAAAAAAATGAAATGCCTTTGTAACATATCAGTTTTCGTCCGAAACCCTGATACTTCGAAAGAGATTGTCTATTTTGTATACGAAGTGCATCCAGTTTTTGCCGTAACCCTCTCAACTTTTTAGCACATGCTATGTGGGTGAAATGATGATACCATGCCAACTTTCAACCTTTTCAGAGTTCATTTGTAGTGCTTTTCAATTTCAGGGTCATTTAGCTCAAAAAAATCAGTAAATGCATGAAAAATAGCAAATGAAGTCAGAAAGGGTTGGAAATTGATGATGTGGCTTTGAATGGTGCATACTGAACGTACAAAAAGTCTGGAGTTGAAATAACTTAAAAAAATGAAATGCTTTTTGTAACAGATGAGCTTTCGTCGGAAACCCTGATACTTCGAAAGAAATTGTCCATTTTGTACATGAAGTGCATCCAATTTTTGCCGTAACCCTCTCAACTTTTTAGCACATGCTATGTGGGTGAAATGATGATACCATGCCAACTTTCAATCTTTTCAGAGTTCATTTGTAGTGCTTTTCAATTTCAGGTCATTTAGCTCAAAAAAATCAGTAAATGCATGAAAAATAGCAAATGAAATCGGAAAGGGTTGAAAATTGATGACGTGGCTTTGAATGGTGCATACTGAACACACAAAAAGTCTAGAGTTGAAATAAGTTTAAAAAAATGAAACGCCTTTGTAACAGATGAGTTTTCGTCCGAAACCCTGATACATCAAAAGAGATTGTACATTTTATACACGAAGTGCATCCAGCTTTTGCAGTAACCCTCTCAACTTTTTAGCACATTCTATGTGGGTGAAATGATGATACCATGCCAACTTTCAACCTTTTCAGAGTTCATTTGTAGTGCTTTTCAATTTTAGGGTCATTTTGTACATTATATTTCTTCACGCTTCAAATGCCAAAACACATAAGTACCCTAACTATTACAAAGATTCCCTCCGGTTTGTCCGAAGTGGGACTTTCCAGATATATAAGTCCGAAAACTCACTAGAGAAGAAAGTGATGACAGTGAAGCCGGTCACATCCCAGAGTGGGATCTTTGGGTATAAAACTTTTTCTTTGCGTGTGTCCCTTTGCGCCGTAACAATGGACAATCTTCATCATTTAACGGGATGCTCGGGTCAATATTCACTGTGAAGGGAGCAATTTCATGAAAGTTTTCATAATCTTCTGACATGTCTGTCTTGTCCTCCACTCCCACGATGTTTCTTTTCCCTGAAAGAACTATGTGGCGCTTTCGCTCATCGTATGATGTATTCGCTTCCTTATCTTTTCTTTTTCTCGGCTTGGTAGACATGTCCTTCACATAGAAAACCTGCGCCACATCATTGGCTAGGACGAATGGTTCATCTGTGTACCCAAGATTGTTGAGATCCACTGTTGTCATTCCGTACTGCGGGTCTTCCTTTATCCCGCCTCCTGTCAGATTGACCCATTTGCACCAAAACAAAGGGACCTTCAAGCCACGTCCATAGTCAAGTTCCCATATCTCGTCTATGTAACCATAATATGTGTCCTTTGGCCTATTGGTGTTTGCTGCATCAAAGCGTACACCACTGTTTTGGTTGGTGCTTTTTTTATATTGGGCGATCGTGTAAAATATATTCCCATTTATCTCGTACCCTTTGAAAGTCGATATATTCGAAGATGGTAACTTGGACAGCAAGTACATCTCGTCTGCAACAGTGTCGTCATGCATGAGACGTGTCTGTAACCAATCGGCGAAAGTCCCCATTTGTTCACGTGTAATCCAGTCATTAGACTGCTCCGGGTGTTTGCAGCGTAGAATATTCTTGTGTTCCTCGATATACAGAGCCACCAAGGCAGAATTTTGTAGAACTGTGTAGTGTGCTTGCGCCCAAGAACGCCCGTCCAAACATATTACTTGATCCCTTCCTAGCGTGCCTTTTCCACCCAGTCTGCCCTCATGCCGTGATTCAGGAACACCAATCGGCTTAAGGTCCGGAATAAAGTCAACACAAAACTCAATGACCTCCTCTGTTTCATGGCCCTTGGAGATGCTTCCTTCTGGCTTAGCACGGTTATGAACATATTTTTTTAAGACTCCCATGAACCTCTATAAGGGGAACACATTGTGTAGAAATACAGGACCCAGAATGGCAATCTCTTCGACTAGGTGAACTAGGACATGCGTCATGATATTGAAGAAGGATGGTGGGAACACCAACTCGAAACTAACAAGACATTGCACTAAATCATTCTCTAACCTTGGTATGATTTCTGGATCGATTACCTTATGAGAGATTGCATTGAGGAATGCACATAGCTTCACAATGGCTAATCGAACGTTTTCCGGTAGAAGCCCCCTCAATGCAACAGGAAGCAGTTGCGTCATAATCACGTGGCAGTCATGAGACTTTAGGTTCTGGAACTTTTTCTCTGCCATATTTATTATTCCCTTTATATTCGAGGAGAAGCCAGACGGGACCTTCATACTGAGCAGGCATTCAAAGAAGATTTCCTTCTCTTCTTTGGTAAGAGCATAACTGGCATGACCATGATACTGCTTTGGATGCATGCCGTCTTTTCCGTGCATATGTTGCTGGTCCTCCCGTGCCTCTGGTGTATCTTTTGTCTTCCCATACACGCCCAAGAAGCCTAGCAGGTTCACGCAAAGATTCTTCGTTACATGCATCACGTCGATTGCAGAGCGGACCAGAAGGTCTTTCCAATAGGGTAGGTCCCAAAATATAGATTTTTTCTTCCACATGGGTGCGCGTCCGTCAGCGTCATTCGGAACAGATTGTCTGCCAGGACCCTTTTCAAAGATTACTTTTAAATCCTTGACCATATCAAGTATATCATCACCAGTACGGTGGCGAGGCTTCTTCCGGTGGTCTGCCTCACCTTTGAAATGGTTGCCTTTCTTTTTTAAGGTATGCCTGCTCGGAAGAAATCGACGATGTCCCAGGTACACATTCTTCTTACATTTATCCAAATATATACTGTCGGTATTATCTAAACAGTGCGTACATGCATGGTATCCCTTGTTTGTCTGTCCTGAAAGGTTACTGAGAGCAGGCCAATCATTGATGATTACAAACAGCAACGCATGTAGGTGAAATTCCTCCTGTTTGTGCTCATCCCACACACGTACACCTTTTTCATTCCACAACTGTAAGAGTCCTTCAACTAATGGCCTTACACTACTACAGGATGCTGCTAATGTGACACTACTATCAGACACCCTTCGACGAAACTGTGTGCGATGCATTAATCGCAAACGGTGATGTAAAAAAAACTATAAAAAAGGTGCAAAACGTTTGCGATGGCAGATACATCAAACATGGTTCAGATTTTAGTTGCGTGTGTGATGCTAGGCATACGGTTGAGTTTAATGAACTATTTGCAATGAGGTAGAACAACAGAGACGGGCAACCAGATGAAGGCGTGTGCGATATACGACATACAGTTCACTCGGATGAACTGGTTGTGATTAGTCAACACAAAAGAAACGGTCAGCCATATCAAGGGGTGTGCGATATACGGCATACGGTTCACTCGGATGAACTGTTTGCTTTGAGCCAAGAGAACAGAAATGGTTCAATTTAACAAGATGTGTGTGATACGTGGTAAACAGGTCTGTAATCAGAAATGTGTGCGAAGACCAATAATAATATAGACGATTGCTGCTAATAAGCCGTGTGTGTTGTGGGCAAACGCTTGGTGTTATACAATTGTCAGCGATTCGTGAAATCATCACCGACGGTTTCCCTAGTATGGTCCGTGTGCGATGTCATTGCACACAGAACAATAGCATATGTACTTATAACTTATAAGGACTTGATTCCATAAACAGATTGAACATCCAATTACATAGGTGGCTAGTACACACATGACCTTTGCACACACCAAAGTATGTTCCAAAATGCCTAGAAAACTCAAATAATGTATAAAAAGGCAAAACAAACCCTGAATAATTTCATATTTTTAGGACGACGCTCCTATAGTTGCATGTTGCCTCTGTAAAATAAATTAAGGCGGGAAGAGACATCGTATGTCGTTTCACACACATAGGTGACAAGTTCCCTCTCGGAACCATGAGCCTTTTTGAGAGAAGCTCCAGTTTGTAAGAAGTTTGTACCAAAACTTGTCCCAAATTGGACTAATTTTTTACCACAGCATGTTGGTGCCATGTCATAACACCATGCCAAGTTTCATGATTTTGAGGCGAGTTTTGCATTTACAGTAATTTTAAAACCATGTTTCTCAATGTTTACAGTCGAGTCGGCATCGCCCTGGATAGGCTTTTTCCTCGTGGGTCCCAAATGACAAATCCAAATATGTCACTACCATGCAGCTTTTCTTATTAAGAATTACATCCCATTTGGTGTGCTAGCTGAAAATAAGTTTGCGGTTCTGTAATGAACAAAGATCTCAAGGATCCCGCGAGAGTGATGTTCTTTCCCTTTGTTGTGAATGCTTATAATATTTATGTCTTAATTAAAGAAATGGCAATCCATTGGTCCAGTATGAAAGAAAATATGGGTCAAAGCCGAGTTGAAAGGGGCAACAATATCTAACTCCAGCTTACAAACAGTACAAAAGCACGAGGATTAATTGCTCATCAGGTTTAGACAAAATCCAGATTGAACAGGACAATGACCTCTAACTCAACCAAAGTTTTCGGCAGTCACAATCAAATGGATCGGTCTGATCCATAAAATCAAGATCCCGGGCCAGAAATTCTACTGGTCCATGATGACAAGCTGTTGTAAATAGAAGCCGAGCACGATCAGAAGCCCTTAGGTCCACCTGAAACTTCTTTTTATGTTGTTCAACACTTGCAGCCGTAAGAAATTTATTGTCAAAAAACTTAATCCTCACAGACAATAGTGCCCTCGCATTCAACATGAAAAATGTGATAAAGCTAGTGTTTGCATTGTTGGATGCATATCCTTCCAGCGTTACACTGTCTTCAAACGAATGTCCTGATATCTGAAAAAATCCTAGTGCTTCTTGAACCATCGATTGGTTATACTTTTTTCTCCATGTGTTAGTGCCTAAATAGAGATGAAGATTGAAAACACTTAATGTCTAAAAAAGATTATGTTGAAAGAGTGATAGCTGAATGATTAATTATAGTACATTATATATGGGCTTTCAATGTGCGTGAAATCATCACCTTTATTTACAAATTCTCCAGACATGGAAAGCATTGCAGCAAGCCAATAATCGTGTTCAGATCAAAACGCCACATACTAATATGTAAGGTCTTGACAGAATCCACCACCACTGATAGGATGGACAAGCTCTTCATTGAGCATAGAACATAATATTAGTACCAAAAGTGTACTCCAAGATGATACTTAACTTATGCGCACAAATGAAAAAAACAGATTACAAAAGTTTACGTGAATAATATACAGTCCCTCAATAGGTGTGGAGCCAAACACCATCTTGAACCATCTAAAAGGATCACGAATTGCACCCAAGGTCTCCTGTTTGGGCGCAGAGACTACATTTATTTGCGAAGGTACTATAGTAGAATCAAGAAGCAACCTTTGAAGTGAAGGGGCATCTTTGATGATGAGATAATGTCCAAAAAAACAAATTCCCATGCTTACAAGGTGGGGCAACTTTATTTTGAGACAACGGATATGAATTTCTATTCCAAAAACAAGCAGCAAGCGCTCCAGGGCAGGGTAGCTGGAGTGGATGATGCTGTGCAGTGCGGCCTCCGATAGATCAACCACCACAAGCGCAAGTTTTTTTAGCAGTGGGAGTCGAAGCATTTGTACTAGATTGCCTACTAGATGGCACCGGGCGAAGGTGGTGGTGTGGAGAGAGGAGGAAAACCACGAGATGGACATCGGTGGTGAGGGCACAGATACATCGGTTCGTGGTATGTTACATACATAGTCATGGTAGAACTCAAGCTGTTGGAGTTTATCGAATTGATGGGATGTCAGCCAGGCGGCTACCGTGCAGGGTATGTCCAGCAGGTAGCATGCCGGGATGCAGATGCGTTGAACGGAGCCCTGGTGGGAGGAGATGATGGCTCCCGGGAGTTCAGAATCATCATCGACAGATAGCTGACGACAGTCGAGATTAAGAGGCGCGACGCGCCACTGAGTGCGCCACCGAGATGTGAGGAATTGTGTGCGGCAGCCATCCTTAGTGGGGAGAAGGGAGATGATCTCCCCAAGGATGCCGTCCAGGAGATCGCTGATGCGGTCCACCGGAGATTCTACTGGTTCCTCAAATCCAGGGGGCGTGGCCGCTTCTGGCCGCTTAGCCGGGTCAAAGCTCTACATCCGGCGGCGGCACTGGGCGGAGCCTCATCTATGTACATACCAATCTGAAAGAAAAAAAATGGCAGAAACATACATGTAGGACATTCAAAATCAATTCTCAAGATCTGGAAGAAAAAAGGTGCAAACATATATGTAGAACATTCAAAATCAATTCTCAAGATCTGGCCATGAATTATTAGCACGCAAGCTAACCCTAGTCGGATTATGAGCAAAAATCATTTGTATAGAACAAACAATTAATCACTAACTCTATACGGATAACATTCAAACAATCAATACACTATGTGCATCTAATGGATCTTAATTACTCTGATTTCATGGACTGAGAGAACATAACCATAGGATTTGTATTCCAAAAAAATTAGAGAGGGGGGGGGGGAGTAACCAGAGAAAACACATGATATGTTTGCCACACAAATGGGTATATAGATGACTAACCGGTTTTCCGTCGGAGTCGCAGTCGTTGCCGGAGTTGCTGTTAACCTCCAGCTCCGGCTGGGGGGGGGGGGCACGACGGCGCCGACGAAGTCAAGGTCGTGCTGCTGCCCGCGTGAGACCTCGTCGGCGACGACGACAACCTCTTTGCCCAGCTTCACGCGTTGCGCGGGTGCTTCACCAGCCCCGGCGTCGCCACTCCCTCCGATGGTGCGCTTCGGCGGCATCCTCATACACTCCAGAGTCCAGACGTTGGTGACCACTGTGGACCAGGGGTGCGGCCACCTATTATGGTCAGCGGCTCGGGCGCGCAATTAATACGGACCAGTGGGAGCGAGGCGGGTGGTGGTAAAAGGCTGTCTCGCCTCTCGGTGAGCCTGCGCAGTGGACTTCTGCCATTCCTACCATCATTTCACACAGCTACTCACACGCCTCTCGGTGACACTACGCAGCGAAAATGCCTCCCTGTTGGGGAACGTTGCATGGAAAACTAAAATTTTCTAGCACACGCAAGATCTATCTATGGAGATGCATAGCTACGAGAGGGGGAGAGCATCTACATACCCTTGTAGATCGCTAAGCAGAAGCGTTTATCACGCGGTTGATGTAGTCATACTCTTCATGATCCGATCACGATCCAACCGATCTAGTGCCGAACGGACGTCACCTCCGAGTTTAGCACACGTGCGACTCAATGAAGTCTCCTCCTTCTTGATCCAGCAAGCGGGAGAGGAGAAGTAGATGGGATCACAACCAACACAATGGTGTGGTGGTGATGGCGGTGGTGGAGCACCGACAGCGCTTCGCTAAGCGTCACCGGGATGAGGCGGTGGAACTACGGAGTAACGGGAGAGAGAGGGGCGCCAAGGGCTTGGTGTATTCTCTTGGGGCGCCCCCTCCCCTCTATATATGGGTGGAGGGGCTTTGTAAACAGCCCCTCCAAGCCCTAGGGCACAGCTAAGGGGTAGAGGACTTGGACTCCAAGTTCAATCCTATTCCTACTAGGACACCTTCCTTTTTTGCCTTCCCTAGCCACATGGGCTTTTGAGGACTTGGTGCGCCTAGCCCAATAAGGCCAGGGCACCTCTCTGCAGCCCATGCTATCCCTTGGGTCATGGTGAACCCACTTGTGGACTTTCGTACCCCTCCAGAATCCTCCAGAACCTTCTGGAAGCTTCCCGGTACAATACCGAAAAAACTGCACCTTTTTCCGGAACCCAAAATATGACTTCCCATTTATAAATCTTTACCTCTCGACCATTCTGAGACTCCTCGTGACGTCCGGGATCTCATCCGGGACTCCAAACAACATTTGGTTACCACTCATCAAATATCCCAATACTACTCTAGCGTCAACGAACGTTAAGCGTGCGACCCTACGGGTTCAGGAATTATGTAGTCATGACCGAGACACCTCTCTGGTCAATAACCAATAGTGGGACCTAGATGCCCATATTGATTCCTACGTATTCCACGAAGATCTTTTATCAGTTGAACCTTTATGACAACATACGTAATGCCCTTTGTCTGTCAGTATGTTACATGCCCGAGATTCGATCGTCGGTATCTCTATACCTAGTTCAATCTCGTTACCGTCAAGTCTCTTTACTCATTCCGTAATACATCATCTTGCAACTAACTCCTTAGTCACTTTGCTTGCAAGCTTCTTGTGATGTGTATTACCGAGAGGGCCCAGAGATACCTCTCCGGTACAGAGAGTGACAAAGCCCAATCTCGATTCACACCAACTCAACAGACACCTTCGGAGATACCTGTAGAGCATCTTTATGATCACCCAGTTATGTTGTCATGTTTGATAGCACACAAGGTATTCCTCTGGTATCCGGGAGTTGCATGATCTCATGGTCGAAGGAACATGCATTTGACATTAAGAAAGCAGGAGCAATAAATTGAATGATCATATGCTAAGCTAACGGATGGGTCTTGTCCATCACATCATTCTCCTAATGATTTGATCCCGTTATCAAATGACAACTCATGTCTATGGTTAGGAAACCTTAACCATCTTTGATCAACGAGCTAGTCTAGTAGAGGCTCACTAGGGACACGGTATTTGTTTATGTATCCACACATGTATTTAAGTTTCCGGTCAATACAATTCTAGCATGATTAATAAACCTTTATCATGATTAAGGAAATATAATAATAACCATTTTATTATTGCCTCTAGGGCATATTTCCATCACTCTCCCACTTGCACTAGAGTCAGTAATCTAGTTCACATCGTCATATGATTAACACCCATAGTTCACATCGCCATGTGACTAACACCCAGAGAGTTTACTAGAGTCAATAATCTAGTTCACATCGCCATGTGATTAACACCCGAAGATGTTACTAGAGTGTGATCATGTTTTTCGTGTGAGAGAGGTTTTAGTCAACGGGTCTGCAACATTCAGATCCTTGTGTACTTTGCAAAGGTCTATGTCTACAATGCTCAGCATAGAGCTACTCTAGCTAACCGTTCCCACGTTCAATACATATCCAGATTGAGACTCGGAGTCATCTGGATCAGTGTTAAAGCTTGCGTCGATGTAACCCTTTACGACGAACCCTTTATCACCTCCATAACCGAGAAACATTTGTCCAGTGATCCACTCCTGAATCACTATTGTACCCCCTTGCCAAGCTCATGGCAAGGCACACAACTGGTCTAGTACACAACATGGCATACTTTATAGAACCTATGACTGAGGCATAGGGAATGACTTTCATTCTCTCTCTATCTTCTGCCGTGGTCGGGCTTTGAGTCTTACTCAACTTCACACCTTGAATATAGGCAAGAACTCTTTCTTTGACTGATCCATTTTGAACTCCTTTAGAACTTTGTCAAGGTATGTGCTTTGTGAAAGTCCTATTAAGCGTCTTGATCTATCTCTATAGATTTTGATGCCCAATATGTAAGTAGCTTCACCGAGGTCTTTCTTTGAAAAATTCTTATTCAAGTATCCTTTTATGCTATCCAAAAATTCTATATCATTTCCAATCAGTAATATGTCATCCACATATAATATCAGAAATACTACAGAGCTCCCACTCACTTTCTTGTAAATACAGGCTTCACCATAAGTCTGTATAAAACCATATGCTTTGATCACCTCATCAAAGAATATATTCCAACTCTGAGATGCTTGCACCAGTCCATAGATGGATCGCTGGAGCTTGCACACTTTTTTAGCACCTTTAGGATCGACAAAAACTTCCGGTTGCATCATATACAACTCTTCCTCAAGAAACCCGTTAAGGAATGCAAGTTTTTGACATCCATTTGCCAGATTTCATAATCATAAAATGCGGCAATTGCTAACATGATTTGGATTGACTTAAGCATCGCTACGGGTGAGAAAGTCTCATTGTAGTCAACCCCTTGAACTTGTCGAAAACCTTTTTAACAAGTCGAGCTTTGTAGACAGTGATATTACCGTCAGCGTCCGTCTTCATCTTAAAGATCCATTTATTCTTTATGGCTTGCCGATCATCGGGCAAATCCACCAAAGTCCACACTTTGTTCTCATACATGGATCCTATCTCAGATTTCATGGCCTCAAGCCATTTTTCAGAATCTGGGCTCATCATAGTTTCTTCATAGTTCGTAGGTTTGCTGTTGTCCAACAACATGACTTCCAGGAAAGGATTGCCGTACCACTCTGGTGCGGAACGTGTTCTGGTCGACCTACGAGGTTCAGTAGTAACCTGATCAGAAGTTTCATGATCAACATCATTTACTTCCTCTCTGGTTGGTGTAGGCATCACGGGAACGGCTTCTCTGATGTACTACTTTCCAATTCGAGAGAAGGTACAACTACCTCATCAAGTTCTACTTTCCTCCCACTCACTTCTTTCGAGAGAAACTCCTTCTCTAGAAAGGACCCATTCTTAGCAACAAAGATTTTGCCTTCGGATCTGTGGTAGATGGTATACCCAATAGTTTCTTTTGGGTATCCTATGAAGATGCACTTCTCTGCTTTGGGTTCGAGCTTATCAGGCTGAAGCCTTTGGACATAAGCGTCACATCCCCAAACTTTTAAGAAATGATAGGTTAGGTTTCTTACCAAACCACAGTTCATACGGTGTCATCTCAACGGATTTATACGGTGCCCTACTTAACGTGAATGCGGCTATCTCTAATGCATAACCCCAAAATGGTAGTGGAAAATTGGTAAGAGACATCATAGAATGCACCATATCTAATAAAGTATGGTTACGATGTTCGGACACACCATTACGCTGTGGTGTTCCAGGTGGCGTGAGCTTTGAAACTATTCCACATTGTTTTAAATGAAGGCCAAACTCGTAACTCAAATATTCGCCTCCGCGATCAGATCGTAGAAACTTTATTTTCTTGTTACGATGATTCTCCACTTCACTCTGAAATTCTTTGAACTTTTCAAACGTTTCAGACTTGTGTTTCATCAAGTAGATATACCCATACCTACTCAAATCATCTATGAAGGTGAGAAAATAATGATACAAGCCGTGTGCTTCAACACTCATCGGACCGCATACATCGGTATGTATTATTTCCAATAAGTCATTAGCCACTAGTAGGAAACATGGCATTACTCCCGGTTCCAGAGGGCCTTTAGTCCCGGTTCTGGAACCGGGACAAAACAGACGGGACCCCGGTTGGCTTATGAACCGGGACCAAAGGAGGTCCACGTGGCCACTTGGGGGTGCCCAGGGAGGAGGGCCTTTGGTCCCGGTTGGTAACACCAACCGGGACTAAAGGGCAGCCACGCGTCAGCTGCTCCCAGGCGCTGGGGTTTTTGTTTTTATTTTGAAAGGGGGGGGGGGTTTATTAGGGGTTTTGGATGGTTTAATTAGGGGTTTCATATTGTGTTAGCTATAGCTACTACATATAGAAAGAAGTGACCTCTCTTTCTCCGTGCTTGGTCGACGCTAGCTACTACATATAGAGAGAACTCGACGCTAGTAAGCAAATGAAGGAACCATTAATTACACAAGATCGTCATGAACATATACAGAGAGAAGTGACCTCTCTTTCTCCGAGATTGGTCAAACAACAAGTTTTTGTATTTCTATCCGACGCTACTATATATATACAATATAACATCTCTTACGATCCCTGACATCATCTACCGAAAATCCATTTGAAGTTCCATATGGTATTCTCCCTTCTCATGTATGACGTGATTAATAAAGAATCCCGCCAATTCCTCTTGAATTGCTCGTATGCGATCATGTGGTAGGAGTACATCCTGCATCTGCCACATCTAATTTAAAGAAGGGGTTCAATACATATATATGAATGAAACTCAACACAATTGATGGTAATAAAATAAAATTGTGAATATTGTTTACGTACTTCATATTGTTTGTTAGAGTAGCCCCGCTCAGAGGTCGAGTGGTGCATGAACTCGCAAACGTAGTATCCACATAAATTATTCCCGCCTTCCTGCCACAAGCACTTTACAAGAATAGAGTTCAATCAAACTGATAATCAAGCATGATAAATGGTATTGATGAAACTAGAATCAATGAGAGATGCGTGGAACTAGCTAGTACTACTTACTTTGGGGCATGTAAATCGCAGCTCCTTCTGCAGACCCGGAGCCATTCCGGTGAACTTTTTCCAAACCCTGTCAGGCAAAGAAAATGATTACTTGATATCAGGAGATGAACGAAAGTTGCCAATATGGTGCGATAATGATTGAACTTACTTCTGGAGCATTGCAGTCATGTCCGCATACTCCTGGGGATCTTTACGTCTCGATTCTAGGACAGTTACTACTCCCCCGTCAAGCTTAATCTCTAGCAGAATAAAGTGGAAGCTGCGCATGCATAACTCATCAATTACATTACTTAACCTCGAGTAAGAGAAACCGAATATACACAAGACAGTAACACTCACTTGAAGTTGTAAGGAAAGAGTATTTTCCCTTTGTTTTGATGTCGAAGGAACGATTT
The DNA here is from genome assembly GCA_011799875.1 of Thinopyrum elongatum. Classification (NCBI taxonomy): domain Eukaryota; kingdom Viridiplantae; phylum Streptophyta; class Magnoliopsida; order Poales; family Poaceae; genus Thinopyrum; species Thinopyrum elongatum. The sequence continues at coordinate 87,955,069 of CM022302.1, read as the reverse complement.
TAGCAAGTTTTCCTCAGTAAGTTTGGCTCTCTCTTTTACCGATCATTCATTTACGGTATTTGGGCTAATGAACCCAATGTCATAGACTTGTCCTTTTTTGCATTCGACGATCTTCGATCTGCATAATATAGTGAGGATAATTATATATACATGCAATGAACGAGTTGAGCTAGAGACTTAATTACAGAAGTAATACTTACAGGCAGTAGCAAGTTATGAGTTGTTTGTCGAGGGCCTCTTGATTGAATAACTGAAATAATTCCACAAATTCAACAGGCATCAGGTCGACTCCAATGAGGTCGTGCTCTTCTTTAATTCTCAGCATCAAACTATCGGTCCCAGACTTCTTGCAGGTATCCATGTACCATTCATGCAATCTTCGCATCATCGTTGTTAGAGGACGATGATCAGGTTTGATGAGAGGCTTCCTGTGCTCGTATAAAAAGATCTCTACTGTCTCTAACATTTCAAATTGTACATCATCGCCCACGTAATCACCAAGATTGGTACCGGGCAGTAGCCCCGGATGATTAGCAACGATATTGCTAGACACCTTGAGCGGGGGGCATGATTGCTTCTCCTGTTCGCCGAGCTGGGGAATTGTTTTCCCACTTCTTCGTTTTGCTAGCCTTGCAGCACTGGTAGTACTTCCCGACCGCCGTGCTTCACCATATGTTATCCCAATACAACGATCATAGTTGGATTGCAGTGGAGAAGGTGGTGGTCTCTTAAGGGCATCCAGAGTGCGCTTCACTTTCACCGGATCTGCCGTTTCCTTCGGAGGTGGAGGTTTCCGTTCAAAATGGGGCTGCACTTCGGCTTCCACGATTTCATCGGTTTCCTTGTTAGTCCTCTCATATGGTAACTTTGGAAGAGGCTTCAGGCTTGGACCAAATCTATATTTCTTCCCGCCTCTTGTACTGCTAGCCGCCGGAGCGGCGGCGTCTCTCTTCTGCTGTTGCTGATGCGGCTGAGTCCACTGACACGCCGGAGGAGGCGGAGTCCGCTGACACGCCGAAGGAGGCGGAGTGCCCTGACGAGGTGGAGGAGGAGGCGGAGTGCCCTGACGCGGCGCAGGAGGAGGCTGAGTGCCCTGACACGACGGAGGAGGAGGCAGAGTGCCCTGACTCGCCGGAGTAGGAGGAGGAGGTGTCCAGTTTGGAAGCTTGATGTACTCCTTTCTCCATAGACAGGTACTCCTTAAAGCATTTTCCAGATGAATCTCCCCTTCACCTGTAGGGTAGTCAAGCTCTAGCTCCTCAAATCCGTCCATTATTTCATCCACTGTCACAACGACATAGACATGTGGAATCAGACGACAAGGAAAAGTTCCCTTAGCTTGAGGAGGTACAACAGAGCCGACCGCCACCTTCAAGGTCAGGTTCTGGCATTTCGACATTAGCTCGCAATGTTCAGCCTCCGTGATACTATCCACGGGGTAATGAGGAGCCGTGAAATCAGGCTGAACGAGCTCCATGGAAGCCACACTGCTTCTCCGCTGAGATGGTGGGGTAGCTTCTGGGGTAGCGTCGAAGCAAGGATCTTCGTGCCGCTGAGATGGTTGGCCGGTAGCTCGCTGGCTCTCAAGTTCCTCTAGCTTTGCTAATCTTGCACTCAGCTTCTGCATTTCGCTTGCTTCTAGTTTCCTCCTTCTCTCTCGGCTTCTATAACCACCGCTGTCGAGAAACCCATGCACCCACGGAACGGAGCCTGGTGTGCCTCGTGTTCGTCCAGGGTGTTCAGGATGCCCGATGGCCTCTGTCAGCTCGTCCTTCTCTCTGACGGTAATGAACGTCCCATCTTGCGCTGCCATGATTGCTGCCTGAAGCTTCTTGATGGGTATTGCAAGTTGCTTGTCCGTCCAAACACACTCCCCTATTTTTGGGTCCAAAGTTCCCCCAACCCCGAAGAACCAAGTCCTTGAACGATCTGGCCAGTGCAATGTCGCTGGTTGGACCCCTTTAGCAAGCAGGTCTTGCTCAGCTTTGTCCCACAACGGCCGGGCTTTGTAGTAGCCACCTGACCCCGTGTGATGGTGATACTTCTTCTTTGCAGCATTTTGCTTGTTTGTCAGTGACCTTTTCTTACCCTTCTCCGATTTCTTGTAGGCCACAAATGCGGGCCAGTGATCTCTTATCTTCTCATCTCGACCGATGAATTCTGGAGCCTTCTCTTTGTCAACAAACTTTGTGTTCAACTCTTTCTTCCAGTTCCTGAATAGTTTTGCTATCTTCTTAAGAGCAAACAACTTGACCTTTTGCTCTATAACTTGGTTATTTGGCTCCTCCTCTGGCGGTAGGCTGAAATTTGTCATCAGCAACGTCCAAAGATCATCTTTCTGTCTATCCTGGACATAAGAAACTTCAGGGTCGTACTTATTCTTATTCCATTGCACGATGCTGATTGGGATGCTGTCCCTAACAACAACTCTGCACTGATGTACAAATGCGTCCTTGGTCTGCTTGGGAGTAATTGGTTGGCCATCTTTCGCCACTTCTGTGATCGTGAACCTTTCATCCTGGCGCAACCTTTTCTTCAGGCCTCGTCTCCTTACGGAAGTTTGGCTCGAGCCGGAGGGCTAAAAGAAGAAAGAAGCGTTAATATATATATGTACATACCAAAATAATTAATGCATCAAGTCAGCATAGGCTTATAAATATATATATATATAATATATATATAATATATATATATATATATATATATAATATATTATATATATATATATATATTAGATACGATATATATACCTCGCCAGACTTTGCAACAGTTAAGGCTCCCTCCTCCGTTCGGTCACCGGAGCCGTCATCATGATCTCCTTCCTCCGCCATTCGGTCACCAGAGCCGTCATGATCTCCTTCCTCCACCATTGTTGGATCACTGGAGCCGTCATCCTCTCCTTCCTGACCATCGGTGTCGTTGAGAAACGACAAGGGATCACCTCCGGCGAGGATTATATCCCCCAACAACTGTTTTTATTCTAAGTCTCTTTCCATAGTTTCTGCAAATATTACAACATGGCAATATACAAACATGAGAGATGGATTAGTGGCAAACATACACCTAGCTAATCACAACAAGGAATCATATGCATATATGAGCAATGCATTAGTTGCGGGCCGCCTCTCTCATGCATGTCCGATGTCCCCCCTCATGTCGAAGTTATCGAGGTTATAGTTTCAGGAGAGGACACTTTGCAAAAAATAATCGCTATGCAGAAGATCAAACTATCCATTCTACCCCATTGACCTATGCCGGCAATGATAGATCGACAACGACGCTCTTTCTTCTAGGGTTTGGGTGGCCTCGATAGTTGGTCGGGTGAGCGGACCGCCTCTCTCTCATGCATGTCCGATGTCCCCACTCATGTCGAAGTTATCGGGGAGGGGGTAGATCGACAACGACGCTCTTTCTTCTAGGGTGGTTTGGGTGGCCCCGATAGTTGGTCGGGCGAGTGGACCACCTCTCTCTCATGCATTTTCGACGTCCACCCTCATGTCGAAGTTATCGGGGAGGGGGTAAATTTTAACTTAGAGTGAGTCTTTTAATTATCTCATTTTGAATATATGAACATTTTAACTTATTAACTTAGTAACTTGGTAAATTTTAACTAATTTCTATGAACAAAAAAATATTCTATGGACAAAAAAAACATCATATGATCATTTTCTATATATATACATCCATACATACACATACATATATACATGGACCAAAAAATGCTATGAACAAAAAAATATTCTATGAACAAAAAAAATCATCATATGAACAAAAAAAATTATATGAAAAAAAGCATACATCATCTATCATCAACATCATCATCTATCATCAACATCATCATCTAACAATCATCTATCAACAACATGATCATCTATCAAGAAAATCATGAAAAAAACAAGGGAGGAGGACAGGGAGGAAAAGGGGCCGGCCGACCAAACGGGGAGGAGGGGCGGCGTCGTCGGGGCAGGGCGGGGGTGCGGGGTGGCGTCGGGGCAGGGGCATAGGGCGGCGCGTCGGGGCAGGGCAGGAGCACCTGGCGGCGCGTCGACGGTGAGCTCGGGGCAGGGCAGGGGCGCGGGGCGGCGCGTCGACGGCAAGCTCGGGGCAAGGCAGGGCGAGGCCGTCGATGGCACGGGGCATCACGTCGGGGCAGGGCAGGGCGAGGGCGTCGACGGCGAGATCGGGAAGCCTGCTGGCGTCGATGTGCTCGGCGTCGTCGGGGGAAACTGGTAGATGAAAACTGAAAAATTCTTAAGTGTTGCTTATATACACAAAGCATTGGTCCCGGTTGGTGGCACCAACTAGGACCAATGCCCACCTTTAGTCTCGGTTTGTGCCACCAACTGGGACTAAAGGTCTATTTTCAGCAGCCCAAAGGGCGGGAAGTGGAGACCTTTAGTCCCGGTTGGTGCCACCAACTGGGACGAAAGGTGGGCATTGGTCCTAGTTGGTGCCACCAACCGGGACAAAAGGGTGGCATTGGTCCCGGTTGGTGCCACCAACCGGGATGAAAGGTCTGCGGCTAGCGCGGCGTCGGGCGGGTGGATGATTAGTCCCACCTCGCTAGCTGAGACGCGTCGAGAGTGGTTTATAAGCGTGGCTGCGCCAACCCTTTCGAGCTCCTCTCTTATGCAGGCCTACGGGCCTATACGCACTCTTCTTCCTATGGGCCTACTGGGCCTGCTGCGGGCCTGCATCCTGGCCCAACTAGCGGGTTGGGTTTCTAGTCGTATGCAGGCCGTGGTGGCCCAGTAAGCGGCATTTTTTTAATTTTTTTCCAGTATTTTTGTTTTGTTTTTTGCTTTATTTATTTTCTTTTGTTTCTACTTATAGCTAAATACTTAGAGTTTTTGAGTGATTCTTTTTTGCTTTGGGTCACAAAAATTATAAACTTTCTGTTAGTGCCATTAGTTTTTAAATTTGAATCTTTGAAATTTGTGTGAATCACTAGTTTGTGAATAACTTTACTTTAAAAATTGATTTTTGAGTGATTCTTTTTCCTGCTATTTAATATTAGTGTGTTTTATCATTATATTCAATTTGGCAATTTTTAGGTTATTTTAAATGGGTGTTTTAATCAAAAACATCTTTTTTTGTTTTAGTTTGCTATTAAATTTTCTAACGAAAAAATACTTTATGAAAATTATTTTTGCTATTAATGTTTTGAACAAAAAATACTTTGATAATTTTAGTTGCATACATTTTATATAATTTTAGTTTCAAAAATACTAGAGGTTTATAAAAGCTTTTTAGTTGATCCTTTTTGCTGTTGAAGAATATTATAGTTTTGTTTTAGTTGATCGTAACAAAAAAAATTAATTGATTCTTTTTAGTTCATTCTTTTTGCTATTAGGGTTCTGTAAAAGCTTTTTAGTTCGTTCTTTTTGCTATTAGTTCATTCTTTGATCTAAATGACCCTGAAATTGAAAAGCACTACAAATGAACTCTGAACAGGTTGAAACTTGGCATGGTATCATCATTTCACCCACATAGCATGTTCTAGAAAGTTGAGAGGGTTACGACAAAAACTGGATGCACTTCGTGTACAAACTAGACAATCTCTTTCGAAGTATTAGGGTTTCGGACGAAAACTCATGTGTTATGAAGGCATTTCATATTTTTTAAACTTATTTGAACTCCTAACTTTTTGTGCGTTCAATATGCACCATTCAAAGCCACATCATCAATTTTCAACCCTTTATGATTTCATTTGCTATTTTTCATGCATTTAATCTTTTCTTTGAGCTAAATGAACCTGAAATTGAAAAGCAGTACAAATGAACTCTGAAAAGGTTGAAAGTTGGCATGGTATCATCATTTCACCCATGTAGCATGTGCTAAAAAGTTGAGCGGGTTACGGCAAAAACTGGATGCACTTCATGTACAAACTGGACAATCTCTTTCGAAGTATCAGGGTTTCGGACGAAAACTCATGTGTTATGAAGGCATTTCATATTTTTTAATCTTATTTGAACTCCAGACTTTTTGTGCGTTCAATATGCACCATTCAAAGCCACATCATCAATTTTCATCCCTTTATGACTTCATTTGCTATTTTTCATGCATTTAATCTTTTCTTTGAGCTAAATGAACCAGAAATTGAAAAGCAGTACAAATGAACTCTGAAAAGGTTGAAAGTTGGCATGGTATCATCATTTCACCCACATAGCATGTGCTAAAAAGTTGAGAGGGTTACGAGAAAAACTGGATGCACTTCGTGTACAAAATGAACAATCTCTTTCGAAGTATCAGGGTTTCGGACGAAAACTCATATGTTACAAAGGCATTTCATTTCTTCACATGTAACTGCCATGATATTCTAGATCAAAGGCATCATCAGAATAATTGTGGAGAGAAAGTCTTCACTTTTTCTTCGCGTGTGTCCCTTGCTTATTGCGCCGTAACCATGGATAATCTTCATCGTTTAACAGGGTGCTTGGGTCAGCCTTGACTTTAAAGGGAGGAATTTCATGAAACTTTTCATAATCTTCAGACATGTCTATCTTGCCCTCCACTCCCACGATGTCTCTTTTTCCTGAAATAACTATGTGGCCTTTGGCTCATCGTATGATGTATTCGCTTCCTTATCTTATCTTTTTCTCGGTTAGGTAGACATGTCCTTCACATAGAAAACCTGGGCCACATCATTGGCTAGGACGAATGGTTTGTCTGTGTACCCAAGATTGTTCAGATCCACTGTTGTCATTCCGTACTGCGGGTCTACCTATACCCCGCCTCTTGACAGATTGACCCATTTGCACCGAAACAAAGGGACCTTAAAATCATGTCCATAGTCAAGTTCCCATATGTCCACTATGTAACCATAATATGTGTCCTTTCCCTGTTGGTTGCTGCATCAAAGCGGACACCCCTGTTTTGGTTGGTGCTCTTTTGATCTTGGGCGATTGTGTAAAATGTATTCCCATTTATCTCGTACCCTTTGTAAGTCAATACAGTTGAAGATGGTCCCCTGGCCAAAGTACAGCTCATCTGCAATAGTGTTGTCACCCATGAGATGTGTTTGCAACCAACTGCCGAAAGTCCTAATGTGTTCACATGTAATCCAGTCGTCACACTGCTCCGGGTGTTTGGAGCACAGAATATTCTTGTGTTCATTGACATACGGGGTGACCAAGGTAGAATTCTGTAGAACTGTGTAGTGTGCTTGAGACCAAGAATGCCCGTCCCTAAATATTATTGAGTCCGCTCCTAGCGTGCCTTTTCCAGTCAGTCGCCCCTCATACCGCAATTGAGGGAGACCAATCTTCTTAAGGTCAGGAATGAAGTAAACACAAAACTCAATGACCTCCTCTGTTTGATGGCCCGTGGAGATACTTCCTTCTAGCCTAGCACGGTTACGAACATATTTCTTTAAGACTCCCATGAACATCTCAAAGGGGAACATATTGTGTAGAAATACAGGGCCCAGAATGGCAATCTCGTCAACTAGATGAACTAAGACGTGCGTCATGATATTGAAGAAGGATGGTGGGAACACCAGCTCAAAACTGACAAGACATTGCACCAAATCACTCCTTAACCTTGGTAGGATTTCTGGATCGATTACCTTCTGAGAGATTGCATTGAGGAATGCACATAGCTTCACAATGGCTAATCGAACGTTTTCCGGTAGAAGCCCCCTCAATGCAACGGGAAGCAGTTGCGTCATAATCATGTGGCAGTCATGAGACTTTAGGTTCTGGAACTTTTTCTCTGCCATATTTATTATTCCCTTTATATTGGACGAGAAGCCAGACGGGACCTTCATACTAAGCAAGCATTCAAAGAAGATTTCCTTCTCTTCTTTGGTAAGAGCATAGCTGGCAGGACGTTCATACTGCTTTGGATGCATGCCGTCTTTTTCGTGCACACGTTGCTGGTCCTCCCATGCCTCTGGTGTATCTTTTGTCTTCCCATACACGCCCAAGAAGCCTAGCAGGTTCACGGAAAGATTCTTCATCACGTGCATCATGTCGATTGCAGAGCGGACCTCTAGGTCTTTCCAATAGGGTAGGTCCCAAAATATAGATTTATTCTTCCACATGGGTGCGCATCCCTCAGCGTCATTCGGAACAGATAGTCCGCCAGGACCCTTTCCAATGATTACTTGTAAATCATTGACCATATCAAGTATGTGATCACCAGTACGGACGGCGGGCTTCTTCCGGTGATCTGCCTCACCTTTGAATTGCTTGCCTTTCTTTCGACATTGATGGTTGGTCAGAAGAAATCGACGATGTCCCAGGTACACATTCTTCCTGCATTTGTCCAAATATATACTTTCGGTGTCATCTAAATAGAGCATGCATGCATGGTATCCCTTGTTTGTCTGACCTGAAAGGTTACTGAGAGCAGGCCAATCATTGATGGTTACAAACAGCAACGCATGTAGATCAAATTCCTCCTGGTCGTGCTCATCCCACACACGTATACCTTTTCCATTCCACAGCTGTAAAAGTTCTTCAACTAATGGCCTTAGGTACACATCAATGTCGTTGCCGGGTTGCTTAGGGCCTTGGATGAGCACTGGCATCATAATGAACTTCCGCTTCATGCACAACCAACAAGGAAGGTTATAGATACATAGAGTCATGGGCGAGGTGCTATGATTGCTGCTCTGCTCCCCAAAAGGATTAATGCCATCCGCGCTTAAACCAAACCATACGTTCCTTGCGTCACCTGCAAAGTCCCCCCACGTTCTCTCGATTTTTCTCCACTGTGACCCGTCAGCGGGTGCTCTCAACTTCCCGTCTTTCTTACGGTCCTCTTTGTGCCATCACATCAACTTGTCATGCTCTTTGTTTCTGAACAGACATTTCAACCGTGGTATTATAGGAGCATACCACATCACCTTGGTAGGAACCCTCTTCCTGGGGCGCTCGCCCTCAAGATCACCAGGGTCATCTCGTCTGATCTTATACCGCAATGCACCGCATACCGGGCATGCGTTCAAATCCTCGTATGCACCGCGGTAGAGGATGCAGTCATTAGGGCATGCATGTATCTTCTGCACCTCCAATCCTGGAGGGCATTGAACCTTCTTTGCTTCGTACGTACTGTCAGGTAATTCGTTATCCTTTGGAAGCTTCTTCTTTAATATTTTCAGGAGCTTCTCAAATCCGTTGTCAGATACACCATTGTCTGCCTTCCATTGCAGCAATTCTAGTGTGGTACCGAGCTTTGTGTTGTCATCTTCGCAATTTGGGTACAACCCTTTTTTGTGATCCTCTAACATGAGATCGAACTTCAACTTCTCCCTTTCACTTTGGCATTGTCTCTATGCATCAACAATGAACCGGCGAAGATCATCATCGGGCACATTGTTGTGGCGCCCTGCCTGATTACCACTGTAGCCAGACGGTCGCCATGCATACCAGCCCTGGAAATCACTCTGGCATGCGCTTTTACAACAAGTATCATTAACACAGGCATTTCTATTAATGGATATATAAGTCTTACATGATATCTTACAAGAGGTGATGGCAGCGGAAAAGCTCTATCTAAGGGAGCATGGTCCTGGCGCGGCTCCAATCCACAGGGATCTGACTAGGTTACAATTTTAGCCCGCGAACGCTCCGGCTCCTCGTCGACGGACGACGGATCCTTATGTGAACCTGGCCACATTGAAGGCCGCTGAGTACTTTTGAATGTACTCGCAAGCAAACCAAACTAACATATACACCAAGCAAAGCATACCATGGCATTCAAGCATGCATTTGTTATTAGAACAACATTAATTATCATGACATAGCATAACTAGCTAGCAATATTGAGCATCATGCCAAAGCAGGGTTATTTAGCAAGATAACTACTGAAGTAAATGTAGTAAGGTAAAGCATATTAAGTAAATATTTCATACTCCGAATATTCTCCTGATCCAATCTGATGTTGAACCAAATCCAATCCAAGTCTTTCGGTCATCCGACCATCTCTTTCATAGCCATCCCATGGCTAACATATCATATCCCTCACATCATCTGATGTCTACATAAGACGAGCTCTTCCATCATTATTATCATTATTACGGTTGACCATCTAGTGAGGTCTGGACGGGCTATCCAATACCGTGGACACGGCTATTCGAATAGATTTTACACCCTGCAGTGGTCGCGCACTTTACCCACACCATGGAGCACCTGGCCTCGTGATCCCATTCGGGTGGACCAGCGTTGCTCCAACGAAACCCACCTGACCCATGACCCTCCCATCATACCATCGGCAATCATCCTCCCCCGGAGTCAAGCCCTGGGTGGCCACTGTGTCACTCCTGACACCTGCCACCGTCGTGGCCAAACAACTGTCCCAAACGGGGACTGCACGCAAACAACCAACTGGGCTCACAAGGTTATCGCCGCCTACCGGGACAGGGTAGCGCGCACACATAACCTTCCCTATCGGGTGGTACCTGTGAAAGAGCACGCGATCAGACCTAGTCAAGGCCGTCCCATACCGGCAAATGTGGTTGCACAGATAAGCCCGGACAGGTGAGTCTGATCAACTGACTAGGTTTAGCTTTAGGAAGTACTTAACCGACAGGTATATCCATCATGAATAACTTGACCTGGTGTTAACTATGTATGAGGTAACAACTGCATAAACACAACAACCTATCTCCGTATAGCATCATAACAAGTCATTAACACAGGAATGATAAACATGATCAAGTAATGTAAACGATGAATGCAAACTAACAGGAATTTAAATAGTTCTAGCACGGAGATCATTATTAGGTTAAACAAACAAGAATAACATAGAGCAATGCTTTAGGGCATATATCAGATGGTCGGCTTGCCTGGGGGTCGATGAATACTCGAGGAAGAAGTGCGGCGAAGCCGCGGAAGAATTCGCCAGAAAAGATTCCCTCTCGAAGGGGCTGGATAAAGGATAGGGGCAAAATGGTCATTTACATAGTGTGAGGGCATTAAGAAAATGATACCATCAGAACGGGCTCGACGAACTGAAGACGTGGGCGTTGGATTCACCTGAATCGGAGCTACGAGCAAAAAGTTAGTGGAGTTTGACTGCCAAGGACCTTTCTGTAAGAATAGTATTTACTTCTGGGTCCCTGGCTGATTTTTTTCTCGAAAAGAATAAAAGAGAAAGGGCACTGTTCTCCACGGGCTGTACAGTGCCGAATTCGGCCCACGCTCTAGGCCGCAGCCCAGTGGCCTCTGCCACTGTCGCTCTAGGCCGAGCCCACCTGCCCCACCACTTTGAAAAGAACAGAGGGAGGGGAGCCGAGCAACTGCCAGGCCGGGCCCGCGAGCAGGGTCGTCGCCCTCCTCTCGACGAGCACCAGAGGCGCCGAGGCAGGGTACGGCCGGCGATGGTCCCGGCGCTACCGGCCACCTCCGACCGAAGTCCGGCTACCGGCGGGCTCGGGATGAGACGCCGTACCCGTCTGGCCTAGTCACGGATGCCGAGAAGGGCCAGAGTGACGGCGGCGCTGGCTCCGGCGGAAGAACCTTCGGCCGGGCTTCGAGACGACGACTTTGGCACTCGAACGATGGGGAAAGAAGGTGGGGAGGCTCGCCGGACTGCAGGGGGTGCTCTGGTGGTGGTAGGAGGAAGAGAAGAGGCTCGGTTGGCCAGAATTTAGGAGGGGATCGGCGGCGGGCACGACGGCGATGGGGGTCGCCGGGCCACTCCGGCGATGGTTGGATGGGTCGGGGAGGTGTAGGGGAGCGAGGGGAGGCTGGTGGTGAGGTCGCGAGGCTCGGGGGTGGCCTATATATAGGCGGGGCAGCGGAGGAGATAGGATCGGCCGCCGTGGCGACCTTAGCCGCTCCACTGGCACTCGAGGAGGACGTGGCTGGACGGTAGCGGGGTCGGGTGGCTTCGCGGGGAGGAGAGAGAGAGCTCGAGGGCGCTCAAGAGAGTTCGAGGGAGAAGAAGACAGCGAGGAAGATGACGCCGGCGAGTCAAGGGTGTGACAGTGGCTCTGGCGGCGATCGCCGTGGCGTGCAGAGGAAGAGAGAAGAGTGGAGAAGGGTCCAGGGAGGGGCAGGTGGACGCCGCGAAGCCACTAGATAGGTAGGGACTCGCCGGAACTGGCCAGAGCTGGCCTGCCGACGAGAACAGTGTACTGTCCACCGTTTTGGCCTATCCTAAGCGTGGTCACCACGGGTGCCACATGCTTTGGAGTTTTCCTCAATGCCACATCATGTCCACAGGGTGTCTCACTGCTCATATAGAGGAGAGATGTGGCTGGGATCAACTGGAAGGCTCTGAGGTGAGGGAAACTTGCTGAAGAAGTTTTTGACAGCATGGTGTTTGTAGTTGTTTCTGGAGAGATCACTAAGTGAAATGAGCTGGTTTTTGTCATGGAGCAATTATCTACGAAGGTGACTACCCTGGTAAATTTTGGGACTATTTGGATAAGAATTGAGGACACTTGCTGTAGAATGGACCCCACTGGTCAGAAATGCAAACTTTGATGTGGCACTCACATACCAGCTTGCATTGAGCTGAAATTTTGTGGAGGTGAGTTATTTGAACATATGAAGGTACTGGAAAAGTTTCATACCATTTGGGTACATCAAAATGGTACTTGCTTCACAGAGGTTCCAAATGAACAGAAATTTGAGAAAATTGCTGTGGAAGAATGGTTGTATGGATTGAGCTGGTTTTTGGTTTCCATGAGTGATTTATCAATGGTAATCACCATGAAAAATTTCAGCTCAAATAGATCAAGGGTTCAAGCACTTCCTTTGCAAACTGAAAATCTGGACAAAATTTGCAAATGGATGCTGTGCTCAAACTTTGAACTATGGGACTTGGGTTTTGATGGAAATGGTGAAGATATGGATAGGATAAGCTCCACAAATTTTTTGGGATTTTTCCTGGCTACCAAAATGGTAGTTCCTTTAGAAAGGGCCCAAAATGCAATATTGGCATTAAATATGAAAATGCAATTTCCCTTATTTAATTATGGCCAATATTTTTATGGGAGCTCAATATGATCACAAAGAATATATCCAGAAGTTTTCATGAACTTTGGAGATGGATAGACATTTTCCTGGATTTAATTCCTTTAAACAACATAAAATGGAATTAATTATAAATGAAAAATATTGCTAATGACTTGGCAATATTTTTGCATATCCAGGGTTTATAGATGTGGGATGATCATTGGAAAAAGTTTGGGAGGCAACAGATCAAAGGAAATTGGGGTTCCTTTGCAACTGCAAGGATTAGGGTTTTCCTTCCGATAACTCGGAAGGTAGGGTTTCGATGGAAAAATCTTGAGAATAGATCTTGGGTGGCAAGGTTGGACTCGAGAGAATCTCTGGTTGGATAGGAGAGGCAAGGTTGAATGACCATCTTCATATACCCAAGAGCTAAAGAAATCCGATAACACCGAGAAAAAAGACGGGAGTCAACTCCCGCGAAGGAAAAAAAACAGGAGCGAAAACCAGGGTGTTATAAACCTACCCCCCTTAAGAAAATCTCGTCCTCGAGATTTCTGGGCTTACCTCCCGGTGAAGGGGAACTTACCTGTGTGTGACTTGGATCCATCAGCATTCTTGTCTTTGTTAGTTCATTGCCCTTTTAACTGCCTCTTCTGATGGACCATGTGTTGTCTTTGCACACAGCTTCCTTGAATCCTTCTCTTTCCTGTCAGGTGTACCTTTTGGCCTGGTGGTGGTGGGGTAGCGGGTAGTTCCAATAGACAGCTTGCTTCCATAACCTGGAAGTGACTGCTTCGGGTTTTATTGCGATACTTCGTACCCTGACTGTCACGGGTGAGACATCCTTTCGTAGTACGAGGCTCACGTGCTCGTATGGCCTTGAGTGAATGAGAGTGGCTTTCTTTTTGCTGTGTTAGAATGCTCAGTCTGGCTATGGGCTCCGTACTGATGTTTCCTTCTGTCTAAGGCACTCTGACTTCATCCTTAGGTGATCCACAATTCAGGGAACAACATGACCAAGCTATTGTTGCTATATTCCCAACTGAAATGTCAGGCATGATCACAAAGTAATCATAGACAGTAATCCCTTATTCCAAGGTCGTCATGATGTCTACGAGCTATTGGTGCTGACGTACTTTGAGCCATTCTATCTGAATGTCTTGTTTAAAACTCTGTCGCTCGTGGAGATGGCTCTGTCATATATAGCCTATGTAGTCCTTGCTATGACCACTGAGCTGAACATAGTATCGCTATCATCCGGCGTATCTTTCTGAGTATAGCCTCTTTATCTTGGTTGATGGCCCGTATTCATGATGAATGCGGTAATCTCACTTGTAACCACAGGTAGTGCATTGTTGTGGCCGCATATGCAAGAGTTTGACGGGGATTGGTAATATAACTCTGTCTGTGAAGCTGTATCTCGTCGATCGTCATGGGGGTTGTTTGTCCACCACCTCTTTGTTCTTGAGGATTCCATTGATGGACCTGTCATGACCTGCCAACATGGCTCCTTGATTGTTTTCCCCGGCTTGTTGGGCTTGTTCTCCCAACTTACTCTTGCATATCTCGCAGGGATTGCTGTGCTCATATATATTTTTGAACTATGGGGCCAATGTTTTCCTGAACACAGTCATTCCCGTGTACGAGTGGCTCGCATGAACTGATCCATTGGACTGCATGCTCACAACATATGTAGGTGTAGGATAAATCCTTTCATAACCACTGAGTTCTGAGGCAGACAGGTGTATCTGGACTAGTTCATGCTTTTGACAGGATTGTCGTGGGCATGGGGTGTGTTGAAGAAGGCTGAGTCCCTTATGCTCGAAGCTTCTGCCAAAGTAGCGTGCTGAAGAAGGCTGGGTATTGTACCTCAGAAGCTTTCCTTCATGTGGCTTGCTGTGGAAGGTTGAGTGCCTTATGCCGGAAGTTTTCCGCGGTAGCACACTGTGGAGGATGGGAGTGCTGTACTCCAGAAGATTTTCTTATCAAGTGGCGTACCAAGGAAAATTGGCAGTCGGGCAACTTGCGAAGGAAGGCTGGGTTCCTTATACCAGAAGCCTTTCGCTGTGTACGCAGTCGGATCTATGGCTGATTCTGGCTTCCTTCCAATGTATCCGTAATGTTATCCATAGTAGAGCCAAAACTTGATATAGGCCATACCTTGACTGCAGATATTCTGTTGTCATGCACACCGCTTGTCCTTCTGCTGGTTTGATCATTGCTGTTGTAAAGGTTGCACAACTGATGCAAACCTTCATGTTGATAATTAATCAGGAATTCCATATGTCACCGGTAATAAGCAGTTGACGGATAATTCCACTTGGTTCAGCTGAGCTTCCAAGCATGTGAAGTTCTCATTGTTTATGGGCAACCGCGAATTTATCCATATTTCTTGCAAACCTTGTTCATAGTGCCCAGAAAATTTTGCATTTGCATCGGTGAATTCCAAAATATGCTTTGCAATTTGTACCAACGTACCGGCATTTTGTTGCTGTTCTTGGCACATTCACATTCTTGAAACATGTCCTCGGTGGGTAATCAATGATTCTTCAGTCCGTTGAGAAAAGACTTGGTTCACCTCACTGACCGAAATAATCCATGTATCACTGGCGGAATAATTTGTCCTTACTGATATTCATTCTTGGTAACTCATCTGATTGCTCCTTAGGCGTGATCCCTTCTGAGGCAAACTCTCTCAGGTATATTCTAGCCTTGTCTATTGCACATAGATTCTGCTTCTGACCTATTCTTCATTCTTGACAGATTCGGTGTTGCTATTCTGAATATCAGCTAGTTGACTTGGCATGACTCTTGCTGAATTGGGACTATTGGGTATTATCCCAGTTGTATGCTGGTCTTCTTGACAGCACTTGCGGATGGATCCAGTCGGAGCGAAGAAACGTAATCGACAAAAAAAAAAGAACCGCGAAAACCAAAAAGAAAATAAAGCTCCAATTTTGCGGACCTTACACACGTGGCCGAAGATTCACTAGTATAACTAATATAGTGCACTCGATGCATCTCTAAGGATTTAGAAGAGACACCACACAATGCTCCTGGTAGCACTGGTGTCAAGCTCCTACTACTTCCTTAGGGAACATCACACTCAACTCACGACCATAGCCAAAATGGCTTAGTCAACGATTCTAGGGTTGTCGGGGAAAAGATGGAATTTATTGGCGTTTCCTAAAGGAAACTAGAGTTAAGAAGAGAAATGCCATGGCTACCAAGCAAGGTAGGGATATCTGGTTTACCTAGGGGTTCAGGGCTCACAGGTCATTGCCGGGTGCGAGCATTTCACACCGGAGACAAAGGCCACGAGAGTTGGGGTCTGATGGAGCCAAAACCTAAGGGGTTGCCTTATGATCAATAGTAGCCGTGCCAGGTTGGCAAAGATGGCTGAAATCCATCTGGGCTTTCTACTGAGCACAAGACAATGAAGTCTGGCTAGGGTAACCTATAGTCATCCTGGCTGCTCTGATACCATCTGTTGTGGCGCCCCGCCTGATTACCACTGTAGCCAGACGGTCGCCATGCATACCAGCCCAGGAAATCACTCTAGCATGTGCTTTTACAACAAGTATCATGAACACAGGCATTTCTATTAATGGATATATAAGTCTTACATGATATCTTACAAGAGGTGATGGCAGCGGAAAAGCTCTATCTAAGGCAGCATGGTCCTGGCGCGGCTCCAATCCACAGGGATCTGACTAGGTTACTCTTCTAGCCCGCGAACGCTCTGGCTCCTCGTCGACGGACGATGGATCCTTATGTGAACCTGGCCACATTGATGGCTGCTGAGTACTTTTGAATGTACTCGCAAGCAAACCAAACTAACATATACACCAAGCAAAGCATACCATGGCATTCAAGCATCCATTTGTTATTAGAACAACATTAATTATCATGACATAGCATAACTAGCTAGCAATATTGAGCATCATGCCAAAGCAGGGTTATTTAGCAAGATAACTACTGAAGTAAATGTAGTAAGGTAAAGCATATTAAGTAAATATTTCATACTCCGAATATTCTCCTGATCCAATCCGATGTTGAACCAAATCCAATCCATGTCTTTCGGTCATCCGACCATCTCTTTCATAGCCATCCCATGGCTAACATATCATATCCCTGACATCATTTGATGTCTACACAAGACGAGCTCTTCCATCACTATTATCATTATTACGGTTGACCATCTAGTGAGGTCTGGACGGGCTGTCCAATACCGTGGACGCGGCTATTCGAATAGATTTTACACTCTGCAGAGGTTGCGCACTTTACCCACACCATGGAGCACCTGGCCTCGTGATCCCATTCGGGTGGACCAGCGTTGCTCCAACGAAACCTGCCTGACCCGTGACCCTCCCATCATACCACCGGCAATCATCCTCCCCCAGAGTCAAGCCCTGGGTGGCCCCTGTGTCACTCCTGACACCTGCCACCGTCGTGGCCAAACAACTGTCCCAAACGGGGACTGCACGCAAACAACCAACTGGGCTCACAAGGTTATCGCCGCCTACCGGGCCAGGGTAGCGCGCACGCATAACCTTCCCTATCGAGTGGTACCGGTGAAAGAGCACGCGATCAGACCAAGTCAAGGCCGTCCCATACCGGCAAATGTGGTTGCACGGATAAGCCCGGACAGGTGACTCTGATCAACCGACTAGGTTTAGCTTTAGCAAGTACTTAACCGGCAGGTATATCCATCATGAATAACTTGACCTGGTGTTAACTATGTATGAGGTAACAACTGCATAATCACAACAGCCTATGTCCGTATAGCATCATAACAAGTCATTAACACAGGAATGATAAACATGATCAAGTAATGTAAACGATGAATGCAAACTAACAGGAATTTAAATAGTTCTAGTACGGACATCATTATTAGGTTAAACATGCAAGAATAACCTAGAGCAATGCTTTAGGGCATATATCAGATGGTCGGCTTGCCTGGGGGTCGATGAATACTCCGGGAAGAAGTGTGGTGAAGCCGCGGAAGAATTCACCTGAAAAGATTCCCTCTCGAAGGGGCTGGATAAATGATAGGGGCAAAATGGTCATTTCCATAGTGCGAGGGCATTAAGAAAATGACACCATCGGAACGGGCTCGACGAACTGAAGACGTGGGCGTTGGATTCACCTGAATCGGAGCTACGAGCAAAAAGTTAGAGGAGTTTGACTGCCAAGGACCTTTCTATAAGAAAAGTATTTACTTCCAGGTCCCTGGCTGATTTTTTTCTCGAAAAGAATAAAAGAGAAAGGGCACTGTTCTCCGCGGGCTGTACAGTGCCGAATTCGGCCCACGCTCTAGGCCACAGCCCAGTGGCCTCTGCCACTGTCGCTCTGGGCCGAGCCCACCTGCCCCACCACTTTGAAAAGAACATAGGGAGGGGAGCCGAGCCACTGCCAGGCCGGGCCCGCGAGCAAGGTCGTCGCCCTCCTCTCGACGGGCACCAGAGGCGGCGAGGCAGGGTACGGCCGGCGATGGTCCTGGCGCCACCGGCCACCTCCGACCGAAGTCCGGCTACCGGCAGGCTCGGGATGAGACGCCGCAGCCGTCTGGCCTAGTTACGGACGCTGAGGGCCAGAGTGACAGCGGCGCTGGCTCCGGTGGAAGAACCTTCGGCCAGGCTTGGAGACAACGACTTTGGCACTCGAATGATGGAGAAAGAAGGTGGGGAGGCTCGCCGGAATGCAAGGGGGGTGCTCTGGTGGTGGTAGGAGGGAGAGAAGTGGCTCGGTTGGCTGGAATTTAGGAGGGGATCGGCGGCGGGCACGGCGGCAATGGGGGTCGCAGGACCGCTCCGGCGATGGTTGGATGGGTCGGGGAGGTGTAGGTGAGCGAGGGGAGGCTGGTGGTGAGGTCGGGAGGCTCGGGGGTGGCCTATATATAGGCAGGGCAGCGGAGGAGATAGGCTCGGCCGCCGTGGCGACCTTAGCCGCTCCACTGGCACTCGGGAAGGACGTGGCTGGACGGTAGCGGGGTCGGGTGGCTTCGCGGGGTGGAGAGAAAGCTCGAGGGTGCTCAAGGGAGTTCGAGGGAGAAGAAGACAGCGAGGAAGACGACGCCGGCGAGTCACGGGTGTGACTGTGGCTCTGGCGGCGATCGCCGTGGTGTGCAGACGGAGAGAGAAGAGTGGAGAAGGGTCCAGGGAGGGGCAGGTGGACGCCGTGAAGCCACTAGACAGGTCGGGACTCGCCGGAACTGGCCGGAGCTGGCCTGCCGACGAGAACAGTGCACTGTCTACCGTTTTGTCCTGTCCTAAGCGTGGTCACCACGGGTGCCACGTGCTCTGGAGTTTTCCTCAATGCCACATTATGTCCACAGGGTGTCTCACTGCTCATATAGAGGAGAGATGTCGCTGGGATCAACTGGAAGGCTCTGAGGTGAGGGAAACTTGTTGAAGAACTTTCTGACAGCAAGGTGTTTGTAGTTGTTTCGGGAGAGATCACTAAGTGAAATGAGCTGGTTTTTGTCATGGAGCAATGATCTACCAAGGTGACCACCCTGGTAAATTTTGGGACTATTTGGATAAGAATTGAGGACACTTGCTGTAGAATGGACCCCACTGGTCAGAAATGTAAACTTTGATGTGGAACTCACATACCAGCTTGCATTGAGCTGAAATTTTGAGGAGGTGAGTTATTTGAACATATGAAGGTACTAGAAAAGTTTCATACCATTTGGGTACATCAAAATGGTACTTGCTTCACAGAGGTTCCAAATGAAAAGAAACTTGAGAAAATTGCTGTGGAAGAATGGTTGGATGGATTGAGCTGGTTTTTGGTTTCCATGAGTGATTTATTAATGTTAATCACCATGAAAAATTTCAGCTCAAATAGATCAAGGGTTCAAGCACTTCCTTTGCAAACTGAAAATCTGGACATAATTTGCAAATGGATGATGTGCTCAAACTTTGAACTATGGGACTTGGGTTTTGATGGAAATACTGAATATATGGATAGGATAAGCTCCACAAATTATTTGGGATTTTTCCTGGCTACCAAAATGGTAGTTCCTTTAGAAAGGGCCCAAAATGCAATATTGGCATTAAATAGAAAAATGCAATTTACCTTATTTAATTATGGCCAATATTTTTATGGGAGCTCAATATGATCACAAAGAATATATCCACAAGTTTTCATGAACTTTGGAGATGGATATACATTTTCCTGTATTTAATTCCTTTAAACAGCATAAAAAGGAATTAATTATAAATGAAAAATATTGCTAATGACTTGGCAATATTTTTTGCATATCCAGGGTTTATAGATGTGGGATGATTATTGGAAAAAGTTTGGGAGGCAACAGATCAAAGGAAATTGGGGTTCCTTTGCAACTGCAAGGATTAGGGTTTTCTTTTCGATAACTCGGAAGGTAGGTTTTCGATGAAAAAATCTTGAGAATAGATCTTGGGTGGTAAGGTTGGACTCGAGAGAATCTCTGGTTGGATAGGAGAGGCAAGGTTGAATGACCATCTTCATATACACAAGTGCTAAAGAAATCCGATAACACCGAGAAAAAAGACGGGAGTCAAATCCCACGAAGGAAAAAAAACAGGAGCGAAAACCAGGGTGTTACAATCGTTTGGTTTCTCTTGATCTTCAATTTCCCCCGTTGTAGCATCACCGTATTCAGGGGGCGGATAGTTGTCGTCATCCTCTTCTTCTTCGTTGTCTTCCATCATAACCCCTCTTTCTCCGTGCTTGGTCCAAACATTATAGTGTGGCATGAAACCCTTCTCAAGCAGGTGGATGTGAAGGGTTTTCGAGTCAGAGTAAGACTTCGTATTCCCACAGATAGGGCATGGACAACACATAAAACCATTCTGCTTGTTTGCCTCAGCCACTTCGAGAAAATTACCCTTAATGTACTCGGAGGTGTGTCTGTCACCATACATCCATTGCCGGTTCATCTGCGTGCATTATATATAATTAAGTGTGTCAAAAACCATTACAGAACATCATGAATAGAGAAGTGACCAAATTAATAGAAGTTCATCATCGCATTAAAACCAAAGTACAGTAGTGATCAAATGTTATTACTGAAAAAATAAATACGTAAAGTTCATACATAGTTCTCATTGAACGACATATAGCTCTCTAGAGTATGTAATTATAACATACATTGAAACTATGTAAAACATTTAAATGCAACAACAAATGCGATCATAATCGCAACTAAGGTAACAATTGATCCAATGGCATCATGATACCAAGCCTCAGTATGAATGACATATTTTCTAATCTTTCTAATCTTCAAGCGCATTGCATCCATCTTGATCTTGTGATCATCGACGACATCCACAACATGCAACTCCAATTTCATCTTCTCCTCCTCAATTCTTTTCATTTTTCTTCAAGTAATTGTTTTCTTTTTCAACTAAATTTAACCTCTCGACAGGAGGGTCGGTTGGAATTTCCGGTTCACATACCTCCTAGATAAAAACATCTATGTCACGTTGGTTGGCATAATTGTCATAAACACTAAATGAAACAAATAGTTATAAAAGATAATATACCACATCCGAATCATAGACAGGACGAGGGCCGACGGGGGCGGATACCAAAACCATCGCTCTATATAATAACAAATAATAATAAATTAAGAAAATTATACAAGTGTGAGGGGGTCCTGGATTAGGGGGTCCCCGGGCGTCCGAGCTATGTGACATGGGCCGGACTGATGGGCTATGAAGATACAAGATAGAAGACCTTCTCCCGTGTCCAGATGGGACTCGCCTTTGCGTGGATGGCAAGTTAGGTGTTCGGATATGAAGATTCCTTTCTCTGTAAACAGACTCTGTACAACCCTAGGTTCCCCCGGTGTCTATATAAACCAGAGAGTTTAGTCCGTAGAGGCAATCACAATTCCCATAGGCTAGACATCTAGGGTTTAGCCTTTACGATCTCGTGGTAGATCAACTCTTGTAACCCCTATACTCATCAAATACAATCAAGCAGGACGTAGGGTTTTACCTCCATCAAGAGGGCCCGAACCTGGGTAAACATCGTGTCCCCCGTCTCCTGTTACCTTCGATCCTCAGACGCACAGTTCGGGACCCCCTACCCAAGATCGGCCGGTTTTGACACCGACATTGGTGGTTTCATTGAGAGTTGCACTGTGTCATCAGCAGAAGGTTCGATGGCTCGTTCGATCATCAACAACGATGCTTTTTCCGGGGAGAACTTCCTCCCCGGTCAACTTTTTGTGTTCGGCGGCTTCGCTCTGCGTGCCAACTCGATCGGCCGCCTCGAGTAGATCGACAGCTACGCCCCTGGTCATCAGATCAATTTTGGGAATCTGAATTATGTCGCCGATATCCGAGGAGACTTGATCTTTGAAGGATTCGCGGCTCCGACCACCTCTCTGGCCTTAGATCCGGAGCAAATCACTGGGTCCGGAGATGGGAGTTTGGAACCCACCGGACTCTCCGCAATCATGGAGCTTACTACCGGAGATCCAGAGGAGACCGCGTCATCGGCTAGCCCGGAGTCAAACCGGATTCCCTTTATCACAGGAGAGCCGGACTCGTCCCTGGACTCTAAATCCGAACTCTTAAGCTCCACGACAAGTAAGCATGGCCAGGAGGCTTTCGCCTCACTCAGCGCCAAAGACTTTGGTCTCCCCGTCCAATCCTCGCCCTTAAGCGAGGCTCTGGAATTAATGCAATCCATCGCCATTACAGAGGAATCACTTCCGAACTACACCCAGCCCGGACTAGGGGCTGAGAGCGTGGAATTTTACGTCCCACCCACCACCCACTTGATAGCCACTGTCGAAGACTTAACCGACATGCTCGATTACGCTTCCGAAGACATCGACGGTATGGACGACGATGCCGGAGCCGAACCAGCTCAAAACCCGCCTATCACCGGGTGTTGGATTGCCACTTCTACATACGACGTATACATGGTGGATACACCCAAAGAGGACGACGATGGCAATCAGGATCCGATCGAGGACAAGCCTGTCGAAGTTCCACCAAAGCGACGACGTCAACTACGCCGTTCAAGATCGCGGCGAGGAAAGGAAAGTAATACCGGCACCGGAGATAATGACACTCCGGAGAATGCCGAAGACTCGGAGCACCCCATTGAGCCTGCCATAGAACAGGATGACGGGGAAGACGGACAAGTCAACCTAGACAAACCGACCAAGAATGATGATTCGGAGGGCAGTAACTATTTACCGGCCTCCGAGGTGGAAGTCAGCCTCGGCAACGAAGATTTCATCATGCCAGAGGAACCCCTCGAGCAAGAACGCTTTAGGCGACAGCTCATCGCAACAGCGAGGAGCCTAAAAAAGAAACAGCAACGGCTTCAAGCCGAAGAGGATATGCTCAACGATAGATGGACTAAAGTCCTAGCGGCCGAAGAATACGGCCTCGAGCGCCCAACAAAGAGCTACCCGCAGCGCAGGCTACTACCACAATTTGACAACGAGGCCCTTGAGCCAATACCGCCAAGGTATAATCCTGTTGGCGAACCCGACCGACTACCATGCGGTCGGGACAGAGTGGCTACACACGCCGAACACCAGCCCGCGCCACCTCGATGTAAAAGCAGGGGGGTAGCTGCTCTGGACTACACCTATGACCTACAACAGGAGCTGGACAATAGAGCCGGCCAGACCAGATCAATCTACGGATCAAGGGGACGTGCTCCAACAAGAGACGACGGCCGTCAAGCCTGGCGTGATAAGCACAACCTCAACCGGGCTGAAAACCGAATACGGATATCATCCGAATTCCATCATGACGTTGCCCGATATAGAGGTGCCGCACACCCGTTGTGCTTTACCGATGAGGTAATGCAGCACCAATTTCCAGAAGGGTTTAAACCCGTAAACATTGAATCATACGATGGAACGACAGATCCCGCGGTATGGATTGAGGACTTTCTTCTCCACATACACATGGCCCGCGGTGACGATCTCCATGCCATCAAGTACCTCCCACTAAAATTAAAGGGACCGACTCGGCACTGGCTAAACAGCCTCCCAGAAAACTCCATTGGCAGCTGGGAAGATTTGGAAGACGCCTTTAGAGACAACTTCCAAGGCACATATGTCCGGCCTCTAGACACCGATGACCTTAGTCATATAGTCCAGCAACCCGGAGAGTCAGCCCGGAAGCTTTGGACCAGGTTCCTAATTAAAAAGAACCAAATTGTCGACTGTTCGGACGCCGAAACCCTCGCGGCCTTTAAGCACAGCATCCGGGATGAGTGGCTCGCCCGACACCTCGGCCAAGAAAAACCGAAGTCCATGGCGGCCCTTACTGCACTCATGACCCGCTTTTGCGCGGGAGAAGATAGCTGGCTAGCCCGTCGAAGCAATACCACCAGCGACCCTGGCACCTTCGAAGCCAGAGACGGCAACGGTAGGCCACAACACAACAAACACAAGCGTCGAAGCAACAATGCAGATACTGAAGATACGGTGGTCAATGCCGGATTCAGTGGCTCTAAACCTGGTCAGCGGAAGAAGCCATTCAAAGGAAACAAAGATGGTCCATCCAGTCTGGACAGAATACTTGATCGACCTTGCTAGATCCACGGCACCCCCGACAAGCCTGCCAATCATACCAACAGAAATTGTTGGGTTTTTAAACAGGCCGGTAAGCTAAACACCGAACATAAGGGGAAAGGGTCGCCCAGCGAGGACGACGATGAAGAACCTCGCCCACCGAACACAGGGGGGCGGAAGAAATCCCCCCCCCCCCCGAGGTAAAAACGGTGAGTATGATATACGTTACACATATTCCCAAGAAGGAGCGCAAACGGGCGCTAAGGGACGTCTACGCCGTAGAGACGGTCGCCCCAAAATTCAACCCATGGTCGGCTTGTCCGATCACCTTCGATCGAAAGGATCACCCGACCAGTATCCGTCATGGAGGTTCGGCAGCTTTGGTCCTCGATCCAATTATCGATGGATTCCACCTTACGTGAGTCCTCATGGACGGTGGTAGCAGCCTTAACCTACTTTATCAGGACACTGTCCGCAAAATGGGTATTGATCCGTCAAGAATCAAGCCTACTAAAACCACCTTCAAAGGAGTAATACCCGGTGTAGAGGCCCGGTGCACGGGCTCAATCACATTGGAAGTAGTCTTCGGTTCGCCGGACAACTTCCGAAGCGAAGACTTAATCTTCGATATCGTCCCCTTCCGCAGTGGTTATCACGCACTGCTTGGATGTACTGCCTTCGCCCGCTTCAATGCAGTCCCGCATTATGCTTACTTAAAGCTCAAGATGCATGGACCACGAGGCGTTATAACAGTCAATGGAAACATGGAGCGCTCCCTCCGTACAGAGGAGCATACCACGGCCATCGCAGCCGAGGGGCAGGGTGGCCTTGCTAAGCAGAATACTACATTGGCAGTCAAGCCCCCGGACACGGCTAAACGAGTCCGGCCTACCCTGCAGAATGACAGTCCGGCTCATCCAGAGCTAGATTAGCAATTCGGCCTCTGTCAATGCCCCAGCCTGATAGCGGCATACGTACCGCGCGTACATAACTATGCGTTAAAAATACCATGGGCAAGGACAGAGGCATGCTAAACATAAGGTCCATGATACGGCTTGACCCTATCCGGACCTCCATATTGCTCCACCTATTTTTCTTCTTGTTTTTATTTTTTCAGGTTCTTTACAACTTACATCAATTCCTGGTGGTAATAGGGGCCACCTTCCAGGCCCCTTATGCAAACTCAATTATTGATCCTCTCAAAGGATCATACACCAAGGTGACAAGCGGCGCAGACGTGCGGCAGAGTGTCCAAAGGATCTTCAAGATCAAACTTTTAATTTTAGGACCCGTATACAGCTTTCCCTTGTCTTCGGCATGTAAAATAGCCGTGATGCTTATCGCATCTTCCGTACAAATATGTTTGACGTACCAATCTGGCTATAATGGAAACAATTTCGCCCAACCCTGTTAGGCATTGGCTTACTTTTTTCTGTTTTTCCACTTCACATCCAAATTGGCATATACACCTTGGTCCGACTTTAATCGCCAGGGGCTCTATATGTATCTTCAACAATTAAAAGTCCGAACATTCTCAGAGTGCACTTCGGCGTCCCGAATACTGCATTATATGCATCGTCTCCGAATCACATCTTTGGTCAATAGTTGGGTAGCCCGGCTCGTGTGCTTGCTACCTTACGTTCCGTTTTCGGCTAAGGTAGTAAAGGGAGAACTACTGCGATTGTGTTTCCGGCTAGCCCGGTCAAGCACCTCAGTAGAGAAAGCCAAAAACTGACTGTCGTGATGCGGCGAGAGCTAGTCAGCAATTCGGCGACTTATTAAATCTTTAGCGATTTTTTCCGTATTACACGAAGGACCGGCTTTTTTCAGTCACGCGTCTAAGGCATCTAAGTTCGATAGCCGCATACGCACTAGGAGCTACCTTACAGCCCCATTGTCAAACTCCTATGGCTAAGTGAGAGTGGTAAAGACACATAGTCCGATTGCCTGGTTCGCCACACTGACAACTCCTTTACGGACCAAGACATTGGGTCAAGTGTGATTATATGCTATTCCGAACACCCCCGTAGTATCTACGTGGGGGCTGAAGCCGACGACTGGCAAACTCTCAAAGATAAAAACGGCCGCACAGGAGGAAAAATAATGTAAGATTACAGGCACAAATATATTACAAAGGCCTTGGTTTATAATACAATGTCTGGGCAGCTCGGATACATTTACTCGAACATAATATCCTTTGAGCATTGACCCTCTATCAAGCGGGCACCCTCAAGGACATCGTCAAAGTAGCGCTCCGGCTTGCGATGGGCCTTGCCTCCGGGCGGGCCCTCAACCGCCACATCGGCTGCCTTCATCTTTGCCCAGTGCATTTTGACACGGGCAAAGGCCATCTGCGCACCTTCTATACACACTGAACGCTTCATAGCTTCAATTCGTGGCAAGGCGTCGCCGAGCCGCTTGACCAAGCCAAAGTAGCTGCTTGGTATGGGTCCAGCCGGCCATAGCCGGACTATGATGTCCTTCATGGCCAAACCAGACATTCTATGCAGCTCCGCCAGCTGCATCATCTGGTTGTTTAGCAGCGCTGGCCGCTCCGGCGCCAGGTACTACGACCAGAAGAGCTTTTCCGTCGTGTTCCCCTCTTGGGCCGGGAAGTACTCTGCGGCGTTAGCTGCACTCCTTGGGAGATCCGCAAAGGCATCTGGAGCACTCCACAGTCGATTTAGCAAAGTATATCTTCGACCGCCAAATATACTCTGTAAAAGAAAAGGCTTACCAGCCGCTATCTGTCCGGCCTGCTTGATCTCCTCGCGAGCCGCTTGGGACTCGCCTCGCGCATCCTTTGCCTCTTGAAGAGCCTTGTTGAGTTCAGCCGCTTGGGCTTTATTACTCTCCTCTAGGGCCTCACACTTGTTGGCGGCATCTTGAAGCGCCTGCTCCACTTCGGTCACCCGCTCCTCATACTTGTGACGGGTCGCCTGCTCGGCCTCTAAATCCGCAGCTACTTTATCAACGGCCGCCTTGCTTGCCTCCGCCTCCTTCTTGGCTTCGGCAAGGGCACTCTTAAGGGTCTCGACCTCGGCCACACTGCCTATATTCATAAACATAGCAGCACATGAGCTTCAGCTCTGATTTTGTATTTCAAATTCGGCTCATCAGGAGACGTTCAAAAGCATACCTTGGGCCTCATCGAACTGCTTGTTGATACGGTCGATTTCATCATCAGCCAGCTTCAGTTTCCGCTGGAGTTCAGAAACTTCAGTGTCTTTGGCTGAAGCCGCTAACAGTGAAGCCAGTTCATCAAAATAGATAAGTACGTTATCTCCGGCGAATTTTTGATCCTCTGTCCACCCTCTTTCTTCCAAAGAGCCGAACAGAGTCTCAGGGGCTACTATCTATATACAGGCATCCTTTTTATATAGGAAAAGCGACTATAGATATTACATCACATACCTCAAAGCATGTTAGCAGGCTAGTGAACGCTTCGTTCAGTCCGCTTTTGGCGGACTGAATCTTTTCAACCACCGTACCCATTAAGGCACGGTGTTCATCTGCGACGGAAGCACGTCGAAGTGCTTCCCTCAAGGTGTCCGGTGCCTCCGGATTGATGGAGGACGCCGGTGGAGTCGGCACTCCCTCCTCTTTCGAAGGGGGTTGCTCGCTCAAGCCCGGAGCCATGTGGGTATCCGGAGCAGTATTCGGCTGGGGGCCAGATTGGTTAGCGCCCCCGCCGTCAGTCTCCATGGGGATTACACCCCCCATGTTTCCGGCAGCCGAGGCATTACCCTCTGGCGCCGTTTCAGCGGCCTTCCGCACCTCTCCTTGGCCTGGAGAGGTCCTCTGAGACAACACCTCGGTGTTATCCATGGCATGTGGCGGGGAGGCTCGCGGAGGCGACTCACTCTCCATCATGTCTGGCGCCAAAGAATTCCACGAAGACAATGATTGTTGGGGGAGGTCATGGGCCGGACTGAAAATTATAGATATGTCATCCTACAATTCATAAAAAGCCGGATACATACAGTATCTTTGAATACTTACGATTCAGCTAGGGGCTTCAGCCTGGGGTGCCACTCAGGGACGGCCTCGGTGTCTGATTCCGAATCGTCCAAAAGGGTGATCTTCCCCTTTTTGGACGCCTCCGCCTCTAGGTCCACAGAAGACCCCCTTTTCTTCTTTCCCCCCTTAAGGGGAGAATTGCTCTCCTCCTATTCCTCTTCGTCTTCATCTCCCTCTTAGGAGGAGAGAGCTTCGGTATCTTTAGACGCTATGTCCGAAGTACCTTTACGGTGAAGGCCACTCCTGGCCTCCTTGCCCTTCTTCTTGGCCTTCTTCTCCGGCGCTTGGTATGGCGCCGGAACCAGCATCTTCGTCAGAAGAGGAATAGCTAGGTCTTCGGGCAGCGGAGCCGGACACCAAATCTGCTCCGCCTTCTTCGTCCAGCCCTGAAGGATAAGAGGAAGGTTTAGCATACTCCGTGGATCTACAAGTTGAGGATCTTTTTATCCGAGCAACTTACTGGAGAAGCCGGATGAGCGCGGTCGAGGCCGAGGTCTTCGGTCATTTTCGGCCATGACTTCTGGGCCTTGAAAAGCAGCTTCCATATATCTTCGTGCGTTGTGCCGAAGAACCGCTGCAAGGTTCGGGGACTGGCTGGATCAAATTCCCACATTTGGAGGGTCCGGCGTTGGCAGGGGAGAATCCGGCGAAAAAGCATCACCTGAATCACGTTGGCAAGACTGGTGTTCTTTTCTATCATGCTCTTGACACACTTCTGCAGCGTCATCACCTCATCAGACGATGCCCAATCTAGGCCCTTGTTAATCCATGATGCAAGCCGCATTGGAGGTCCGAATTTGAACTCAGGAGTGGCGGCCCATGTGGCGTCACGGGGCTCCGTGATGTAGAACCACTCCTGTTGCCATCCCTTCATGGTCTCTACGAAGGTCCCCTTTGGCTAGGTGACATTGGGGAGCTTGCTCACCATGGCGCTGCCGCACTCCGCGCGTTGACCCTCGACCACTTTCGGCTTCACGTTGAAGACCTTGAGCCACAGGCCGAAGTGAGGGGGGATTCGGAGGAACGCCTCACACACGATGATAAACGCCGAGATGTTGAGGAAAGAATTCGGGGCTAGATCATGGAAATCTAGGCCGTAATAGAACATGAGCCCGCAGACGAAAGGGTGTAGCGGAAACCCTAGCCCGCGAAGGAAGTGAGGGATAAATACTACCCTCTCATTAGGCTCCGGGGTGGGGATGATCTGCTTTTTGGCAGGGAGCCGGTGGGCAATTTCCGCGACTAAATACCCCGCTTCCCGGAGTTCCTTGATGTTTCCCTCCGTGACGGAGG
Source organism: Thinopyrum elongatum (assembly GCA_011799875.1). Lineage (NCBI taxonomy): Eukaryota > Viridiplantae > Streptophyta > Magnoliopsida > Poales > Poaceae > Thinopyrum > Thinopyrum elongatum. Next base: position 87,925,306 of record CM022302.1, on the reverse strand, counting down.
AGGCCATCCACTTGCCCTGCGCTCCAGATCCGGACATGGCTGGAGTGTTTGCTTGGGACGGAAAAGATTGAACCTTGGGCGCTGGAGCTCGAGGGTGGATGGGTTGGGGAGGAAGAAGGCGTGGGGTGAAAGATGGATCCTTATCTTCTTATAAAGGCAGTGAATATTGAGTGTCTCCCCACGAGCCCTAAAACTCACCTATTCCCAAGGGGTCGTGCGAACGGCATGGTTGGATTACCCAAACCCGTATTAATGAGAATCCCGCAATAAGGGGACACGATCTCTGCTTCGACAAGATGTGTCAATGAGAACCGCGCCTCGAAGCGCAAAGCGGGAGGCTGCAAAATGGTTCGAAATGATAATAAACGCCAGAACATAACGTCTCGCCGGAAAAGCTGTCAGTAGACGTGACTTGTTTTGTTTGATTATTTTGCCCTTGTGGTTCAGGGTTGTAACTATTATACAGAGCCGGATATAGTTCTTTTGATCAACTACTTTGAAGTATTCGGAGGAGGAACCCGCCTTGCAATGCCGAAGACAATCTGCGCGCCGGACACATCGTCATTGAAGCCTGATTCAGGGGCTACTGAGGGAGTCCTGGATTAGGGGGTCCCCGGGCGTTCGAGCTATGTGACATGGGCCGGACTGATGGTCTATGAAGATACAAGATAGAAGACCTTCTCCCGTGTCCATATGGGACTCTCCTTTGCGTGGATGGCAAGTTAGGCGTTCGGATATGAAGATTCCTTTCTCTGTAAACTGACTCTGTACAACCCTAGGTTCCCCCGGTGTCTATATAAACCGGAGGGTTACTCCGTAGAGGCAATCACAATTCCCACAGGCTATACATATAGGGTTTAGCCATTACGATCTCGTGGTAGATCAACTCTTGTAGGGTTTTACCTCCATCAAGAGGGCCCGAACCTGGGTAAACATCGTGTCCCCGGTCTCCTGTTACCTTCGATCCTCAGACGCACAGTTCGGGACCCCCTATCTGAGATCGGCCAGTTTTGACACCGACAAAGTATCTATCTAAATCATACAAGTAAGAATTTTTTTCTTTTAGAAAGAACATAAGAAGAAGAGGCTCGACACAGTGGTGCCGGCGACGAGATCGGCGCGGGCGATCGATGGCGGTGAGGACGGGGACGGGACAGGATGGACCGGCAAACCTAGACAAATCTTTACGAAAATGGATCTTGGACAAGGAGCTTGGAGAGGAGAAAGCTTAAGTGTGGATCGGGCATTTCATCGAACACCTCATGTGCATAGGAGGTGAGAGCTAGAGCAACACACCTCTCCCACACGGCCGGCCAAAAAATATAGCACTGAGCGGGCAGGGGCGGGGGTATATATATAGGCTTCTCTTTAGTCCCGGTTTGTGGCTAAAACCGGGACTAAAGGACATCCTTTGGTCCAGGTTCTAGCCACAAACCGGGACTAAAGGTGCTGGGCCAGGAGCGAGGCCCATTGGTCCCGGTTCGTGTCTGGAACCGGGACCAAAGGGGTCAGACGAACCAGGGCCAATGGCCCCCGAGGACCGGCCGGCGCCCTGGCCTCACGAACCGGGACTAATGCACCCTTTGGTCCCGGTTCATGAGTGAACCGACATTAATGCCCTTATCCTGGCCTCAGCCAAAGCCCTGTTTTCTACTAGTGAGCTCGCTACATTGTTCCGGAGAAAGGAGTTTTAGTCATCTTGCCCATGAGGCATCACTGGTAATGTAAGGTGCTATACAAATGGTTTTTAACCCCTTTCCGCGATGGCATTTGGAACCGTCGCCAAGTGAGTGTGGGTGATAGGGGATCCTTCCCACACGACCCAGAAACCGTCGGAGATGGGCGAGCGGCTACTGACAATCGCCATAGAATAATCGTATGAGAAGCCACCCCAGTCCCACACGTTACATCTCGACGTTACATTTCTGATCAGAGAGACATCCCAAACGATTAGGCCGCTATAGTCGTGTGAAAAAGGTGGACATCAACATTTAATCTACCGATATGTTTGTGATAGGTACGTTATCGCACACGGTTCAAGAATGTAAAATGTGTGTGGTGCCTCTACTAATGCCAACGTGTCCATTTTCATAACTGTGTGCAATTGGTATTCCTATCAGACACGCACACTAGTTTGAAACGTTTGCCATATTACCATGAATCTGTGTGTGCGTCCGTCGGGCATCACAAACGTTTCATGTCAAAGAACCGTATGTTCTCTTTTTTTCATCGCACACGCTGTTTTTTTCTAACCGTGTGCACATTATTTTATTCGCTCCTATATATTTTTATTTTTCCCTGTAATTTATTATTCGAATTGGAAATTTTGAAATATGACATGCAATTCAAATTCTCAGCACAATGGTTCAACAACGAATCCATAAATAAAATTGTCAGTACAATATGTTCAGTAATTATAGGATTAGACAACAATTAACTATGATGAACCACAATATTTATAGGCGGTAAAGGTGAAGAGACAAGTGTAAATCATTTTGACTGCCGATGGTGTTGAAGAAGCGGAATGCCCATGATGTGCCTTCCTGCATGCCATAGGCACGAACAACTTTTGTCCAACCCCTTGTGACGGTCGCCCGCCCGTCCTTCACCGCCTTCAGGAAGACTTCTAGAGCATTATCATGGTAGCATGAATTATATACTTTAACATTAGTTGCCTCCACTCCGGTCATGTAGTTTGCAAGGTAATCATCAGTAAATAGCTTCGGAAACCACTGAAAAGAGAAAAATATCAGATACTGAGGTCTAATAGAGTAACTTGTTGTGGGCAGGGGGAAAAGGCAACACATTACTTACCATCCTAAAGTTCACTATTGTCTTGGACAAAGTGTAAATGAAGAGCTTAATTCCCATCACCCGTTTCTTTCGCCTAACAATCATTTTTAGTTTCCTCACTTGACGCTTGTTCATGAATATCTCATTGCCCCATACGCAAAAGGGATCGAAGCGTGGATCAGTACCGCTCATATATTTACCTACAAGCAACCAGTAAATGTTAGAAGCTAAACTGAGATTGCACAAATGATGTAAAATACAACTACCTACGTTCCTAAGTACAAGTATTTTTAGAGATTTCAATATGAACTACATAGGGATGTATATAGAATTATAGATATAGTTTAGGTTAGAATCTAGATTCACTTATTTTGCTCCTTATGTAGTCTATATTGGAATCTCTAAAAATACTTATATTTAGGAACAGATGGTGTATAAGACATGGGATGCAGCTAACCTCGACGGCAAACAACAGCATCGCCCATTGTAGCCCTATGTAAGTACATGGCAAGCCAATGTTAAATACAACAGGGTTAACATCCACCAAAAATAGCAAATGGTAATAAAACGGCAGCATCTGTAGTGATATCTTCATTGCGAAAGAGTAGCACGGCAGCAAAGGGACGGATTAAAAATTGGATACAACTGTTAATTGCAACAGGCTTAACAGCATCCTAAGTCATGTTTTGTAAGTTTGTAGCCATTGAAATACAACTGTTTAAAAATGGATACAACTGTTAATTGCAACAAGATTAATGGCCATTGAAACCGGTACTGATAAAAATGAAATTGGCAGAGTTAAACATCACAAGGCAGGTGCTGCCAGAGCAGATAATGGCCAGTTTTCTATAAAAAAGGTAGGGAAAATAGCTAAAACGTGTTAGGCATGTTTACTACAACATGCTTAATACATTGACCGTACAAAACATAGCCATTAATTGCAACTGGTATTGGTAAAATTGAACTGGTGAGTTCATACTTGGTAAGTCCTGAGAGGTTGTTGCTGGGGCACTTCATCTTGGCCAGAGCCCGCCCAAAGTCAGCAGCGGCGGAGGCGAGCTCTTCCTCCAGGTCGAAGTGTGGATCAGTGCCGCCGACATGTGTACCTACAAGAAGCAAGTAAATGTTAGAAGCCAAGCTGCAATTGCACAAATGATGTAAAATACTGTAAGACATGGGATGCAGCTAACCTCGATGGCAAACAACAACATCGCCCGTTATGGCCCTACGTAAGTACATGGAAAGGCATGTTAAGTACAACAGGGTTAGCATCCACCAAAAATAGCAAATGGGCAGCATCTCTAGTATATCTTCATTGCGGAGAGTAGCATGGTAGCAAAGGGACAGATTAAAAAATGGATACAACTATTAATTGCAACAGGCTTAACAGCATCCCAAGTCATGTTTTGTAAGTTTGTAGCCATTGAAATAGAACTGTTTAAAAATGGATTCAACTATTAATTGCAACAGGCTTAATAACCATTGAAACCGGTACTGATAAAAATGCAATTGGCAGAGCTAAACATCACAAGGCAGGTGCTGCCACAGCAGAGAATGGCCCAATTGTCTATAAAAAGGTAGGGAAAGTAGCTAAAACGTGTTAGGCATGTTTACTACAACATGCTTAATACATCGACCGTACAAAACATAGCCATTAATTGCAACTGGTATTGGTAAGATTGAACTGGTGAGTACATACTTGGTAAGTCCTGAGAGGTAGTTGCTAGGGCACTTCATCTTGGCCAGAGCCCGTCCAAAGTCAGTGGCGGCGGAGGCGAGCTGTTCGTCCGGGTCGAAGCGTGGATCAGTGCCCCTGACATGTGTACCTAAAGGCAACCAGTAAATCGTAGAAGTTAAACTGCAATTGCACAAATGATGTGAAATACTATGAGACATGGGATGCAGCTAACCTCGACGGCAAACAACAGCATCAGCCGTTATGACCCTGCATAAGTACATGGACAAGCATGTTAAGTACAACAGGGTTAGCATCCACCAAAAATAGCAAATGGACATCATCTCTAGTGATATCCTGAGTCATGTATTGTAAGTTTGTTGCTGGTATTGGTGAAATTGAGCTGGATAGTTAATACTTGAACATCACACAGTGTGAAGTACTGAAATAAACAAGACACGGACATGCTTAATAAATCAATTGTACAAAACATAGCCATTGCAAGTGGTATTGGTAAGATTTAGCTTTTCAGATCATTCCTATTAAGTCCTGTGGGGTAGTCGCTAGGGCACTTCATCTGGGCGAGAGCCTGCACCATGTTGGCGGCGGTAGAGGCGAGGTGTTCCTCCGGGTCAACACGCAAAGCGGCCATCACGCCATGGACCGCCATTAGCTCCTCGACCTCCACGTGATATGTGGTTGGGCTTGCACGGCGATACTCTAGAGGTAGGGGCAGTGGGGATTTGGAGGCATGAGGATGTTTCGCAGGCGCCATTTAAGAAATCAGGTCGGGGCCATGATAGAGATCGGTGGGTTAGCTGGCTGGATCCGAGCAGAACGTAGATGTGGTTGAAGCTGTGGTTGCATCGACGGCGGTTTGAGCTGCCGGTAGGGGGAGGCGGGGGGGGGGGGGGGGGGGGAGAGTATACGAGCGGAAAATGGATTTCATGGGTGGGGATGTGGTTGGAGGAATAAATTCTGAAATCATGCGCCTAATGAAAATTTCGCTGCGAAACTTGAAACTTGGGCGGGGGAAACACACAATGCAGACGAAGTGCGTAAAATACTCATGTGCGAGAAAAGAGAAAATTGGCAGATCCCGTCTCCAAATAAATGTACATGTGTAGTTGATTTTTTCGGTCAATGGTACGCCTGGTTTATTAGGAAACATCGCACAGGTAACTGACTTATGGATCATTAACGCAAAAAAATGCACACGGGTACGCCATAGAAACCGTGTGTTTTGTGATCTTCTAATGATTCTTATATTTATCAGCATCTCCAACCGCACCTAATTTCAAAAATCTCTTTCATTGTATCAGGATTACTCAATGTACATGAACGAGGCAAGGTGACACCCGATGAGCAATCATCGGTTTATGAAATGCAATCAAGTGTCAACCTGCCTTGCTCGCGTAGCCAGATTTGATCCTATGCAACAAGAGAGAAGCTTGCTGCCATCCGTCGGCGCGGCAATTTAAGCCGGTGTGCGGCCAACTCGCGCGGCCAGGTGGGACTAAAAACCAGCTGCGGCCAGCTCTAGTCTCCCCCGGTGGTTGCGGGCGGACGTTTCGGTAGTATTTGGGGCCGGGGTGCGGTTACAAAACTTCAGTGAACACACGCTAATCAATGCTCAAAGCCCTCAAAGGATGCTCTTACCGACATTGTACGTTAATACTACAAACTTAAAATACTACTGGTAATTTGCTCTAAGACTACGGGCGACACACGCACTAACTACTTCTCACATGCTGCCATCAGGGCATGCTGGCCAGACATCGACGTTCTTCTTTCTTGAAGCGGCGGGACTCTCTTTTCTTGACTATTTTCTGCCTTTTCCGCTCCTAATTCTGTGCGGCTTTGGCCGCCTCTAGATCCATCGCCCATTCGGCCATGGCAGCCTCAAAGTCCGCCCACGTAACTGTGTGGCCGGCGGCGGCGATGAACTCGGCGCGGCGGGATGCCATCGCTTCCTTATCATGTGTGCTGTCGCGGGCGGCAAGGAACACGGTGTGGCGGGATGCCATCGCTTCCTTACCAGTTACTGTGTGCCGCGGTGCCATGAACGATGCTTGGAGAGAGCTCTGGACGGAGGGGCCGGGCAGTTGTACAGTGCAGTGGGTTTTTAGAGCTCAACGACAAATGACAAAGGAAATTTGGCTTCCCTTACAATTTTTCTCGTTCATTATCGCACATGGTTCATCTCAGTCGCTTCCGGAAACAGTGTGCACTAAACCTATTGTGTGTTGTGTTATGATTGGCCGGAACCCCAGCCACGCAGATCGCGCATGTGCACCGTAGGATGCGCCGCGATCGAACGGCAATCCACGTCCCTCACATCACACCCATGCAGCTATAGCTGGACTGGATTTATATGCGCTAAATGCCTAGAAAGTGCACATAATCCCCTAAATATGGTAAATGAGGCCGGAAAAATGCCAAATTTGAACACGGTGATTTGCAGGGTGTATGTTCATCGTAGAAAAAAAACTCCAGGGCAAAGAATGAAGAAAATTTGGATTCCCCTTCAATCTTGGTGATTTCCCTCTCGAAAGCATGGAACTTCCTCGGTGATGGTTCGATTTATGAAGGGCGTGCATGACGACATAAGCCAAACCTTCTCAAATTTTTACCAGGGCATGGTGAGGCCATACCATGGCACCATGCCAGGCGTCATGTTTTTCAAGCATTTATTTCATTTTTTCTATAGTTGAAAATCCAATAAACAAACGTTTGTGGTTTACTATTGCCACGCATTCCCTTGAAATCTCTGCCCATTCCTTGTAAAAGGCATGATAATTTACTAAATGGCACGAACATGGTTTTCTAAGCCGTTCTTGTGCACCCTTTCATGCACCGATTGTTTGAACTTGAATTATGTGCATTAATGCCTAAAAAATGCACATAATCCCCTAAATATAGTAAATGAACCTGGAAAAGTGCCAAATTTGAACACGGTGATTTGCAGGGTGTATGTTCATCGTAGAAAAAAACTCATGGACAAAGGATAAAGGAAATTTGGATCCCCCTTCAATCTTGGTGATTTCCCCCTCGAAACCATGAAACTTCCTCGGTGATGGTTCGATTTATGAAAGGCGTGCATGATGACATAAGAAAACATTCTCAAATTTTTACCAGGGCATGGTGAGGCCATACCATGGCACCACGCCAGGTGTCATGTTTTCCAAGCATGTATTTCATTTTTGTATAGTTGTTAACCCAGTAAACGACACGTTTATGGTTGACTATTGCCACACATTTCCTTGAAATATCTGCCCATTCCTTGTAAAAGGCATGAGAATGTACTAAATAGCACGAGCATGGTTTTCCAGAGCATTCTTGTGCACCTTTTCATGCAGCGATTGTTCGAATTTGAATTATGTGCATTAATGCCTAGAAAATGCAAATAATCCCCTAAATATGGTAAATGAGCCCGAAAAAATGTCAAATTTGAACATGTTGCATTTGAGGCGGTATGTTGATCGTTGGAAATAAACTGAATGACAAACTAGGACGGAAATTTGGATTCCCCTTCAATCTTGGTGATTTTCCTCTTGAAAGCATGGAACTTCGTCGGTGATCGTTCGATTTATGAAGGGCGTGCATGATGACATAAATTAAACCTTCTCACCTTTTAACCAGGGCACGGTGAGGCCATACCATGGCACCATGCCAGGCGTCATGTTTTTCAAGCACGTATTTCTTTTTCTATAGTTGATAACCCAGTAAATGACGCGTTTGTGGTTGACTATTGCCACGCATTCCCTTGAAATCTCTTCCCATTCCTTGTAAAAGGCTTGAGAATTTACTAAATACCACGAGTATGGTTTTTCCAGACCGTTCTTGTGCACCTTTTCATGCACCGATTGTTCGAATTTGAATTATGTGGATTAATGCCTAGAAAATGCACATAATCCCCTAATATGGTAAATGAGCCTGGAAAAATGCCAAATTTGAACACGTTGCATTCGAGGGGATATGTTGATTGTAGAAAAACCTGAATGACAAGATAGGAAGGAAATTTGGATTCCCGGCCCCTTCAGTCTTGCAGATTTCCCCCTCGAAACCATGAAATTTCCTCGGTGATGGTTCGATTTATGAATGGCGTGCATGACGACATAAGACAACCATTCTCAAATTTTTACCAGGGCATGGTGAGGCCATACCATGGCACCACGCCAGGCGTCATGTTTTCCAAGCATGTATTTCATTTTGTATAGTACCCAATAAACACATTTCCTTGAAATATCTGCCCATTCCTTGTAAAAGGCATGAGAATTTACTAAATAGCACGATCATGGTTTCCAGACCGTTCTCATGCACCTTTTCATGCACCGATTGTTTGAATTTGAATTATGTGCATTAATGCCTAGAAAATGCACATAATCCACTAAATATTCTAAATGAACCCGGAAAAGTGCTAAATTTGAACACGGTGATTTGCATGGTTCATGTTCATCATAGAAAAAAAACTCATGGACAAAGGACAAAGGAAATTTGGATTCCCATTCAATCTCGGTGATTTACTATCGCACACGATTCATCTCCGTCGCCTCTGTTAACCGTGTGTGTTCACCCACACATGCAAAAGGAAAAAGAAAACCCTCGCCCACTTCATCCCCATCCACTCGCCGCGGACTCCTCCGCAACTCTGCACCTCATCAACTTCTATTGCGGCGGCCACCCTAAGCTCAACAGCTATTGTCGGCGGGCAGAGGTCGCGCTCCAAACGGCACGGGATTTCCCCCCTACCACTTTCTGCCACCTATCTGCACCGACATTCTAGACTCTGGTCGATTGGGGTTTTCTGCTGGATTGGGCCAGGAATTTTTCTCATGGAGAAGGCAATCAACTTAGCAAAATATTCACTCATCTCTTATCGCAGTCCGTCCGTCGCTTTTAATCAACCGGCGGAAATCGCCTTGGATTCATTTTTGTTCTCGCTGATTCGTGGGTGTTCGTTCATGTGTCCACAGTGCAAGCACAAATCGGGCAAGTGTGGTCGTGGCCAGTCGAAAATGAAGTTCTATCTCACCATTCCGGATGACTTCAGGGTGCGCTCGGTATGTTCAATCTCAACCTACCACGGTCGGCATGGCCTAAATTTGTGAACATATACCATCTGTTGCTACATTTGGATAATAGGTACGGTGCCACGTGCAGCCTAGATGTCGAAGCCGATCCCCCCCTATATTAGGCAAATATATGATGTATTGTTCATTCAGTTACTCTCATATTTGCATCAAATCTTTGTTACATTATCTATTTTTAATTATATATTTTTGTACTTTGCTTTCATCTATATATTGATCTATTCTATCAGTTACTCCCATATTTGCATCTTGCTCTGTTATTTCAATATATCTAATTTATGATCTTAATTTTAATTTCAAGCAGTACATCCCTTGCTTTGTAAGAATAGGAGTAGAAGAAAATCTTGGGCTTTACTTTGTTGATGACTCCATGGATGTCATATTGACAACGCAGCATGGATTTACAAGGACGGTTAGCGTAAAACTTGATAAAGATGGTCACTCCTATTTTGATGTGGACCTTTGGAGAAATAAGTGTTATGAACTGAAAGCTGGCAATAAAATTCTAGTGCGTGCACCACAGCCTGGTCTAATTAACATGGATGTTTACTTCCCCAACGTCATCAGCCGATCAAAGTCTGATCGAGGTTAGTGTCCTTTCAACTTTCTCCATGCTGGCATATTACTTAGCAAAACTGGGGTATTTGTTCTGACTAATTGATCACTATTTAAGCAACCAATTGTGATTTCATTTTCTGACTCCGTTCCTAGGCAGTAACAAATTCTATTTACCAATTTATGCGCACTATATATTCTTCTGCCATGTTCTGAATAAATAATACCTTTCCACCTTTTAAGCAGGATATGTTGGATGCATAGTGAATGATCTGTATGTTACTAAGCGTACCAAATTTCACTGGAAGGACTTGAAGCATGTCATAAACTTTGTTGATAATCTGACAGAGATAGCACATCGTATGAATGCTGGATTTTGGACGGGATTAATTATACCTATGGTGCACACATTGAACAAGACCAATTGTGTGCAAAAAACGCTGGTAAAAAGTCTTATTTTAATGTTGAAGCTCATAAACTATATATATCTTCAATGATATGTTACAATTGGTTTTTATTCTACATTTCAACAGAAATTGCCCGCTGTAGCAGTTCCTAGATCGATTTCCTGGCGTGGTCAAATTACACTTGTGCCTGCTAATAACGCCAAAGTGATTGCATGGTACTGCATTTCCCGCAGAAATGGAACCATTCAAATTAACAAGTTCTCGCTTGTCATGGCAATGTATCCATATTGGAAAATTGGAGACACTGTTCTACTCATGCTCTACCAAGGCACAAGAGGGCTCCTCCTTTTCATTGACGAGATGTCGAGTCGCCGTGATCAAGCTGCTTCCAGCGGATAGTTCTGGTTGTTGGCCCTTAGCCTCTTAAAATGTGCTAGCTGTTACTATGTTAAGTATGTAGATATGGACCATATGGTTGTTTGCCCTCAGCCTCTTAAAATGTGATAGTTGTTACTATGTTAAGTATGTAGATATGGACCATATGGTTGTCAAAACCGTGTTACGAAGATCCTCCTTTTGTCGAATAGTGTAACCACTATATATATATATGTTACTCAAATGTTGTTAGCCAAGTTCTTAAATTTTCATGGAAAGTATTAGTATCGTACACAGTTCATTGAGTTTAAGCGTGTGCCCGATGTCCAGAAGGCATTTGCATATTAACTGTCCATATTGCAAATTCACACACGTGTTAACATAAGGAAACGTATGTGTAACTTACTAATCATCGCACACGAGTACTCGCAGACACATCGTGTGCGATACTCCTAGCCACCGCAAGCAACTAGTTTGCATTTTTCAAAGTTTTTTGGACACACAGAATCGCACACGAACTAACTGTATTAACCGTCTGTGTTGTAATTTCTCATCGCAAACAGTTCATCCAAGTCGGCTGTTTGCCGCGTATCACACATATCTTGTTTACACGACTCATTTGTGTTCTTTTGGCTCATCGCAAACAGTTCATCCATGTGAACTGTATGCCGCATATCACACACATCTTGTTAAGTTGAACCGTTTCTGTTGTGTTCCCTAATCAAAAACAGTTCGTCCAAGTGAACCATATGTCGTATATCACACACACCTTAATCTGGCTAACCATTTCTGTTGCACTCACTAATAGCAAACAGTTCATCGGAGCAAACTGTATGCCGTATATCGCACACACATTGAAATGGCTGCCCATTTCTGTTGTTCTGCCTCATCACAAACAGTTCGAATGGATCAACCGTGTGCCCTGCGTCCCACACGCAACTAAAATCGGAACCGTGTTTGATGGCTCCGCCATCGCAAACATTTTGCATGTTTTTTGACGGTTTTTTACATCACCGTTTGCAATTAATGCATCACACACAGTTTCGTCAAAGGGTCTCTGATCGTAGTGTCGCGTTAGCAGCATCCTGCAGTAGTGCATGGTTCGCAAGTATCAAATGATTCATAATCAAGTGATTCCAAAAGTCCATCCGCATGGAGTTTCTTCATGCGCTTTACACCAATATGACCTAACGGCAGTGCCACAAGTATGTTGCACTATCATTATCAACTTTGTATCTTTTGGCATCAATATTATGAATATGTGTATCACTACGATCGAGATTCAATAAACAATTTACATTGGGTGTATGACCATAGAAGGTTTTATTCATGTAAACAGAACAAGAATTATTCTCTCACTTAAATGAATAACCGTATTGCAATAAACACAATCTAATCATGTTCATGCTCAACACGAACACCAAATAACATTTATTTAGGCTCAACACTAATCCCAAAGGTAGAGGGAGTGTGCGATGGTGGTCATATCAATCTTGGAAACACTTCCAACACACATCGTTACCTTGCCCTTAACTAGTCTCCGTTTATTCTGCAACTCCTGTTTCAAGTTACTAATCTCAGCAACTGAACCGGTATCACATACCAAGGGGCTACTACGAGCACCAATAAGGTACACATCAATAACATGTATATCAAATATAGCTTTGTTTACTTTGCCATCCTCTTTATCCGCCAAGTATTTGGGGCAATTCCGCTTCTAGTGACCATTTCCTTTGCAGTAGAAGCACTCAGTTTCAGGATTGGGTCTAGCTAGCAACTTGCTTGCCATTCTTCTTGAAGTTCCCTTTCTTTCCCTTGCCCTTTTTCTTAAAAATGGTGGTCTTGTTAACCATCAACACTTGATGTTCTTTCTTGATTTCTACCTCCGCCTATTTCAGCATCGCGAAGAGCTTGGCAATTGTTTTCATCATCCCTTGCATATTATAGTTGATCACGAAGCTCTAGTAGCTTGGTGATAGTGACTGGAGAACTTTGTCAATCATTATCTTATCTGGAAGATTAACTCCCACTTGATTCAAGTGATTGTAGTACTCAGACATTCTGAGCACATGCTCACTGGTTGAGCTATTCTCCTCCATCTTGTAGGCAAAGTACTTGTCAGAGGTCTCATACCTCTCAACACGGGCATGAGCCTGAAATATCAATTTCAGCTCTTGGAACATCTCATATGTTCCATGGCATTCAAAACGTCTTTGGAGCCCGGATTCTAAGCCGTAAAGCACAGAGCACTAAACTATCAAGTAGTCATCAGATTGAGCTTTGCCAAACGTTCATAACATCTGCATCAGCTCCTGCAACAGGTCTGTCACCTAGCGGTGCATCAAGGACATAATTCTTCTGTGCAGTAATGAGGATAATCCTCAGATTATGGACCCAGTCCGCATTATTGCTACCATCAACTTTCAACTTAGTTTTCTCTAGGAATGTATCAAAAAAAAGTGGAAGCTACATCACGAGCTATTGAACTACAACATAATTTGCAAAGACATTTTGACTATGTTCATGATAAATCTTAGTTCAATTAATGAAATTACTAATGAACACCCACTTAAATTAACATCCCTCAAGTTATCTAAGTGATACATGATCCAAATCAACTAACCCATGTCTGATCATCACGTGAGATGGGGTAGTCATCAATGGTGAACATCTCTATGTTGATCATATCTACTATATGACTCACGTTCGACCTTTCGGTCTCCAGTGTTCCGAGACCATGTCTGTACATGCTAGGCTCGTCAAGTTTAACCCAAGTATTCTGCATGTGCAGAACTGTCTTACACCCGTTGTATCTGAACGTAGAGTCTATCACACCCGATCATCATGAGGTGCTTCAAAACGACGAACTTTGGTAACGGTGCATACTCAAGGATCAATAACAACATAACTTCTATACAAATATACCCAAGCATAACTCATTATGTTGTCTTCCTTGTCCAACTTCAACTAATTTGCTCAAGTTTGAAAATAATTAATGGGGCTCACAATCATAGAAGATGTCCAAGATAGTATATTTATATGTGAAATCTCTCTTCCTTCAATATTCTTTCATGAATTGTTCAAGTGACCAATACTATGTTTGCTAACTTTCAATAAATTTACCACCTCTACTTCTTATATGTGAAGTCAATACTCCCCATGGTATAAGCATATGAAGCATATATAAATTCAGATTTATGATATTCAATTCATTCAACCATTTACTCATAGGATATAAGTGAAGCACATGAGTAAATGACAAACTACTCCAAAAAGAAATAAATGAAGATCAATGAGTAGTTGAATAATTATGTAGCTATGTGAAGACTCTCTCTCATAAATAAAATTTCAGATCTTAAGTACTTTATTCAAACAGCAACTAAAACAAAATAAAATGACATTCTAAAAATAGCACACATCGTGTGAAGGAGCAAAAACTTAGGCTCAACCGATACTAACCGATAATTCTTGACGAAGAAAGGTGGGATGCCAACCGGGGCATCCCCAAGCTTAGATGCTTGAGACTTCTTGAGATATTAATTAGGGATGCCTTTGGCATCCCCAAGCTTGAGCTTTTGTGTCTCCTTAATTCCTCTCATATCACGGTTTCCCGGAATCTTAAAAACTTCATGCACACAAAACTCAACAAGAACTCGTGAGAAAAGTTAGTATAAATCAAATGCAAAACCTTATCATTCTCTACTGTAGCAAATCACTAAAATTATTATTTAACATTGAATACTAAATGCCTCTTCATATTTAATACTCCTATCCTCAAATAGAATCATTAAACAAGCAAACATATGCAAACAATGCAAATATAACAGCAATCTGTCTAAACAGGACAGTCTGTAAAGAGTGCAATTGTACTGATACATGCATAACTCAACAAATTCTGAAAAATTACCACACTGTATAAAATTTGTTTTTACTCATTGTGTAAAAATTTCAAGGTTTTACCACGTTCTGACTTTCCAGAAGAATTCAGACAATGGTAGAAAACTTTCTGTTTTCAAAACACCAACATATAGACATGCAAAATAAGCATGGTAAAGGCTATACTTTACCTTTTTATTGAACTAAAAGATGAAAAACATTACTCTAAGTAACAGCAAGTAACTACTAATAAAAGAAAATGACGCTCCAAGCAAAACTCATATCATGTGGTGAATAAAAATATAGCTCCAAGTAAGGTTACCGATGAACCAAGACGAAAGAGGGGATGCCTTCCGGGGCATCCCCAAGCTTAGGATCTTGGTTGTCCTTGAATATTACCTTGGGGTGCCTTGGGCATCCCCAAGCTTAGGCTCTTTCCACTCTTTATTCCGTAGTCCATCAAAACTTCACCCAAACCTTGAAAACTTCACAACACAAAACTCAACAGGAAACTCGTAAGCTCCGTTAGTATAGTAAAACAAATCATTCACTTTGGTACTGTCAAGACAAGATTCATAATTTTTCTCAAATGATTCCTACTGTACCCTATCATTTCTAAAATTTATATTAAGCAATATAAGCCATAGAAACTAGAAAACAAGCAAACTATGCATTGAAAACAGAATCTGTCAAAAACAGAACAGTCTGTAAAGATCTGAATTAAGGTCATACTTCTGTAACTCCAAATATTCTTAAATATTAAGAAAACGTAGAAAATTTGTATACCAATCAACTTTAAAAAAGTTCGGAGTTTTTACACGTTCCAGTGAATTTAAACAATTCTGAGACTGGGCGCAAAAGTTTCTGTTTTTGCACAGAATCAGGTCAACTATCAACCACACTATCCCAAAGGCTTTACTTGGCACTTTATTGAAACAAAAGCTATAAAACATGATTACTACAGTATCTTAATCATGTGAATACACAAAAACAGTAGGGGTAAATATTGGGTTGTCTCCCAACAAGCGCTTTTCTTTTATGCCTTTTTAAGCTAGGCATGATGATTTCAATGATGCTCACATAAAAGATAAGATTGAAACATAAAGGGAGCATCATGAAGCATATGACTAGTACATTTAAGTCTAACCCACTTCCTATGCATAGGGATTTTGTGAGCAAATAACTTATGGGAGCAACAATCAACTAGCATAGGAAGGCAAAACAAGCATAACTTCAAGATTTTCAACACATAGAGAGGAAACTTGATATTATTGCAACTCCTACAAGCATATATTCCTCCCTCATAATAATTTTCAGTAGCATCATGAATGAATTCAACAATATAACCATCACATAAAGCATTACTTTCATGATACACAAGCATAGAAATTTTATTACTCTCCACATAAGCAAATCTATTCTCATCAATAGTAGTGGGAGCAAACTCAACAAAATAACTATCATGTGAGGCATAATCCAATTGAAAATTAAAATCATGATGACAAGTTTCATGGTTATCATTATTTTTTATAGCATACATGTCATCACAATAATCATCATAGATAGCAACTTTGTTCTCATAATCAATTGGAACCTCTTCCGAAATAGTGGAATCATCACTAAATAAAGTCATGACCTCTCCAAATCCACTTTCATAATTATCACAATAAGATTCAACACCCTCCAAAATAGTGGGATCATTACTTCCTAAAGTTGACACTCATCAAAACCCACTTTCATCAATATAATCATCATAAATAGGAGGCATGCTATCATCATAATATATTTTCTCATCAAAACTTGGGGGACAAAAAATATCATCTTCATCAAACATAGCATCCCCAAGCTTGTAGCTTTGCCGCATATCATTAGCATCATGGATATTCAAAGAATTCATACTAACAACATTGCAATCATGCTCATCATTCGAAGATTGTATGCCAAACATTTTATTGCATTCTTCTTCTAACACTTTGGCACAATTGTCGGAATCCTTATTTTCACGAAAGACATTAAAAAGATGAAGCATATGAGGCAACCTCAATTCCATTTTTTTTGTAATTTTCTTTTATAGACTAAACTAGTGATAAAACAAGAAACTAAAAGATTCGATTGCAAGATCTAAAGATATACCTTCAAGCACTCACCTCCCCGGCAATGGCGCCAGAAAAGAGCTTGATGTGTACTACACAACCTTCTTCTTGTAGACGTTGTTGGGCCTCCAAGTGCAGAGGTTTGTAGGACAGTAGCAAATTTCCCTCAAGTGGATGACCTAAGGTTTATCAAACCGTGGGAGGCGTAGGATGAAGATGGTCTCTCTCAAGCAACCCTGCAACCAAATAACAAAGAGTCTCTTGTGTCCCCAACACACCCAATACAATGGTAAATTGTATAGGTGCACTAGTTCGGCGAAGAGATGGTGATACAAGTGCAATATGGATGGTAGATATAGGTTTTTGTAATCTGAAAATATAAAAACAGCAAGGTAGCAAGTGGTAAAAGTGAGCGTAAACGGTATTGCAATGCTAGGAAACAAGGCCTAGGGTTCATACTTTCACTAGTGCAAGTTCTCTCAACAATAATAACATAATTGGATCATATAAAAATCCCTCAACATGCAACAAAGAGTCACTCCAAAGTCACTAATAGCGGAGAACAAACGAAGAGATTATTGTAGGGTACGAAACCACCTCAAAGTTATCCTTTCTGATCGATCTATTCAAGAGTCCGTAGTAAAATAACACGAAGCTATTCTTTCCGTTCGATCTATCCTAGAGTTCGTACTAGAATAACACCTTAAGACACACATCAACCAAAACCCTAATGTCACCTAGATACTCCATTGTCACCACAAGTATCCGTGGGCATGATTATATGATATGCATCACACAATCTCAGATTCATCTATTCAACCAACACAAAGAACTTCAAAGAGTGCCCCAAAGTTTCTACCGGAGAGTCAAGATGAAGACGTGTGCCAACCCCTATGCATAAGTTCACAAGGTCACTGAACCCGCAAGTTGATCACCAAAACATACATCAAGTAGATCACGTGAATATCCCATTGTCACCACAGATAAGCACATGCAAGACATACATCAAGTGTTCTCAAATCCTTAAAGACTCAATCCGATAAGATAACTTGAAAGGGAAAACTCAATCCATTACAAGAGAGTAGAGGGGGAGAAACATCATAAGATCCAACTATAATAGCAAAGCTCGCGATACATCAAGATCGTGCCAAATCAAGAACGCGAGAGAGAGAGAGATCAAACACATAGCTACTGGTACATACCCTCAGCCCCGAGGGTGAACTACTCCCTCCTCGTCATGGAGAGCGCCGGGATGATGAAGATGGCCACCGGTGATGGATCCCCCCTCCGGCAGGGTGCCGGAACAGGGTCCCGATTGGTTTTTGGTGGCTACAGAGGCTTGCGGCGGCGGAACTCCCGATCTAGGTTTCTTTCTGGGGGTTTCTGTATTTATAGGAATTTTTGGCGTCGGTCTCACGTCAGGGGGTCTCCGAGTCATCCACGAGATAGGGGGGCACGCCCAGGGGGGTAGGGCGCGCCCTCCACCCTCGTGCATTTCTCGGGACTCTTTTGGCCCAACTCTTTTACTCCGGGGGCTTCTTTTGGTCCATAAAAGATCATCAAAAATTGGCACGTCAATTGGACTCCGTTTGGTATTCCTTTTTTAAAACTCAAAAACAAGGAAAAAATAGAAACTGACACTGGGCTCTAGGTTAATAGGTTAGTCCCAAAAATCATATAAAACATCATATAAATGCATATAAAACATCCAGGATGGATAATATAATAGCATGGAACAATCAAAAATTATAGATACGTTGGAGAT
This sequence comes from Thinopyrum elongatum, assembly GCA_011799875.1. NCBI lineage: Eukaryota > Viridiplantae > Streptophyta > Magnoliopsida > Poales > Poaceae > Thinopyrum > Thinopyrum elongatum. The sequence continues at coordinate 87,906,674 of CM022302.1, read as the reverse complement.
GTATCATATTCTCTTGGGGCACCCCTCCCCTCTATATATAGGCGAAGGGGCATGGGAAACAGCCCCTCCATGCCCTAGGTTGCAGCTAAGGGGGAGAGGACTTGGACTCCAAGTTCAATCCTATTCCTACTAGGACTCCTTCCTTTTTTGCCTTCCCTAGCCACATGGGCTTTTGAGGACTTGGTGCGCCTAGCCCAATAAGGCCAGGGCACCTCCCCGCAGCCCATGCTAGCCCTTGGGTAATGGTGAACCCACTTGTGGACTTCCGGACCCCTCCAGAATCCTCTGGAACCTTCTGGAAGCTTCCTGGTACAATACCGAAAAAATTGCACCTTTTTCCGGAACCCAAAATATGACTTCCCATAGATAAATCTTTACCTCTCGACCATTCTGAGACTCCTCGTGATGTCCGGGATCTCATCCGAGACTCCCAGAAACATTTGGTTACCACTCATCAAATATCCCAATACTACTCTAGCGTCAACGAACGTTAAGCGTGCGACCCTACTGGTTTGGGAATTATGTAGTCATGACCAAGACACCTCTCCGGTCAATAACTAATAGCGGGACCTGGATGCCCATATTGATTCCTACATATTCCATGAAGATCTTTTATCGGTTGAACCTTTATGACAACATACGTAATTTCCTTTGTCTGTCGGTATGTTACTTGTCCGAGATTCAATCGTCGGTATCTCTCTACCTAGTTCAATCTCATTACCGACAAGTCTCTTTACTCATTCCGTAATACATCATCTTGCAACTAACTCCTTAGTCACATTGCTTGCAAGCTTCTTGTGATGTGTATTACCGAGAGGGCCCAGAGATACCTCTCCGGTACACGGAGTGACAAATCCCAATCTCGATTCACACCAACTCAACAGACACCTTCGGAGATACCTGTAGAGCATCTTTAAGATCACCCAGTTACGTTGTCACGTTTGATAGCACACAAGGTATTCCTCCGGTATCCGGGAGTTGCATGATCTCATGGTCGAAGGAACATGTATTTGACATTAAGAAAGCAGTAGCAATAAACTGAACGATAATATGCTAAGCTAACGGATGGGTCTTGTCCATCACATCATTCTCCTAATGATGTGATCCCGTTATCAAAAGACAACTCATGTCTATGGTTAGGAAACCTTAACCATCTTTGATCAACGAGCTAGTCTAGTAGAGGCTCACTAGGGACACGGTATTTGTTTATGTATCCACATATGTATTTAAGTTTCCGGTCAATACAATTCTAGCATGAATAATAAACCTTTATCATGATTAAGGAAATATAATAATAACCATTTTATTATTGCCTCTAGGGCATATTACCATCACTCCCATCAATACGCACACCTACACGCACGCCTCCCAGTCTGCCAGCGCAGCGGACTGCTCCCATGCATCCCATCAACTCACGCCTGCTCGCATGGCACACGGGGCGCGTGGCAGCACGTATATTTTTTGGTTTAGTGATGATTCATTCTGCCGCTTTACTGCTTAACCGAAGCATGGCACAGTCTAACGCACACGGTCCGAATAAATAATCCTTATGAGATATTGGTTGCCAGTTATTAACAATCTCCCGTTTGTAAGAAGATTATATCAAAACGTGTCTCAAATTTGACGAAAAAATACAATATCATAGTCTACTGGTGTCCATATATGACACCACGATAAGTTTCATGAATTTCAACTAAGTTTTGGATTTACTAAATTTTAAAAATCTATATTCTCAATGTTTTGAAATCTCTTGCATGGGGAAACATGCACCCTGGGACACATATGATTTTGCAATCCATTTTGGTGCACATGTAGCTCAAATTTGATTTTTGCACATTAAATCCCTAGGAAATCAATCAATGTATAAAAATGGTCGAATGATGTCTGTTTTTTTAATTTTAACACGACACTCCTTTGGTCACATGTTCACTGCAGGAAAAGTTTAACATGGCTTATAGTGGCTGTGATGGTGCGGGATGTGTGTGTGGGGGGTGGGGGGAGGGGTCCAGCAGTACACTATGAGTCGTGAACCTCTTTGTGGGATTATTGATCATTTTGTGAGTAATATATGCCGCATCAAAGTCGTGAATTGGTTATTTAAAGCATTACACAACCCTTTCATACATACAAGTTCGGGCCACATGCATGCATTGGTGGTCCTCTCGGACACTCTCCCTCGTGCGGTTATCAACGACGTGCCCATTCGTTAGCCCGCAAAAGTTTTCAATTTCCACCGACAACGAGAGGCATTTGACCAAAAGGTGGATTCATCTTGGCATGTGTGTGGTGTGGATCATGGTGAGATTCCATATCAAAGTTCGAGCACGTGCGTACACACCCTCCCACCAGCTTGAAGTGAGGGGGCCACACATCATGGTGTAGTGCGTTTCCGGTTTGCGAAGCATGTGCCACGTCAAAGTTGTGCATTGGGTATTCAAACATCACATAACACATGGGCACATGCACGCGGTGGTTTTATCCTGTGACACTCACTCGCGTGTGACTCTCTCTGTGGGCCCATGAGGTCGTCGTCAATCAGTTGAACATACAATGAGAGAGAGATTAATTTGACCAACAAGGATGGTTAGTTTTTGGTTTGTGTTATGTATATGCACGGTAGGAGTATGTACATGTCAAAGAGGGGGCAACATGAATACTCTATATATATGCGTGTCATAACCTCGCTCCATGTGGGGACTTTCCGGTTCCCGAGGCAGGTGCCACATCAAAGTTGTACATTATATTGGTATTCAAACATCACACAATACCATGCAGGCGGTGGTTGCCCTATAGGAACTCACTCGCGTGTGGCGCTTCCATTCGTGGGCATGCGAGGTTGTCCTCCATCACTTTGACCCAATGAGAGATAGGTTAATTTGACCATCAAGGAATGATTCTTTTTTGGTTTGTGCTATACAGTAGACGTACATATATGCCACGCATCGAATGGGGGCGTACATATAGCACACACCACGCATCATGAACCTCGCGCTCTCTGTGGGGACTTTTTGGTTTCCTCTATATGTAGTGCCACATCAAAGTTGTGCATTGCGTATTAAAACATCACACAAACACCTCTTTGGGCCACATGCAGACGGTGGTACGTAGTCCTATATAGGATGATCACTCGCGTGCGACGTACGCTTCGCTTCTGTGCTGGGCCCGCGAGTTCGTCGTCCATCACTTTGACCCAGCGAGAGAGAGGTACGTTTGACGAACAAGGAGGATTAATTCTTTTTGGGCTGTGTTACTAGGTGTATAGTACGTGTCGAGGGGGGGGGGGTTGACCAGCATATATATACTAGGTGTCACATGAACCTCACTCTGTGTGGGGACTTTGCGATTTTTGAGGCAAATGCCACATCAAAGTTGTGCATTAGGTATTCAAAACATCACAACCACACACCTATCCATATATATGTTCTGGCACACATGCAAGCGAGATGGTTGTTGTCCTACATATGGCACTCACTCACGCGGTTATCGGCGATGCTTCCATCTGTCGGCCCGCTTGGTCCATCACTTTCACCGACAGCGAGAGAGGTTAACTAATTTGACTTAGGAGGGGATTAATTTTTTGTTTGTCTCATGATATAGATCATGATGTGAGACTACATATATATAATAGCGCATGTGTACACATGAATCCATCCCGCTGGATCGAAGGGGGGGGGGGGCGAGCACACGACACATCATGAATGACCTCTTGCTCTGTGTGGGGACCTCTGCGATTTTCAATGCATGCACCACATCAATGTTGTGTATTGGGTCGGGTATTCAACACATATGGATGCATCACACACCTCCATAAATATGTTCGGGACACACGGATGCAATGGTTGTCTTTGGACAAACTCTCTCTTGCTTGGTTATGGGCGGCAAGCCTATATATATTCGTGGGCCCGCGTGGACGTCCATCATTTCGACCAACGACGAGAAAGGTTAGCAGGGTGGATTCTTCTTCTTTGCTTTGAGTTACCGTATAGTAGGTTGACCATCCCAAGCCTAATTAAGTTTGAGCGCATGCTACGCGTCGTGAACCCTCGCTCGGTGTGGGGATTTTATGGTTCCAAAGCATGGTGCCACATCAAATTTGCGCATTGGGTATTCAAACACCACACACACCACTTGCATATACATACTTGGGCCACATGCACAGAGTGGTTTTGTCTTCATACAGTACTCCCTCGCGAGGTTATCGGTGACAAGCTAGCCCATTTTGCGGGGCTGTGTGGACGTCCATCACTTTGACCAACAATGAGCAGGAGAGGTTGTACGACCAAGTTGGATTCTGCTTGGTCCGTGTTGCAGTACGTCTTGGTGAGATGCCCTCCCCCCTACGTGTGTGGGGGGGGGGGGGGCTACTTCGCACTACTTGCAACATCCGTGGGGTCAGGGAAGTCCGGTTAATTTGCGAGGCACACGTGCCACATCAAAGTTGTGAATGGTAGTTAAATATCACACCACACCCTTTTCATACATATAGTAGGGCCACCCGCATGTGGTTTGTATGTGGTCTCACCCATCTCACACCACAAGCACACATTTGTGGGTCGGCACACGGTCCACCTTTGTCGGGAAGCGAAAGGGGAAGTTTGACCATATATATATGATGGACTCCTATAGGTTTTGTGTTACGGTAGGGTGATATTTCAGACCTAGTTATTTGGGGGCATGCATTCATAGCTAGGATTCCCTTACCGCCGACACGATGTGGGGTTCGTAAAGGGTGACTGACTAACTATACTGTGCTTTTGTGCGATAGGTGCCACATCAAAGTGGTGCATTGGGTATTCGAACACCAAACCACCCTTTTCATACATATATTTGGTCCACGTGCAAGTGTGTTCATGTTCTAACCCTCTCCCATGTTATTATTTTTGCAAAATTTATAAACAGCACCCAAGTTGGATGTAGAAACCGTCTGTGATTGGGTACGCAACAGACACGGTTCGGTCAGACTACCGGTGTGCCACCCCGTGCCCTGCAGTCACTCACATCAGCACAGTAGATTGGGCTCCATGAGGCTTGCCTCCCGGTCTCGAAAATATCTGCTGCCTCGTAATCTTGAAAATATGTACCGCCTGGAAGGTTTTAATGTTTGATAGCACACAATTAGTATGTGCGGACCGTGTGCGATGTCTGTTACTCCTGCTCTGCTTCAATCCCTTGATTCAAATTTTCAGTAGCCCCGGCATTTTACTCCCGCCTCTACATCCCTCGCAATCTCAAAAATATCTGCTCGTCCTTGATTCAAATTTTCAGTAGCCCTACCTTGTTACTCCCGCCTCTGCATCCCTCGCAATCTCAAAAATATATGCTCGCCCTTGATTCAAATTTTTAGTTGCCCCGGCATTTTACTCCTGCCTCTGCATCCCTCGCAATCTCAAAAATATCTGTTCGCCCTTGATCCAAATTTTCAGTAGCCCGGCATTTTACTCCCGCCTAGTAAAATACCTCTCAAACTACATGATTGGCGGCCGACCATCACAAGGGGTTGGACTAGAGTCGTGCGTGCCTTCTGCATCCAGGAGAGCACAATAGGGCCATTTCGCTTCACCTTGTTCAGCAACCAGAATGTCTGCCGCCTCTTTCTTTACCATCTGTAATAGTACAAGTATAGAACCCTGGTTCATCATTCTTTATTTGGTGCTTATATAATTCTTGAACATATGTACCTGTGAATCGAATAATGCATTGGTTGTTTGAACCTGATGGATATGAATAAAGCTATAGCCTACTTTCAAGTTCAAATTAGGTACAATTTTAAATAGTAGCAATTAAATTAGGGTGAAATTACGGTCTGCAGGTCATTATGGCGCCCACGGTCTATAAAGCACAGTGTGTGCGATATACATCATAATCCGACACGGTTCACGGAGAGGAAAAATGTGTAACAATGCACACAGTTGCCATTTGCAAAGCGTGTGTGATGTCAGACACTATCACATACGGTGCGGGAAAACTAAATGTGTGTGATTGTCTACCTATCGTACACAGTTTATAATCATGAACTGTTTGTGATGTGCCAGGCATTGTCAACGTAGAGCCAGTTTGCACGTGCCTGGAATGTGCCTGGTTTTAGGTAAAACCACAGAACTCCGACTGCGATGGCAATGCGAGCAAAAACGAGTAGCAAGAATGAAGCGTTTGGGATATTCGAGATATTAGAAACGGTTTTATAGGGACAACTGTATGCATCAAGGCTCCCTGTCCCCGACGGTTTCTGGGTTGTGTCGGAAGGACCCCCCTATCGCAGTCACTCACTTGGCGACGGTTCCAAATGCCATCGTGGAAAGGGGTTCAATACCGTTTGTATAGCACCTCGCTGTCCCAGTGTTAGGTACACATCAATGTCGTTGCCGAGTTGCTTAGGGCCTTGGATGAGCACTAGCATCATAATGAACTTCCACTTCATGCACAACCAAGGAGGAAGGTTATAGATACATAGTCACAGGCCAGGTGCTATGATTGCTGCTCTGCTCCCCAAAAGGATTAATGCCATCTGCACTTAAATCTAACCATACGTTACTTGCGTCATCTGCAAAGTCCTCCCACTTTCTCTCGATTTTTCTCCACTGCGACCCATCAGCGGGTACTCTCAACTTCCCGTATTTCTTACGGTCTTCTTTGTGCCATCGCATCAACTTGGCATGCTCTTTGTTTTGGAACAATGTTTCAACCGTGGTATTATAGGAGCATACCACATCACCTTGGCAGGAATCTTCTTCCTGGGGCGCTCGCCCTCAACATCACCAGGGTCATCGCGACTGATCTTATATCGCAATGCACCGCATACCGGGCATGCATTCAAATCCTCGTACTCACCGTGATAGAGGATGCAGTCATTAGGGCATGCATGTATCTTCTGCACCTCTAATCCTAGAGGGCAGACACCCTTCTTTGCTTCGTGCGTACTGTCGGGCAATTCGTTGTCCTTTGAAAGCATCTTCTTTAACATTATCAGCAACTTTTCAAATCCCTTGTTAGATACACCATTTTCTACCTTCCATTGCAGCAATTCCAATGTGGTGCCCAGCTTTTTCTTGTCATCTTCATAATTTGGGTACAACAATATCTTGTGATCCTCTAACATGCGCTGCAACTTTAGCTTCTCCTTTCACTTGCGCAGTTTCTCTTTGCATCGGCAATGGCCCGACCAAGATCATCAGTGGGCTCATCTGATGCCTCTTCTTCATCTTCTTCCCGCATTGCCGGCTCAGCTTCTTCCCCCATTGTAGTACCATCGTATTCAGGGAACCCATGGCCAGGATAGCTGTCATCATCCTCTTCTTCTTCATTCTCTTCCATTACAACCCGTCTTTCTCCGTGCTTGGTCCAACCGTTATAGTCGGACATGAAACCGGACGTAAACATGTAGACCTGAATGGTTCTTGAGTTAGAGTAATTTTGATCATTCTTACAGACAATACATAAAACAATCCGGCCGCTTGTTTGCCTCAGCCGCAAGCAGAAAAGTATGCACGCCATTAATGAACTAGGGAGAGCATCGGTCATCGTACATCCATTGCCGGCTCATCTTCATTACACAACACCGAAAAGAACAAATTATTACAAGTTCATACATAAAGTTCGTACACACTTATTCTCATAAAACAACATACAAACTCTCTAGCTAAAGCATTTAAATGCAACAACAAATGCGATCAAGATCGCAACTAAGGTAACAATTGATCCAACAGCATAATGTTACCAAGCCTCACTATCAACGACATATTTTCTAATCTTTGTAATCTTCAAGCGCATTGCATCCATCTTGATCTTGTGATCATCGATGACATCGGCAACATACAACTCCAGTTTCATCTTCTCTTCTTCAATTCTTTTCAATTTTTCTTTCAAATACTCGTTTTCTTTTTCAACTAAATTTAACTTCTCGACAAGAGGGTCGGTTGCATTTTCTGGTTCACATACCTCCTAGATAAAAATATCTATGTCAACTTGATGGGCATAATTGTCATAAACACGAAATGCAACAAATAGTTATAAAAGAGAATATACCACATCCAAATCATAAACTGAACGAGGGCCGACGGGGACGGATATCAAAACCATGCCACTATGTATAACAAACAACGTACGGGTAAGAAAATTATACAAGTAACTATCTAAATAACACAAACATGATTTTCTTTTTATAAAAAGGATAAGAACAAGAGGCTCACCAAGGTGGTGCCGGCGACGAGACGGTGCGGGCGATCGACGGTGGTTAGGTCGGGGACGGGAAGGCACTAAGCAAAACACACCTACATATGCAAACTAAGAAGTTAATTTGAGCTCAAATTGCATATAAATCAAATAAACTACCACATATAATTACTCCAAACTAAAACCCACAAATCACTATACTTATAGAGCCATGCAAGAGCTAATCTAGCAATGAGAGATGAAAGGACAAAGTTGTTAACCTTTGTGAACACTTGGATGGATGGGTGCCTTCAAATCTTGACAAATTTTGGCAAAAATGGAGGTGAGCTCGAGCTAGCATGAGGGCAAGAAAACAGAGAGGAGGGAAAAAACAGAGGGCTTCGGCTCAGGCTGGACGAAGCACTATATATAGTGATCTCTTTAGTCCCGGTTGGTTATACCAACCGGGACTAAAGGTGCACCACTAGTCCCGCTTTATGACATGAACCGGGACTAAATGTGCTTGTGGGGCTCCAGCCTGACACCAGCCTGCCACCACCCCTTTAGTCCCGGTTTGTGTCACGAACCGGTACTAGAGGTTCAACACGAACCGGGAATAATGATGCCCGCCCCCTAGCCGTTGGAACCGGGACTAATGGGGCTCACGTAAAGTCGTTTTTCTACTAGTGTGCAATGGTCTTGATATCCGTCCCCATCGGCCCTTGTCCGGTTTATGATTCGGATGTGGTATATTCTCTTTTATAACAATTTGTTGCATTTCGCGTTTATGACATTTATGCCCATCAAGTTGACATAGATATTTTTATCTAGGAGGTATGTGAACCGGAAATTGCAACCGACCCTCTTGTCGAGAAGTTAAATTTAGTTGAAAAAGAAAACGAGTATTTGAAAGAAAAATTGAAAAGAATTGAAGAAGAGAATATGAAATTGGAGTTGTATGTTGCCGATGTCATCGATGATCACAAGATCAAGATGGATGCAATGCGCCTGAGGATTAGAAAGACTAGAAAATATGCCGTTAATAAAGAGGCTTGGCATCACTACGCTGTTGGATCAATTGTTACCTTAGTTGCGATCTTGATCGCATTTATTGTTGTATTTGAATGCTTTAGCTATATATAGTTGTATGTTGTTTTATGAGAATAAGTGTGTATGAACTTTATGTATGAACTTGTATTATTTGGTCTTTTTGGTGTTGTGTAATGAAGATGAGCCGGCAATGTATGTACGATGACCGACGCTCTCCCCAGTTCATTGATGGCGTGCATACTTTTCTGCTTGCGGCTGAGGCAAACAAGCAGGATGGTTTTATGTGTTGTCCATTTGCTGTCTGTAAGAATGATAACAATTACTCTAGCTCAAGAGACACTCAGGTCCACCTGTTTACATCTGATTTCATGTCCGGCTATAATGTTTGGACCAAGCACGGAGAAAGAGGGGTTCTAATGGAAGAGAATGAAGAATAAGATGATGATGACAACTGTCCTGGTTTCATGTTCCCTAAATACGATGGTACTACAATGGGGGAAGAAGCTGAAGAAGAGGCATCAGATGAGCCCGCTAATGATCTTGGTCGGGCCATTGCTGATGCAAAGAGAATATGCGCAAGTGAAAAGGAGAAGTTGAAGTTGTAGCGCATGTTAGAGGATCACAAGAAATTGTTGTACCCAAATTGCGAAGATGACAAGAAAAAGCTGGGTACCACACTGGAATTGCTGCAATGGAAGGCAGAGAATGGTGTAATTGACAAGGGATTTGAGAAGTTGCTGAAAATGTTAAAGAAGATGCTTCCAAAGGACAACAAATTGCCCGACAGTACATACGAAGCAAAGAAGGTTGTCTGCCCTCTAGGATTAGAGGTGCAGAAGATACATGCATGCCATAATGACTGCATCCTCTACCGCGGTGAGGAGTACGAGAATTTGAATGCATGCCCGGTATGCGGTGCGTTGCACTATAAGATCAGCCGCGATGACCCTAGTGATGTTGAGGGTGAGTGCCCCAGGAAGAGGATTCCTGCCAAGGTGATCTGGTATGCTCCTATAATATCACGGTTGAAACATTTGTTTCAAAACAAAGAGCATGTCAAGTTGATGCGATGGCACAAAGGAGACCGTAAGAAAGACGGGAAGTTGAGAGTACCCGCTGACGGGTCGCAGTGGAGAAAAATCGAGAGAAAGTGGTGGGACTTTGCAGATGATGCAAGGAACATATGGTTTGGTTTAAGTGCAGATGGCATTAATCCTTTTGGGGAGCAGAGCAGCAATCATAGCACCTGGCCTATGGCTCTATGTATTTATAACCTTCCTCCTTGGTTGTTCATGAAGCAAAAGTTCATTATGATGCCAGTGCTCATCCAAGGCCCCAAGCAAACCCGGCAATGACATTGATGTGTATCTAAGGCGATTAGTTGAAGAACTTTTACAGCCGTGGAACAAAAAAAGTGTATATGTGTGGGATGAGCACAAACAGCATGAACTTGACCTATGAGCGTTGCTGTTTGTAACCATCAATGATTGGCCTGCTCTTAGTAACCTTTCAGGACAGACAAACAAGGGATACCCCGCATGCATGCACTGTTTAGATGATACCGAAAGTATAAATTTGGATAAATGTAAGAAGAATGTGTACCTGGGACATCATCGATTTCTTTCGATCAAAGCATCTCTTAAGAAAGAAAGGCAAGAATTTCAAAGCTGAGGCAGATCACCGGAAGAAGCCTCGCCACCATACTGGTGATGATATACTTGATATGGTCAAGGATTTAAACGTAATCTTTGGGAAGGATCCCGGCGGACAATCTATTCCAAATGACGCTGACGGACACGCACCCATGTGGAAGAAGAAATCTATATTTTGGGACCTACCCTATTGGAAAGACCTACACGGACACGCAGTAAGAGCAGATCGACACACTTAGCCTGGAAAGGGCGTCTCAGCGGCAGCAGCAAGCAGATCTAGCATTGGATAGCCCGGTCCCATCTAGGCCAAAAAGCAGCGTCGGTTCCACGGGGGTCCCGGCCGATGATGCACTGCTGGCTCGCTACCCCGTGGATGATATCAAAGAGACGACAACTTGTGAGCTACACATGAAACTGAAGAACATATCCATGAAGATGGCGGACGGCTATGCTTTACCAAACCCCCCTGATGCAACCTTCCATGGCAATCCGATTCCAGCTGGCTATTATCATGTTAGGGTGGATGAAGTGATGTCGGGATATGACTTACTAGAGCTTGACTTTCCTAGAGGTGAAGCGGAAAAGACATTGGGAGAAGTCATACGTGGTCTCTGCGTATGGAGAAAGGAATGCATCATCTTTCCATGGCCACCGACTCCTCCTCCAAGTCCGCCATGTGAGCCGACTCCACCCCACCCTGAGATGGAGCGCAGCGCTAGTCCGCCACCGCGTTAGTCGACTCCACCCCACCCTAAGACGGAGCGCAGCGCTAGTCCGCCACCGCGTTAGTCGACTCCACCCCACCCTGAGACGGAGCGCAGCGCTAGTCCGCCACCGCATCAGCCGACTCCACACCACCCCGAGACAGAGCCCAACACGAGTCCACCATATCAATCTCGGGCGCGTCAGCCTTCTCCAAAGTGGAAGAGAGCGCCAACGAAGAAACCCGACCCTCCTTCCAAAAAGAAGTTGGCTTACGACATGACTGACGGGGAAAACGTAGCCCAAGTGGCTGCCGAAGTGAAGGCCCATTTTGCACAAAAACCGCCCCCACCGCTAAAGGATAAATTACTTGAGAATGTCATACAACCCTTTGTGGATCTTGCTAAACCGGCTGTGGAGAAAAGCAAATCAGACTATGAGTGCTCTATTAGCAAGTCATATCGTGCACAAAAAGATAAGGAGTCGAGCCTTACAGGTAGTAATAAATGCGGGAAAACTGTTCCCCAGCTGGGAGAACCAGTAATGCAATCGATCCCCCCGCTCAAGGTAAGTAGCGCTGGTAAGCTGGTAATAACCAACGCTGCTAGAGAGATGGCTAGAGAGGACGGTGTCACTTTTGAACAACTCCTAGGCATCGAGGATCTCCCCATGATTCAAGAGGAGGAACTAGCATGGAAATATGTCGCCGGGAACCCTCTGGTCAGGCCTGAGGAGGTCCCGCTTCTATCAACCCAAATGCGCAGATTGCATGACTGGTACATGAGAGAAATAAAGAACATGCGAGATAGCCTCATGGTGAAAGTCAAGCCAGAGCATTACTTCAATGGAAAAGATTTGTGGATTGAGTTTGAAGAAATGTTTCAGTTATTCAATCAAGAAGCACTCGACAAATCTCTCGTCAGTTGCTATTGTCTTTAAGTGATTTCTGATGGAAATATGCCCTAGAGGCAATAATAAAATGGTTACTATTATATTTCCTTAATCATGATAAAGGTTTCTTATTCATGCTAAATACATGTGTCGATACATAAACAAATACCGTGTCCCTAGTGAGCCTCTACTAGACTAGCTCGTTGATCAACAGATGGTTAAGGTTTCCTAACCATAGACATGAGTTGTCATTTGATAACGGGATCACATCATTAGGAGAATGATGTGATGGACAAGACATATCCGTTAGCATAGCATTTGATCGTTTAGTTTATTGCTACTGCTTTCTTAATGTCAAATACAAGTTTCTTCGACCATGAGAACGTCCAACTCCTGGACACCGGAGGAATACCTTGTGTGCTATCAAACATCACAACGTAACTGGGTGATCATAAAGATGCTCTACAGGTATCTCCGAAGGTGTCTGTTGAGTTGGCGTGAATCGAGATTGGGATTTGTCATTCCGTATGACGGAGAGGTATCTCTGGGACCTCTCGGTAATACACATCACAAGAAGCTTGCAAGCAAAGTGACTAAGGAGTTAGTTGCAAGATGATGTATTATGGAATGAGTAAAGAGACTTGCCGGTAACGAGATTGAACTAGGAATAGAGATACCGACGATCAAATTTCGGGCAAGTAACATACTGACAGACAAAGGGAATTACGTATGTTGTCATAAAGGTTCAACCGATAAAAGATCTTCATGGAATATGTAGGAATCAATATGGGCATCCCGGTCCCGCTATTGGTTATTTACCGGATAGGTGTCTCGGTCATGACTACATAATTCCCGAACCCGTAGGGTCACACGCTTAACGTTCGTTGACGCTAGTGTAGTATTGGGATATTTGATGAGTGGTAACCAAATGTTGTTCGGAGTCCTGGATGAGATCCCGGAAGTCACGAGGAGTCTCGGAATGGTCGAGAGGTAAAGATTTATATATGGGAAGTCATATTTTGGGTTCCCGAAAAAGGTGCAGTTTTTTCGGTATTGTACTTGGAAGCTTCCAGAAGGTTCCGGAGGATTCCGGAGGGGTCCTGAAGTCCACAAGTGGGTCCACCATGACCCATGGGCTAGCATGGGCTGTGGGGAGGCTCCCTGACCTTATTTGGCTAGGCGCACCAAGTCCTCGAAAGCCCATGTGGCTAGGGAAGGCAAAAAATGAAGGAGTCCTAGTAGGAATAGGATTGAACTTGGAGTCCAAGTCCTCTCCCCCTTAGCTGCACCCTAGGGCTTGGAGGGGCTATTTCCTACACCCTCCACCTATATATATAGGGGAGGGGGATCCACAAAAGGACAAACCAAGCCCTTGGCGCCCCTCTCTCTCTCCCGTTACTCCGTAGTTCCACCGCCTCGTCCCGACAACGCTTAGCGAAGCGCTGTCGGTGCTCCACCACCACCATCACCACCACGCTATCGTGTTGGTTGTGATCCCATATACTTCTCCTCTCCCTCTTGCTGGATCAAGAAGGAGGAGACTTCATCGAGACGCACATGTGCTAAACTCCGAGGTGCCGTCCGTTTGGCACTAGATCGGTTGGATCGTGATCGGATCACAAAGAGTACGACTACATCAACCGCGTGATAAATGCTTCTGCTTAGAGATCTACAAGGGTATGTAGATGCTCTCCCCCTCTTGTAGCAATGCATCTCCATGGATAGATCTTGCGTGTGCGTAGAATTTTTTTTGTTTTCCATGCAACGTTCCCCAACACTGGCATCATGAGCCAAGTCTATGCGTAGATGATATGCACGAGTAGAACACAAAGGAGTTGTGGGCCGTGATGTTCATACTGCTTACCAACAAAGTCTTATTTTGATTCGGCGGCATTGTGGGATGAAGCGGCCCGGACCAACCTTACATGTCCACGTAGATGAGACCGGTTCCACCGACTGACATGCAACTTGTTCTACATAAAGGTGGCTGGTGTGTGTCTGTTCACTACTAGGGAAAACCTTATACAATAAATCTTACCAGTAGCGCATGTTAAAATGAGGCACTACTGCTACTTAGCAGTAGTGCGTGGTCAGAAAGGGCACTACTGCTATTCACTTAGCAGTAGCGCGGCAGGAATAAAACACGCTACTACTATAATTGCCACACCGTTGCCGACATGCTAGGTATATTAGTAGCGCCCTTCTGCAAACCGTGCTACTGCTAACAAATTAGTAGTAGCGCGCTTTTAGGGTAGGGCGCTACTGCTAAGTTTGAACTTGTCCATAGGGCGGGCCCAGCTTAGCAGTAGCGAGTCTGTGAGGAGCGTGCTACTGCTACGGATTTTAGCAGCAGCGCGTTTTCCTTTCCCACGCTACTGCTAAAGCTATTTTGACATAACCCCCCGTGCGGGCTTCCCTCCTCTGCTTCCTCCCCCAATTCCCCACTCTCTCTTCTCCCCCTGTCGCCGCCACTGGAGGCCCTGCCCTCGCCCTCACCCTCGCGGGAGCCCCTACCCTTGCTCTCCGCCGGAGTCTGCCCTCGATGTCGCCGCGCGCCTGTGCCTCCTCCTCGACCTCGCCGGAGCCCCTGCCCTCGCTCTACGCCGCCGTCTCCCTCGACCCCGCCTCGCCGCCGTCTCCCTCGACCCCGCCTTGCCGCGTCTTGGTGGCGCCGTCTCCCCCGACCCCATCTCTCTTTCCTCACTCTGTAAGCACTCTCCCCTCCCCTCTTCTCTGCTCTCTGCTCTCTGCTCTCTCTCTCTCTCTCTTATTATGAACCCTAGATATTTAGTGCTAGTTAGTATGAACCCTAGGCTATTTTTTAGTACTAGTTATTTAATTAGAATTAGTATGAACCCTAGTTAATTAGGTAGTATGAACCCTAGTTAAAAAAACCCTAGGACAGATTAGTGGCTACTTTTTAGTGGTAGTTAGTATGAACCCTAGGTTTCAAACTATTGCTATTTTTCAGTTAAAGCAATTGTTGCTATTTAATTTTTTTAGTTAAAGAAATTGTTGCTATTTAAAAAAAATAGAATCAGTATGAACCCTAGTTAATTAGGTGGTATGAACCCTATTAAAAAAACAGAATTTGGACATGTGATATATTTTTCTTCAAGTTCTAAAAAAACAGAATTTGGACATGTGATATAATTAGGTGGTATGAACCCTATTTCAAAAAACTTGCATTTTTCTTTAAGTTCTATATTTTTCTTCCTGTTATATGCAAATTTGAAGTGGACATGTGATATGTGGACATGTGATTTGGACATGTCATATTTGGAATTTGGACATGTGATGTTTTGGACATGTCATATTTGGAAAATGATGATTATGTGTAGGGTAAATGATCCGAGCGGTTCTCGGGCGCCAGCGATAAAGGGTTCAAAAGCAGACATGAAGCATAAGCTAGTTACTTGAGGTTCACGGTAACGCGAGAGAGGATTCATAATCGCTGCCTCATGTACTGCATAGTTCGGCTCTACCTCATAGTGATAGCTCTTCTTGTCTATATCATTGTTTAGATGGATGACGATGTAGTTACAAGTATTCCAGACATCTCATAACATGTATCACTATTTCGAGATGATGACGAGAGACATCATTTTGTGTTGGATGATGATTATGATGATGACATGATCGATTTGATGAGAATATTTGTATGTGTATGATATGATCAGATTTGTATGTGTATGATATGCTAGAGACTATTGTATAAAACCCTAAACAAAATTCAGCAGCACAAAATATGGAGCAGATTTTTTTTTTAGAAACTAATAACAGTAGCACGGGGTATGGCTTTAGCAGCAGCGAGGTCTTAGCAGTAGCACCTTTTATACTAGGGCGCTACAGATATTAGTAGCAGCGCATTTTTGCGATGACCGCTACTGCTATCCCTAGATAGCAGTAGCGCGGGACAACACGCGCTATTGCTAAGCATTAGCTGTAGCGCCGTATCAGTAGCGTGGCTGCCCGTGCTACTGATAAGCATTTGACCCGCGCTACTGCTAGGCTTTTCTCTAGTAGTGGTTTCTCCTACTTTCATGGAATCGAATTTGACTACGGCCGGTCCTTGCAGAAGGTTAAAACAGCAAACTTGATAATCACTGTTGTAGTTTTTGCGTAGGTAAGAATGGTTCTTGCTAGTTGCCCATAGCAGCCACGTAAAACTTGCAACAACAAAGTAGAGGACGTCTAACTTGCTTTTGCAGGGCATGTTGTGATGTGATATGGTTAAGACGTGATGTGATATACGTTGTTGTATGAGATGATCATGTTTTGTAATACCGACAACTAGCAAGAGCCTTAGGGTTGTCTTTTAATTATTGTATGACCCGCGTTCAATCATTAAGCGCCATGTAATTGCTTTACTTTATCGCTATGCGTTAGCAATAGTTGTAGAAGCAATAGTTAGCGAGACGGCCCCAACGCAACGATGGAGATCAAGGTGTCGAGCCGGTGACAATGGAGATCATGACATTGCTTTGGAGATGGAGATCAAAAGCACAAGATGATGATGGCCATATCATGTCACATATTTTGATTGCATGTGATGTTTATCCTTTATGCATCTTATTTTGCTTAGAATGACGATAGCATTATAAGATGATCCCTTCACTTAATTTCAAGATAAAAGTGTTCTCCCTGAGTATGCACCGTTGCCAAAGTTCTTCGTTTCGAAGCACCTCGTGATGATCGGGTGTGATAGATTCTACGTTCACATACAATGGGTGTAAGCCAGTTTTACACACACGGAATACTTGGGTTAAACTTGACGAGCCTAGCATGTACAGACATGGTCTCGGAACATTGGAGACCGAAATGTCGAACATGAGTCATATAGTAGATATGATTAACATGAAGATGTTCACCATTGAACACTATCCCATCTCACATGATGATCAGACATGGGTTAGTTGATTTGGATCATGTATCACTTAGACAACTTGAGGGATGTTGATTTAAGCGGGAGTTCATTAGTAATTTATTTACTGAACTAAAATTTATCATGAACATAGTCAAAATGTATTTGCAAATTATGTTGTAGATCAATAGCTCGCGATGTAGCTCCCCTGTTTTTGATATGTTCGTAGAGAAAACTAAGTTGAAAGATGATGATAGCAATAATGCGGACTGGGTCCGTGATCCGAGGATTATCCTCATTGCTGCATCGAAGAATTATGTCCTTGATGCACCACTAGGTGACAGACCTGCCGCAGGAGCTGATGCAGACGTTATGAATGTTTGGCAAGCTCGATTTGATGACTACTTGATAGTTTAGTGCGCCATGCTTTATGGCTCAGAATCGGGGCTCCGAAGACATTTTGAATGCCATGGAACATATGAGATGTTCCAAGAGCTGAAATTGGTATTTTAGGCTCATGCCCGTGTTGAGAGGTATGAGGCCTCTAACAAGTACTTTGCCTACAAGATGGAGGAGAATAGCTCAGCCAGTGAGCATGTGCTCAGAATGTCTGGGTACTATAATCGCTTGAATCAAGTGGGAGTTAATATTCCAGATAAGATTGTGATTGACAGTTTTCTCCAGTCACTATCACAAAGCTACTAGAGCTTCGTGATGAACTATAATATGCAAGGGATGACGAAAACGATTCCCAAGCTCTTCGCGATGCTGAAATCGGCGGAGGTAGAAATCAAGAAAGAGCATCAAGTGTTGATGGTTAACAAGACCACCAATTTTAAGAAAAAGGGCAATGGAAAGAAAGGGAACTTCAAGAAGAACAGCAAGCAAGTTGCCGCTCTCATGAAGAAGCCCAAAGCTGGACCCAAGCCTGAAACTAAGTGCTTCTACTGCAAAGGAAATTGTCACTTGAAGCGGAACTGCCCCAAATACTTGACAGATAAGAAGGATGGCAAAGTAAACAAAGGTATATTTGATATACATGTTATTGATGTGTACCTTATTGGTGCTCATAGTAGCCCCTGGGTATTTGATACCGTTTAGTTGCTAAGATTAGTAACTCAAAATAGGAGTTGCAGAATAAACGGAGACTAGTTAAGGGCCAGGTGACGATGTGTGTTGGAAGTGTTTCCAAGATTGATATGATCACCATCTCACACTCCCTCTACCTTCAGGATTAGTTTTGAGCCTAAATAAATGTTATTTGGTGTTTGCGTTGAGCATGAACATGATTAGATCGTGTTTATTGCAATATGGTTATTCATTTAAGTCAGAGGATAATTGTTGTTCTATTTTCATGAATAAAACCTTCTATGGTGATACACCCAATGTGAATGGTTTATTGAATCTCGATCGTAGTGATACACATATTCATAATATTGATGCCAAAAGATGCAAAGTTGATAATGATAGTGCAACATACTTGTGGCACTCCCGTTTAGGTCATATTGGTGTAAAGCGCATGAAGAAACTCCATGCGGATGGACTTTTGGAATCACTTGATTATGAATCATTTGATACTTGCGAACCATGCCTCATAGGTAAGATGACTAAAACTCCATTCACTGGAACAATGGAGCGAGCTAATGACTTATTGGAAATAATACATACCGATGTATGTGGTCCGATGAGTGTTGAGGCACGCGGCTGGTATCATTATTTTCCGACCTTCACAGAAGATTTGAGTAGGTATGGATACATCTACTTAATGAAACACAAGTCTGAAACATTTGAACAGTTCGAATAATTTTAGAGAGAAGTGGAGAATCATCGTAACAAGAAAAAAGTTTCTACGATCTGATCACGGAGGGAATATTTGAGTTATGAGTTTGGCCTTCATTTAAGACAATGTGGAATTGTTTCACAACTCACGCCACCTGGAACACCAAAGCGTAATGGTGTGTCCGAACATCATAACCGTACTTTATTAGATATGGTGCGTCATATGATGTCTCTTACCGATTTGCCACTATCATTTTGGGGTTATGCGTTAGAGAGAGCCGCATTCACGTTAAATAGGGCACCGTCTAATCCGTCGAGATGACACTGTATGAACTATGCTTTTGCAAGAAACCTAAGCTATCATTTCTTAAAGTTTGGGGATGCGACGCTTATGTCAAACAACTTCAGCCTGATGAGCTCGAACCCAAATCAGAGAAGTGTGTCTTCATAGGAAACCCTAAAGAAACTATTGGGTATAGCTTCTACCATAGTTCCGAAGGCAAGATCTTTGTTGCCAAGAATGGGTCCTTTCTAGAGAATGAGTTTCTCTCGAAAGAAGTGAGTGGGAGAAAAGTAGAACTTTTTTTGGGCAAGAGGAAAGTAGAACTTGATGAGGTAGTTGTACCTTCTCTCAAATTGGAAAGTATCACATCAGAGAAAACCATTCCTGTGATGCCTACACCAACCGAAGAGGAAGCTAATGATAATGATCATGAAACTTTGGATCAAGTTACTACTAAAACTCATAGATCGACTAGAGCACATACCGCACTAGAGTGGTACAGTAATCCTATCCTGGAAGTCATGTTGTTAGACAATGGCGAACCTATGAACTATGAAGAAGCTATGATGATCCCAGATTCCGACAAATGGATAGAGGCCATGAAATCTGAGATATGATCCATGTATGCGAACAAAGTGTGGACTTTGGTGGAATTGCCCGATGATCGGCAAGCCATTGAGAATAAATGGATCTTCAAGAGGAAGACAGACGCTGATGGTAATGTCACTGTCTACAAAGCTAGACTTGTCGCAAAAGGTTTTCGACAAAGTTCAAGGGGCTGACTACGATGAGACTTTCTCACCTGTAGCGATGCTTAAAAGTCTGTCAGAATCATGTTAGAAATTGCCGCATTTTATGATTATGAAATTTGGCAAATGGACGTCAAAACTGCAATCCTTAACGGGTTTCTTAAAGAAGAGTTGTATATGATGCAACCAGAAGATTTTATCGATCCTAATGGTGCTAACAAAGTGTGCAAGATCCAGCGATCCATCTATGGACTGGTGCAAGCATCTCGGAGTTGGAATATACGCTTTGATGAGGTGAATAAAGCATTTGGTTTTATGCAGACTTACGGTGAAGCCTGTATTTACAAGAAAGTGAGTGGGAGCTCTGTAGCATTTCTGATATTATATGTGGATAACATATTGCTGATTAGAAGTGATATAGAATTTCTGGATAGCATAAAAAGATATTTGAATAAGAATTTTTCAAAGAAAGGCCTCGGTGAAGCTGCTTACATATTGGGCATCAAGATCTATAGAGATAGATCAAGACGCTTGATAAGACTTTCGATGAGTACATACCTTGAGAAGATTTTGAAGGAGTTCAAAATGGATCAGTCAAAGAAGGAGTTCTTGCCTGAGTTGTAAGGTGTGAAGTTGAGTAAGACTCAAAGCTCGACCACGACAGAAGAAAGAGAAAGAACGAAGGTCGTCCCCTATGCCTTAGCCATAGGCTCTATACGGTATGCCATGCTGTGTGTCGCACCTGATGTGTGCCTTGCCACGTGTCTGGCAAGGGAGTACAAGAGTGATCCAGAAGTGGATCACTAGACAGCAGTAAAAAATTATCCTTAGAGGAATAAGGAAATGTTTCTTGGTTATGGAGGTGATAAAGAGTTCATCGTAAAGGGTTACATCGATGCAAGCTTTGACACTGATCTAGATGCCTCCGAGTCTCAATCTGGATATGTATTGAACATGGGAGCAATTAGCTAGAGTAGCTCTATGCAGAGCATTGTAGACATAGAAATTTTCAAAGTACACACGGATCTGAATGTTGCAGACCCGTTGACTAAAACATCTCTCAGAAGCAAAACATGATCACACCTTAGAACTCTTTGGGTGTTAATCACATGGCGATGTGAACTAGATTATTGACTCTAGTAAACTCTTTGGGTGTTAATCACATGGCGATGTGAACTATGGGGGTTAATCACATGGCAATGTGAACTAGATTATTGACTCTAGTAAACTCATTGGGTGTTAATCACATGGCGAGGTGAGCTAGATTATTGACTCTAGTGCAAGTGGGAGACTGATGGAAATATGCCCTAGAGGCAATAATAAAATGGTTATAATTGTATTTACTTAATCATGATAAAGGTTTATTATTCATGCTAGAATTGTATTGATCGGAAACTTAAATACATGTGTGGATACATAAACAAATACCGTGTCCCTAGTGAGCCTCTACTAGACTAGCTTGTTGATCAACAGATGGTTAAGGTTTCCTAACCATAGACATGAGTTGTCATTTGATAACGGGTCACATCATTAGGAGAATGATTTGATGGACAAGACATATCCGTTAGCATAGCATTTGGTCGTTCAGTTTATTGCTACTCTTTCTTAATGTCAAATACATGTTTCCTCGACCATGCGATCATGCAACTCCTGGATACCGGAGGAATACCTTGTGTGCTATCAAACATCACAACGTAACTGGGTGATCATAAAGATGCTCTACAGGTATCTCCGAAGGTATCTTTGAGTTGGCGTGAATCGAGATTGGGATTTGTCACTCCGTATGACGGTGAGGTATCTCTGGGCCCTCTCGGTAATACACATCACAAGAAGCTTTCAAGCAAAGTGACTAAGGAGTTAGTTGCAAGATGATGTATTACGGAATGAGTAAAGAGACTTGTCGGTAACGAGATTGAACTAGGTATAGAGATGCCGACGATCGAATCTCGTGCAAGTAACATACTGACAGACAAAGAGAATTACGTATGTTGTCATAAAGGTTCAACCGATAAAAGATCTTCGTGGAATATGTAGGAATCAATATGGGCATCCAAGTACCGCTATTGGTTATTGACCGGAGAGGTGTCTTGGTCATGACTACATAATTCCCGAACACGCAGGGTCGCACGCTTAACGTTCGTTGACGCTAGAGTAGTATTGGGATATTTGATGAATAGTAACCAAATGTTGTTCGGAGTCCCGGATGAGATCCCGGACGTCATGAGGAGTCTCGGAATGGTGCAGAGGTAAATATATATATATATGGGAAGTCATACTTTGGGTTCCGGAAAAAGGTGCGCAGTTTTTTCGTATTGTACCAGGAAGCTTCCAGAAGGTTCCGGAGGATGTCGGAGGGGTCCGGAAGTCCACAAGTGGGTCCACCACAACCGAAGGGCTAGCATGGACTACGGGGAGGTGCCTTGGTCTTATTGGGCTAGGCGCACCAAGTCCTCAAAAGCCCATGTGGCTAGGGAAGGCAAAAAAAGGAAGGAGTCCTAGTAGGAATAGGATTGGACTTGGAGTCCAAGTCCTCTCCCCCTTATCTGCGCCCTAGGCTTGGAGGGGATGTTTCCCATGCCCCACCACCTATATATAGATGGGAGGGGCGCCCCGAGAGGACGCACCAAGCCCTTGGCGCCTCTCTCTCTCCCGTTACTCTATAGTTCCACCGCCTCTTCCCGGCGACACTTAGCGAAGCGCTGTCGGTGCTCCACCACCACCATCACCACCACGCTGTCGTGTTGGTTGTGATCCCATCTACTTCTCCTCTCCTGCTTGCTGGATCAAGAAGGAGGAGACGTCATTGAGCCGCACGTGTGCTAAACTCGGAGGTGCCGTCCGTTCGGCACTAGATCGGTTGGAACGTGATCGGATCGCGAAGAGTACGCCTATATCAACCGCGTGATAAATGCTTCAGCTTAGCGATCTACAAGGGTATATAGATGCTCTCCCCCTCTCGTAGCTATGCATCTCCATGGATAGATCTTGCGTGTGCATAGAAAAAAAATTTGTTTTCCATGCAACGTTCCCCAACAATTTCTTTCTGTAATATAAGTCTCTAGTTGTGCTCGTTCATTGCCTGTAATTATCCTCACTATATTCGTTTGTGTGGTATTATGCAGAATGTAGATTTATGAAATGAAAAGAGATGGAGTCTATGGCATTGGGTTTATTGACCCAAATTCCGTTAATGAAGGTGTGTTGGAAATCAGCGCAAAAGACACATAGAGTAGTTTGCTAATGTTTTTGAAGGAACTACATGCCAAACCAGAAATACTACTTCCTTACAACTTCGGGTGAGTGTTACTGTCTTGTACTACAAATTCTATTTTGCTTACTAGATGTTAATAAGTGTAGTTGATGAGTTATGCACATGCCCTCTTATACAAACGTGTGCGCATGCAGTTTTCACTGGATCCTGCTAATCATTGAAATTGACGAGGGAAAAGTTCAAGTACTGGCCTCACTACTTAAAGAACCTAAAGAATACCACTGCCTGAAGTTGATGCTCGACAGGTAATTTCAATCATTGCCGGCCTCTTTAGTTCATTTCCAGATATCAACTAATTAATAACTCCTTTATTCATTTTCTTTGCTGGGCAGGGCAGGGTTTCTGCAAAGTTCATCGAAGAGGTTGTTGGCCCATGGAAACCAAAGCTGAAATGGTGGCGACCCAGGGTAATTAAGTAGTACTAGCGATGTCCGCGCATCTCTTTAATTCTAGTTTCAATACCATTATAATTCTTGATTAATTATTATCTGATTGAATTCTATTCTCGTAAAGTGAATGAGGCAAGCGTTGGGGAATAATTTATGTGCATACTACATTTGTGAGAACATTTGCTTTATGACAGAAAGGAGCAAAGATATAAGAAATATTTTGGTACGTAAACACAATTCACTATTCTTTTTATCATGATCTAATATATATACACACAACTAATATATTCATATTGATCTCCTTCTTTAAAGATGCAAGACATGCGGGATCAGCTCCTACCAATGGACCGCATACGAGCACTTCAAGAGGAAATTTCGGGATTTTTCCTTGAGCAAGCATAGCTCTCGACGGAGAATACCATTACACCTAATGCCTGCATGTAATGATCTGCAAATTGTAGGAGAAACTGTATATACCAAATTGTATATATATATATATATGTGTGCGTGTGTGTATGCATATGGTCGTACGAGAAATTCTATGATATATTATTGGTCGTACGAGAAATTCTATTATATATACATGACATGTGCATTATGTAGTAGCGTAAAATATGTTTGAAATGAAAAAGAATTAAATGGAAAACACAAAATGAAAAGGAGAAATAAACAATAAACCCTAAACCCCTAAACATTTTAGTCCCGGTTGGTGTCACCAACCTGGACTAAAGGACCCCCAACCCCCGGCGCGCGCTCGGGCCACGTGGTGGGCCTTTAGTCCTGGGTCGTGGCCAACCGGGACTAAAGGGTGGGGGCCTTTAGTCCCGACTTATTAGTCCCGGTTGGTGAACCGGGACTAAAGGCCCTTACAAACTAGGACTAATGGCCGATCCTCTACTAGTGGATGTGGATGTTGAGAGAACTAGAAGTAATGACATATGTTTTGTACGGGGTGAAAAATCTCTACTCCTAAAGGAGGAGTCCATAGGTCATTTCGTTCGTTCGTTCCCTCGTTCGCCCGCCTCTCGTATGATCTCCCTTAACCTCGACCAATTTTTTCCAAAGATGCCCCACCTCCCGATTGGTTCTTTCCTCCCAGCAGAAAATCGGTCAGGAAGAATCCATGGTCATTTCATTCGACCGAACGAAAGATCTCGCCACACCTCGGTCGATATTTTCCAAAGATAGCCCACCTCCCATTTTTAGTCTTCCCTACCAATTTCCTGCCATAACGATATGTTAGAAAAAACAAAGCCCACCCACCTGTTCCTCCTCCTTTCGTACTAGCCCCATGCATGATCTATTACGAAATAAAAACACATGTGATGCCGCCGCCGCCCCGGTCATCCTCTCCCACGTATCTCCTCCCGATAGATCATATTACCCTGCAGGGGTGTACTTCTTCACACATGCTCTCACCACTTACCACCATATACACATCATGTATCTCAGCAACCTTCAAGACGAAGCCTGGCGAGGGTGTCGGCGACAACCTGACTAACCACACAAGACTCTAGTCCAGGTTTATCACCTATCTGAGGCTGAACCCGCAAGTGAAGTCTGGCCGAAGTTTCCATCACGGCCTCAAATGATGTGTGTAGGGTTCCCAAGTCCACCATCCGGGTGCCACTTGGTACACCAGGCCAAGGTGCCTAGTCTATCCCAAGCCCACATGTACTGGGTGCCACTTGGTAGACTACTAGCACTACCTACAAACACCAGAAACTAGTTGCAACTCCTGTACAGAGATCAAGTTGATTACGTTGTCTTCCTTGTCTAACTTCAACTAATTTGCTCAAGTTTGAAAATAATTAATGGGTATTCACAATCATAAAAGATTTCCAAGATAATATATTTGTATGTGAAAGTTCTCTTCCTTATACTAATCAGTCATGAATTGATTGTATGACCAATATATTGTGATTGTCAAACTTCAATAGATTTCACTTTAAAACACAACGCGAAGCTATTACTAGGCATGATACAAGCATATGAAGCACATATAATTTCAAATTTATGATATTCAATTCATTCAATAATTTACTCTTAGGATATAAGTGAAGAACGAGAGTAAATGACAATCTACTCCAAAAAGATATAAGTGAAGATCAATGAGTAGTCAAACAATTAAGTAGCTATGTGAGGACTCTCTCTCTCTCTCTCTCATTTAAATGTTTCATATCTTAAGTATTTCATTCAAACATCAAACAAAAAAATAAAATGACATTCCAAGAATAGCACATCTCATGCAAAGAAGCAAAAATTTAGGGTCAACCGATACTAACCGATAATTGTTAATGAAGAAAGGTGGGATACCCACCGGGGCATCCCCAATCTTAGATTCTTGAGACTTCTTGGAATATTATCATGGGATGCTTTGGGCATCCCCAAGCTTGAGCTCTTGCGTCTCCTTAATTCCTCTCATATTACGGTTTCCCTAAATCTTAAAAACTTCATCCACACAAAACTCAACAAGAACTCGTGAGATAAGTTAGTATAAATCAATGCAAAACCTTATCATTCTCTACTATAGCTAATAACTAAAATTATAATTTAACATTGCATACTAAATGCCTCTGCATATTTAATACTCCTATCCGCAAATAGAATCAATAAACAAGCAAACATATGCAAATATAACATCAATTTGACTAAACAAAATAGTCTATAAAGGATGAATAAATATCCATACTTCCCTAACTCCAAAAATTCTGAAAAATTACGATGTGATAGAGAACTCATGCATTCTTACTGTGTAAAAATTTCAGATTTTTACCATGATCTAACTATTCAGAATTATTCAAGACATAACAGAAAACTTTCTATTTTCAAAAAGCAACACATAAACCTGCAAACTAAGCATGGTAAAGGATATACTTGACATTTTATTCAAATAAAAGACACAAACATTATTTTAAATAACAGCAAGCAAATCTCAACAAAAAAATGACGCTCCAAGCAAAACTCATATCATGTGACGAATAAAAATATACCTCCAAGTGAGGTTACCAATAATGTTGAAGATGAAAGAGGGGATGCCTTCCGGAGCATCCCCAAGCTTAGAAGCTTGAGTCTTCCTTGAATATTACCTCGGGGTGCCTTGGAAATCCCCAAGCTTAGGATCTTGCTGCTCCTTATTCGCCTCATATCGATATCTCACCCAAAACTTGAAAACTTCAATCACACAAAATTTAACGAAACTTCGTGAGATAGGTTAGTATGATAAAGAACAAATCATTCACTTTGGTACTGTCAAGAAAAGGTTCATAATTGTTCTCACATAATGCCTACTGTACCATACAATTCCTACAATTTATATTGACCAATATAAGCTATAGAACTATAAAACAAGCAAACTATGCAGTGAAAATAGAATCTGTAAAAAACAGGACAATCTGTAATGATCTGAATAATCGGATACTTCTGTAACTCCAAAAATTCTGAAAAACCAGGACAACGTAGAAAATTTGTATATCAATCATGTGTACAAATTTCTGAATTTTTTGCCGCCCTAGTGAATTATCAAAATTCCTGTACTAAACGCAAAAGTTTTTGTTTTTGCATAGAATCAAGTCAACTATCATCCACACTATCCCAAATGCTTTACTTGGTACTTTATTGAAACAAAAGCTATGAAACCTGATTACTACAGTAGATTAATCATGTCGACACACAACAACAGTGGGTGGAAATATTGGGTTTTCTCCGAACAAGCGCTTTTTTAATGCCTTTTTAGTTAGGCATGATGATTTCAATGATGCTCACATAAAAGATAAAAATTGAATCATAAAGAGAGCATCATGAATCACATGAAAAACACATTTAGGCCTAACCCACTTCCTATGCATAGGGATTTTGTGAGCAAACAATTTATGGGAGCAAGAATCAACTAGCATAGGAAGGCAAAAAAAGCAAGACTTCAAGATTTTCAACTCATAGAGAGGAAACTTGATATTATTCAAATATCTACAAGCATATGTTCCACTCTCATAATAATTTTCAGTAGCATCACGAATGAATTCAACAATATAACTATGACATAAAGCATTCTTTTCATCATCCTCAAGCATAGAAAATTTATTATTCTCCACATAAGCAAAATTGTTCTCAGCAATAGTGGTGGGAGAAAACTCAACAAAATAACTATCATGAGATACTTGATTGATATAATAAAATTGAACATTAAAATAATGATCAAAAGTTTCATGGTTATATTTATTCTTTATAGCTTACATGTCGTCACAATAATCATCATAGATAGCAACTTTGTTGTCATAATCAATTGAAACCTCTTCCAAAATAGTGGATTCATCATTAAATAAAGTTATGACCTCTCCAAATCCACTTTCATAATTATTAAATAAGATTCAACACCCTCCAAAATAGTAGCATCATTATTACCTAGAGTTAACACTCTTCCAAACCCATTTTCATCATTGTAATCATCATAAATAGGAGGCATGTTATTATCATAACAAATTTGCACATCAAAACTTGGGGGACTAAAAATATCATCTTCATCAAACATAGCATCCCCAAGCTTATGGCTTGGCATATCATTAGCATCATGGATTTTCAAAGAATTCATATTAGCAACATTGCAATCATGCATATCATTCAAAGATTTTATGCCAAACATTTTATTGAATTCTTCTTCTATCAATTGAGCGTAATTTTCTGATGCATCATTTTCAAGAAAGACATGATAAAGATGAATAATATGAGGCAACCTCAATTCCATATTTTTGTAGTTTCCTTTCATAGACCAAACTAGTGATAAAACAAGAAACTAAAAGATTATATTGCAAGATCTAAAGATATACCTTCAAGCACTCACCTCCCCGGCAACGGCGCCAGAAAAGAGCTTGATGTCTACTATAAACCTTATTCTTGTAAACTCGTGTTGGGCTGATACATCTCCAACGTATCTATAATTTTTTTATTGTTCCAAGCTATTATATTATCATTTTTGGATGTTTTACATTATTTACTAGCAACTTTATATCATTTTTCGGGACTAACCTATTGACATAGTGCCCAGTGCCAGTTGCTGTTTTTTGCTTGTTTTTTACTTTGCAGAATATCCATATCAAACAAAGTCCAAATGCAGCGAAACATTTTGCAGATTTTTTCTGCCTAGAAGACACCCAGGAGGCCCAAGATGTGCACCAGAGGGGCCATATGGGGCCCACTAGGCACCAGGGCGTGCCAGGGCCCCCAGGCGTGCCCTGGTGGGTCGTGGGGCCCATAGGCGCACCCTCCACTGCCTCTCAGCTCTATAAATACTCTAATATTCCATAAACCCTAGGGGAGTCGACGAAACACAATTCTAGCCGCCGTAAGTTCCAGAACCACGAGATCCTATCTAGGGGCCTTTTCTGGCACTTTGCCGGAGGGGTCACCGATCACGGAGGGGTTCTTCATCATCTCCCTTGCCCCTCCGATGATGCGTGAGTAGTTTACCATAGACCTACGGGTCCTATAGTAGCTAGATGGCTTCTTCTCTTTTTTTGATCTTCAATACAATGTTCTCCTCGATGTTCTTGGAGATCTATTTGATGTAATGACTTTTTGCAGTGTGTTTGTTGGGATCCGATGAATTGCAAGTTTATGATCAGTTCTATCTATGAATATTATTTGAGTCTTCTTTGAAATCTTTTATGCATGATCTTTATAGCCTCGTATTTCTTCTTCGAAACTTTGGTTTGGTTTGGCCAACAAGATTGATTTTTCTTGCAATGGGAAGAGGTGCTTTGTGATGGGTTCGATCTTGTGATGCTTATTCTCAGTGACAGAAGGAGACATGACATGCATGTATCATTGCCATTAAGGATAAAAAGATGGGGTCTATTCCTACATGAATAGATCTTGTCTACATCATGTCATTGTTCTTATTGCATTACTCCATTTTTCCAAGAACTTACTACACTAGATGCATTCTGGATAGCGGTCGATGTGTGGAGTAATAGTAGTAGATGCAGGCAGGAGTCGGTCTATGAATCTTGGACGTGATGCCTATACACATGATCATTGCCTTGTATATCGTCATAATTATTTGCTCTTCTATCAATTGCCCAACAGTAATTTGTTTACCCACCGTATGCTATTTTCTCGAGAGAAGCCACTAATGAAATCTACGGCCCCCGGGTCTATTTCCTATCATATTATTTTCAGATCTATTATTCCAAAAACCCAAAAATACCTTGCTGCACTTTTTCTTTATTTTTGTGTGTTTTTGCAAGATCTATTTATCAAATCTCATACAATTTAATCTATCTCAATACTGAGGAGGGATTGACGACCCATCTTACGCCATGGGTTGCAAGTATTTGTTATTTGTGTGCAGGTGTTGTTTACATAGTGTTGCTTGGTTCTCCTACTGGATTGATAACCTTAGTTTCATAACTAAGGGAAATACTTACAGTTGTTGTGCTGCATCATCCTCTCCTTTTCGAAGAAATACCAACGCAGATACAAGCAATCATGGGCCTCTAAGCGCAAAGTTTTGTAGGACAGTAGCAATTTTCCCTCAAGTGGATTACCTAAGGTTTATCAATCCGTGGGAGGCATAGGATGAAGATGGTCTCTCTCAAACAACCCTGTAATCAAATACAAGAATTCTCTTATCTCCCCAACAGACCAAATACAATGGTAAATTGTATAGGTCTACTAGTTCGGTGAAGAGATGGTGATACAAGTGTAGTATGGATAGTAGATATAGGTTTTTGTAATATGAAAATAAAAAAATAGCAAGATAACAAGTGATAAAATGGAGCACAAACGGTATTGCAATGCTTGGAAACAAGGCCTAGGGTTCATACTTTTACTAGTGCAATCTCTCAACAATGCTAACATAATTGAATCATATAACAATCCCTCCACTTGCGACAAAGAGTCACTCCAAAGTTCCTATCAATAGCGGAGAACATAAGAAGAAATTATTGTAGGTAGAAAACCACCTCAAAGTTATCTTTCTGATCAATCTATTGAGCCATTTCTCACTACAGGAATCAACTAATTTGCCGTCTACCATAGCAGACAGCAAAGGACTAGGCCACCGACGGCAAACCACTTTGTTTTCTACCATGGATGACAAACACTTCCAGCACTGAAAGTCATGGTATTGACCTTATTTGCCGTCTGCATAGGGACAGCGAACGACAAAGAAGTTTGCCGTCCGCTTTCCTGCCAAGCTGACGGCAAAGATCATGGACGACAAAGAATAGCTGTTAGCCCCGTTAGGTGGCTAACGACAGACTTTGCCCATGGCGTCGCAAGGGTTCAGCCACATCGTGCACGGGACGAGCTACAGGGGTGGCGGCGACTCGGATGCAAGAGGCAACGACGCTACAATGCACTAGCGGGAGGGACAAAGAGCGCGACGGCCTCCTACGAGCTCCAGGAACTCGTGCGCATCACTGCCGAGATCTGGGCAGTACGGCAACACCGGGTTCAACAGACATGATGGACGGCAAGCTACGGTGGTTGTAGAGGAACATGCTCGAGCTTGAATTCAGGGACAAGGGAAGAGGGGTTCGATGCGGGTTCTCACAGCGGTCACGACGCAGTGGTCGGTGGGGCCGGGGACGGTCGAAGTGGCGGCAATCATTGGCGGCGACGATGATGTACGCAGTGACGACGAGCTCGATGGCGAGCGTACGGGCCTTCCTGGCTTGATTCACTAGTCGAGGACGAAGGAGGTGATGAAGAGGATGCTTCTGGACATCTTGGCGCGACAAAGGGAGGCTGGTGGCCGTCGGATCGATGCGATGAGGGTGGCGTCGGGTGTGTGTGGGGGAGAGAGCAACAGTGCGGGTAGGGGGAGGAAAAGGGGCTAGGGTTTGCCCCGGGGTCGCAGGGGTCAGTCTTATAGCCCAAGGGAGCCGGGGGATGGCCGACACGGCGCCACTGTTGGCCATGGTGGCCGGGATGGCCGCCACGATCTCTTGTATGTAGCAAGGTAGGGGATGGCTGGTTGTGGGCTGGGCCTTGTACTGTAGGAGTAGGCCGAGTGCATAATAGTTCCTTAGGACTTTTCTCTTATCTCTTTTTCTTTTCTGTCAAACATTGGAGTCACTGCTTTGCATTTCCTTTTAGTACCAAAGGAGTTTTGTTTTGAACAGAACTTGGCACATAGTTCTAACACAAAATCTTGAGATGGAACAAAAAGTTTGAGGTCAAAAGGAGTTGTCTAATCATTTTTAGAAAATGAAAAGGCCTATTCAATTGATGTTGGACCACTAAATTAATTCCCAGGGGCATTTTGGGAATCTAAATGAGGCTGGTTTTAACATGACAATGATCAGGGAATTTTTTAGGATAAAGTGAACATTTTAGTTTTACCGTTTGAAGAAATAAATATTTGACTTGCATTTTAAATTTGAATTTGAGTTTGGTTTGAAACAAAGTGAGGACTAGCAACTTAATTATGATGACATGGCATCATTAGGCATGAGATTACTATAGCATGATACTGGGGGTGTTACAAATCTCCTCCGCTGCAAGAAATCTCGTGCCGAGATTTAAGAGGTGGAGTAAGGGGGAAAGGTTTGGTTACGAAATTATAACGAGTCTTTTAGGTCTTAGTTGCTCTTCTCGAAGATGTCGATCCATAGCGTTGATGTCTTCATTTCTCTGCATCAATGCATCATGACGAAGTTGTCATCCTCCCTTCAGGATCTTCATCGTACTTACGGAGAAGACAAGAAGAAAAAAAATAACTTAGGAAGGACGGAGCTCGACACATGTTAGGTACCTGAGGGCTATCTCAGTGAACGAGGCATAGAGGCATCTCTCGAGTTGAAATCCAAGAAAGACATCGAGAGCAAATTAAGAAGGTGCAATAAGAAGTTTCAAGTGGGTAGGTAATCGTTCTTTGCCTGGAACAGAGTGTGAAAGGGATTCAGAGCAACGAGAATAATATTGCATCGGATACCAAAATAGATCCGTAGGAAGGTGGCTCGTGTGTTACCTACGAAGCCACGCGTGAGGAATAACTTTCAAAACAGGGGTGTACAGGAGAGTCAGGTTTCGATCCTGTGGAACTGTGGGTTATGGGCCCATCATGTGGGTTAAAAGTAGAACGGGTGCTAACATCTTGCATGGTCATGATAGCAAGGCACGTCAGAGGATAGCCTTTCAGTTATGTTGGCAACAACGCTGGTACCAAGGGCGAGGGATGAAGAGAACCATTTTCCTACTCGTTGAATGAGGCGGACCAGTAGGCAAAGTTCTCGTCCATCGGTGGCTACCGGAATGTCATCAACAATAGTAACAGGGTCTTTCTGACAGAGTTGTAGACCGAGGTGTTTTCATAAGCAGAGACTTAATACTGCTTAGGTCATATAGATCACAATAAAGATTAAACAGACATATGGAAAGGAAAATGTGTTTACACACAAGAACTAGGAGTATATCATTTCCCAAGGAAAAAACGGAGCATGTTATACATGATAGAATAGCAAGTTCAAAAGCATGTAGATAAAGGGGTGAGGGTAGAATCATGGTATTACCAATGCAACGGTGTTTGGATAATAGAGCAAGAAACATTTGGCAATGCACTTCCAATGTTCTCATTGTTGTTCGGCGTACCACAGTCATGCTTCGAGGTAGCATTAACATGGTGTTTTAAGCAAGATTGAATCTGAAAGTCACAAGAAGTGCAAAGGAACAATTCCAAGAATGTCGAGGAGCGTAAGATATGCCCAAAACATGACCAAGTCTGTATTGGTAGGAAGTCAAGGATGTTGTCGATGATAACACAAATCATCGAGGGACAAGGATG
The DNA here is from genome assembly GCA_011799875.1 of Thinopyrum elongatum. Lineage (NCBI taxonomy): Eukaryota > Viridiplantae > Streptophyta > Magnoliopsida > Poales > Poaceae > Thinopyrum > Thinopyrum elongatum. Next base: position 87,873,112 of record CM022302.1, on the reverse strand, counting down.
GTATTTCTCCTCAAGAATTCGATTGAAATCCAAGAACAAGTAAGTATATTGATGGTGATCACGACTAATTTTGTCGAGAGGCTCTATGAAGATGCCATCGAGCAGCAACGACATCAAGCAAAAGGAATGATGAAGCGAAGGCTATGGGAACCACGGATAGGTCACAAGCTCGAAATCAAGCTTGTTGTTCAAGGTGAAATGATAAGATGAGGAAGATCGGCATAAGCTTCACTCATTGTCGAAAAGTTGTGCTCCGAGAATAAGAACCAGGTAGTATGATTAAATTTAGTACGATGATGATATAGCCGATCAGGCTAGGAATGATGTGATGGAGTATTAAACTTCCCAGTAATAAATACTAGGGATAATACCCGAAGGTAAATCAGAGTAGAGGTTGGACGGGTGAAATGATCTGCAGAGGACAAGTATTTTATCTTGTCCGGGAAATGGAATCAAGGAGAAAATATGGTCGGAACCACAATTGCAAATGATCAATTCACAGATACAAAATGAACTTATACCAAGGGAACAATTATTTTTACGAGCAGCTTCCATGATGAGTTCTACATCGGATCCATGGGCATGAACACAAAGGTTCAAGGTTGACTCCCACTTCTTCAATGCATAACCTTTCATTCACTGCTCTGTTGAAAAATTTATGAACTTGAAGAACTACCTGGTGAAATACCAGAGGAGTATGACCCGCGAAATTATCGAGTTCACACAGATTAAGAAGGCATAGGTTCAACCCATCGGGGCATCTTAGGAACACATACCACGAACTTCAGGAGTACATAACTCAAGTTCGATGGTAGAGCATGGCTGACTAAAGGAGAGGAAACATTTTACCAAAGTCATTATGTATCAGGGGAGAACTTACAAGATTTGAGATGTTAAGGACACTGTCGGATAACTACCCAACAATGTATCTGGCGATTCACGACGGAGTTGATGTGAGTATCGTTAATCAATCAGAGGGAGAAGGGATGAGAGGCATTGACAAGGAATGTCAATGAAGATTGATAAACATATGGAATTAACCGTAATGCAAGCAGGAAAGAATTTCAAGAGCAATATTCCGCAGAGGATTTTCGGAAGATCAAATAGCATTTTCAAAGTATTTTGGAAAGCATATGAACAACTGGGGATGAAGGTACAAACAGCAAGGACATTATTCACGGGGATTATCGGTGGTCAGGAACTGCAAAGCAGTGAGTACAGGGTCTCGGGAAATATCGAGGATTATCTTCAGAACCTTCAGGCTAAGCAAGTGATCATCGGTAGTGAAGTGGCTCTCCGAGATGAAGTGGTTACAAGAACCTAATGTCGAAGTTAGTAAAAATTTTAACCCGAATAGAAGAGAGATTCTGAGTCCCATAGTATAGACAAGGAATAAAAGATCCTAATACCACCCAATGGCGACGTGGGCTCATAAGCCACAATGCCATGTTAGTAAAATACTTTTGGATGACTAGACTCAACTTCGGCCAAGGGGTGTGGAAGGGGGATTCCTACAGGCACTCAGCTCTGATACCAACCTGTGACGCCCCTGCTTAATCGTGCACTAACAATACACGCAAATGCACACGATCAAGCCTAAGGACTCACTTGAAGGAATCACAACACAACTCTAATACATAAATAAAGTCATACAAGCTTTATATTACAAGCTAGGGGCCTCGAGGGCTCGAATACATAAGCTCGCATACAAGCGTCAGCGGAAGCATCAGATATCTGAGTATAGATATAAAAGATAAAACAGATAGGCCTTTAAAAGGCGAGGCAAAAGAAAAACCCTACGATCAAAAAGGCGCAGGCCTCCTGCCTGGGACCCTTCGAACCTACTCCTGGTCGTTGGTCAACTTGAAGTAGTAACCACCCTCGGGGTGGTAGTAGTAGTCGTCGGCGGGGGCAGCTATCTCAGGGGCTCCGTCATCTGGTTGCATCAAATGGATATGGGAAAAAAGTAGCAAAGCAATAGTGAGTACTCATCCGAAGTACTCAGCAAGCAAGGATCTACACTACATATGCAACATTATCAAAGAAAGGCTGTATATGTGAATTCGGCTGCAGAAATGCCAAAATAAAGAGAAGGCCTAGTCCTATCGAAGACTAGCATCTTCAGCGGTCTTGCAGCATTAGAAGAGTGTAGATTAGTACAGTATAAAGTAGTAGCAGTATTAAGTATCAACCTCGCCCAGAGATCCTTCCTCGACTCCCTGCGAGAAAGCGATCCCAGAGGCCTAATATCCATTTCTCATCTCATCATTAAGTTCTAGTTGTATCGATCGGGATACAGCTCCGAGTGTCCGTTACCGAGGATCCGGTTATGCATAGATGTTTTCTTCCCTGCAGGGGTGCACCAACTTACCCACCACGCTCGATTAACTCCGGCCGGACACACTTTTCTGGGTCATGCCCGGCCTCGGCCAAACGATACGCCGCAACCCGACCTAGGCTTAACAGAGAGGTCAGCATGCCGGACTAACCTATGTGCCCAGGGGTCTTTGGCCATCGCCCCGGGAACTCCTGCACGTTGCGAACACGGCCGGTGAGCAGACCTAGCCCCCCTTATACAAGTGCAGGGCGTTACCAGTCCAACCCAGCGCGCGCCGCTCAGTCGCTGATGCATACGACGCAGAGTGCCCATAACTGTTCCCACATGATGGTTAGTGCTATCAGGCCAAAGGCCCACTCGGATCAAATATCCAAATCGTTAGTGTGTTGGTAGCGTGCAGTAATGAGCAGAGACTCACGATCGATGTGACCCCATCGCCCCGTCTCGAGGACTTGCTGCAAGGGCTAAGAATGCCCGGCCGTGCCTCTTATTTATCTCTCGGGTACCCTCCAGGTCAACCCGACTCCACATCACTCACCACTTAGGCTCGCGCGGGTACCCCTCAGGGTCGACCCGATGTCATCATGGTTCTGTTACAAGTCAAAGTAACCGTGTGTCCAAACACCAGGGGTAAAACCAAGGAATCACCCTCGATGGATTCCACCTGATGTAGTCGTCAAGGTGAACTTAGGAGGAGTCACCCTCAAGGTTCACACTTGAGGTGTTGCATGACGGCGTCGTTATCGGGAGTGGTGAGGGAGGAATCACCCTCGATGACCACGACCGAATAGCTACTCTACAGAGTTAACATCAGAAGTGCTAAACGAGGTATCACCCTCGGCACTCGATAGTAACGCTGCAGTGTCGTACAACTAAAGGGGGTGATGTGCGGTGCCGGGGCCTGGTTGTCGATCACGTTGATCGAGTCATCTGATAATCCAGTGGGGCAACTGGGACAAAGTGGGGTCTCTGGTGGGTCTCTATCCAGCCTATACTAAGTAGTTTAGGATAAACAGGTAGGTATCAACAGCAGTTACAAAAACAGGCTATGCATCAGAGATAGGATAAACAGTAGCAGCAACAATTTCAAATGCAAGCATAAGAGAGAAAGAATAGGCGATATAGGCATGCTCAAGGGGGGGGGTGCTTGCCTGGAAGCTCTGCTATAAGAGAAGGGGCGTCAGCAGTGTAGCCAGTCTCCGGAGCTGCGTCGGTCTCGGGGTCTATCGAAAGAGGAGGGGGAAGAAACAATAAATAAAGGCAGATAAATGCAATCACAGAAGCATGGCATGACAGCACGTTATTCGAGAGGTGCCCTAATGCAGTACTACGCAAGTTAGTGGGAGAGGGAAATTATCCGGGAGTGTTCTCCCAGCTCCGGGTGATTATCGGACAGATGAAACGGAGGGTGAAAGTTCCATGTTCATCATGCTAGAGGCATGTGACAGGTATGAGGAGGGCGTATTCGGATTCATCTCATCGTTCTGAGAAACTTTCATGTATATATTTTTCGATCCGAGCTACGGTTTATTTTCTATTAATTTTCAAAGTTTTATTAATATTCTGCAATTTCTGGAATTAATACTAATTCAAAAATAATAGCAAGATGCCATGTGCACACACTGAGGTGTACACAGCAGGGTGCTATAGGGGATGACAGGTGGGGCCTGTTAACTGCCTAGTCAGCAGTCAACAGTGGACTGTTGACTGGTCAAAGGACCAGTGGGCCCCACATGTCATTAACTATACCTAAACAAATAATTAAAAACTAACTTAGTTAATTGGGGGCCACATGCCATCTACACATTTGACCAAGTCAACAAATAAACCAACCTAATCTAGCTACATAGGGCCGGCTCCATACACACATACACACTCAACACACACCACAACACGACCATGGCCAACAGCAGCAATTCAAAGCAGCAAAAATGGCAGCGACATCACCTAACAAGCGGTAGCAGAAAGAGCAGCAGCAGGCGTAGCTTGCTAGCTAACAGAGCAGAGCATTGGCAGGAGTAGCAACTAGCAGCGGCAATAGGAGGAATCTGCAGCGGCAAGCAGCAGTATCTAGCGGCCAGGAGCAGCGCTTAGGAGTAGCAGCAGCGACTAACTAGCAGGAGCCGCGGCAGAACAGCGGCATAGTAGTGGCAGGTAGCAGGAAGCAAGGCAGCAGCGGCACGAACAACAGGCACGACGCGCAGGGGCGCGGCACGCGCACGCGCGGGCGTCGCAAGGGTGCAACCACGTCGTGCACGGGACGAGCTACAGGGGCGGCGGCGACTCGGATGCAAGCGGCAACGGCGCTACAATGTACTAGCGGGAGGGACAAAGAGTGCTACGGCCTCCTGCGAGCTCCAGGAACTCGTGCGCATCACTGCCCGAGGTCTGGGCAGTACGGCAACATCGGGTTCAACGGACATGCTGGACGACAAGCTACGGTGGTTGTAGAGGAACACGCTCGAGCTCGAATTCAGGGACAAGGCAAGAGGGGTTCGATGCGGGTGCTCACAGCAGTCACGACGCAGTGGTCGATGGGGCCAGGGACGGTCGAAGTGGTGGCAATCGATGGCGGCGACGATGATGTACACAGTGACGACGAGCTCAATGGCAAGCATACGGGTCTTCCCGGCTTGATTCACTGGTCGAGGACAAAGGAGACAACGAAGAGGATGCTTCTGGACATCTTGGCGCGACGAAGGGAGGCCGGTGGCCGTGGGATCGACGCGATGATGGTGGCATCGGGTGGGTGTGGGGGAGAGAGCAACGGCGCGGGGAGGGGGAGGAAAAGGGGCTAGGGTTTACCCCAGGGTCGCAGGGGTTGGTCTTATAGCCCAAGGGAGCCGAGGGATGGCCGACATAGCGCCATCGTTGGCCATGGCGGCCTAGATGGCTGCCATGATCTCTTCTCTGTAGCAAGGTAGGGGATGGCTGGTTGTGGGCTAGGCCTTGTACTGTAGGAGTAGGCCGAGTGCATGATAGTTCCTTAGGCCTTTTCTCTTATCTCTTTTTCTTTTCTGTCAAACATTTGAGTCACTGCTTTGCATTTCCTTTTAGTACCAAAGGAGTTTTGTTTTGAACAGAAATTGGCACATAGTTCTAACACAAAATCTTGAGATGGAACAAAAAGTTTGGGGTCAAAAGGAGTTGTCTAATCATTTTTAGAAATTGAAAAGGCCAATTCAATTGATGTTGGACCACTAAATTAATTCCTACGGGCATTTTGGGAATCTAAATGAGGCTGGTTTTAACATGACAATGATCAGGGAAATTTTTAGGATAAAGTGAACATTTTAGTTTTACCGTTTGATGAAATAAATATTTGACTTGCATTTTAAATTTGAATTTGAGTTTGGTTTGAAACAAAGTCAGGACTAGCAACTTAATTATGATGACATGGCATCATTAGGCATGAGATTACTGTAGCATGATACTGGGGGTGTTACACGGCGGACGGCAAATATACACTTACCTTTGTCATCTGCCCTGTGACGTCAACAGACCCTGGCTGCACGTCACTCCTTCTCAGACTTTGCCGTCTGCCATGCTGATGTTTGCCGCCTGCCAGCAGACGGCAGAGAATGACAAAATGGTCAGACCTAATGCTGCCAGGTTGCACAGGTTGCTGCCACGTGTCTCCTTTGCCGTCCGTCTTTGTCGTTGGCTAGCAGACAGCAAAGTGCCTGTATTGCCACGGTTTTGTTTGTTTTCTATTATTTCCCTGCATTTTCAAAACACAAATATGACATATATAGCAGTCCATCAATGCATAGGCCATGTATCCAGCATCTAGCAGTCCATCAATGCAAGAGAACACATAGTGTATTAAAAGATCCAATACATACATAGTTTCATGGAGTTCATCCATATATATGTGACGCCCTCGGCTTAATCGTGCACTAACCATACACGCAATTGCACACGATCAAGCCTAAGGACTCACTTGAAGATATCACAACACAACTCTAAAACATAAATAAAGTCATACAAGCTTTATATTACAAGCCAGGGCCTCGATGGTTCAAATACATAGCTCGATGGCAAACAAGCGTCAGCGGAAGTATCAGATATCTGTGTATAGATATTACAGAGGAACAGATAAGCCTTCTGAAAGGCGGGGCAAAATAAAAAGTTATGATCGAAAGGCGTAGGACTCCTGCCTAGGACCCTCCGAACCTACTCCTGGTCGTCAACCATCTCCAAGTAATAGCCATCCTCGGGGTGGTAGAAGTAGTCGTCGGCGGGGGCAGCGTTATCAGGGGCTTCGTCATCTGGTCACGACAAACTGGTATGGGGAGGAAAAAAGAAAGCAAAGCAACCGTGAGTACTCCGAAGTACTCAGCAAGCAAGGATCTACACTACATATGCAACATTATCAAAGGAAGGCTGTATATGTGGACTGGGCTGCAGAAATGCTAGAATAGAGAGAAGGCCTAGCCCTATCGAAGACTAGCATCTTCAGCAACTTCAAACATCTTCAACGATCTTGCAGCATTAGAAGAGTACAGTATAGCATAATGTAAGTAGTAGTAGAATCAGGTAACAGTCTCGCCCAGAGCTCCTTCCTCGTATCCCTGCGAGAAAGTGTAACATCCCAAATTTTTCATTTGGAATGTTATGCATTAGATCATCATTGCATATCATATTTTAATGCATTTTGTTTTGCGATCCTCGAAATCCTGAGCAACTCAAGGACCACGGAGAGAGTTGGGGATTTCACCGTTTTCATATTTGAATTTTCTCAAATATTGAAACAAGGATCAATTTGGTTTAATTATTTTTCTCTCCGAAAATATTTCATATTAAAAATATATGAGAGGAGATAATATGACTTCTCCAAAATAAATGGGATAATGGAGGAAAAATATTAAAATCAAATAAATAGTTTATTTGGATTTTTATTGCAATTTTATTTGAATTTAGAAAAATATGCATTTTTCAAAATTGCATTAGAGTCCCAAATAAATGTTTACCTTGTCCGGTAGATTTTTAGAGGACGGGGAAAATTTATTTCAGGATTTTTGGAGTCCGTTTAGTATTTCTTTTATTTGTTTTTCTGCGTCAGGATTTATTTAAAAAAAAAAAAACTTCGCGGACCGAACTGGGCCGAAGCCAGCGGCCCGGCAACGCCGCCGCCTTCCTCGCGAGCCGTGGTCGCGCCGGACTCGCCGGATCCGACTCCGCCCCCCCCCTCCCCCCCCCATCCCCCCCCCCCACCTTTATATACCCCGACCCCCCGCCGCCCACCACCCCCGCACAGCCACCACCCCCAAGCAGCCCGCGCCAGCCGCCGCCGAGCCGCCGCACCCCGCCGCCGCTTGCCGCGCCGCCTCGCGCGCTCGCCGTCGCCCGCGCGCCCCACCCTCCCCTCCGCCGCACCCCGCGCCCCGCGCGCCCGCACCCGCCGTCCCGCCGGAGCCTCGCCGGAGGTAGCCGCCGCCGCCGTCGGTTTTCGTGAGAAAAACTGATCGGTTTTTTTTAAACCCTAGATGCTTTTTTTTTCGGTTCGTTCGGTTTTCGTCGGTTTAATTATCCAGCGGACGTTCGTCCGTATGTTCGTTTTACGAACGGTTTTCGTGAGTTAACGCAGACAGCGAACGTTCGTTCGTTAGCCTGTTCGTCAGCTTTCTTTTTCTCGGATTTTCCGCGATTATTTTCGATCGCGATTCCTGATCCGATTTTCGTTTTAGTATAACTTTCGCTCGTTTGTCGGAATCAGGCGATTCAAGCGCCTAGATCTCTCGTTCTCGAAGCCCTCTTTCTGTTTAATCAACTTAAACAAGTTTTTGCTACTGTAAAATTTACTTTAGTCCAGATTAGTAATCGAAGCTTGTTTCTTTCGCAGTTTGAGTTTAGTTGCTCCGTTGATTTGATTCTTTTTGCAAACCGGAGTTCTTAGGTTGAACTTTCTGGTTTATCATCTCATTTGAGGTTACCCGTGCATCTTCGCTTGATTACTTATGTATGCTATTGTTTTTGCGATAGAGTACCCGGAGTGCGAAGCGTGCTACTACGAGTCTTTAGGATTTGCGGATCGTCAGCAAGGCAAGTAACACATTGATCATACTTCTTCGTTACCCAGTTTTTATGCATTAGTTTCGACCCTCAAATATTGCATGATTAGGATGTGATTAACGTGTGGGTACTGGGAAGTAGATGATGAGGTAGAACCTATTGCCCTTTTAATAACAAACCCTTGGAGTTACTTCTACGCTATGCTGTTTGCCATGCTGTGCTCGTAGACGTGGATTGGGTTTGAGTGTATCCATGACAAATGTGAGATTTTTAATTAATGGTTAACTTAAGGTGGCTACTTAAACACCATCTGGGTGGATTGGTTGCGGGCACCTGGGGATATCCAGTGCTGTCCATTTGGTTCGCCACCAGGCTGCAAAGGGATCATAAGATTATTCATGCTAGAAACTTCCGTGTGCAGCCACAAGCTATTATGGGCTCTAGCATAGTTGAGTATGTTGCAGGACCTCTTTCAGTGGTAGGCTAGCAGATGTAGGGGAAAGTAGGTGTAACTGTCTACCCAGAGTAAAGAGTAAATGCTTCAGAAAGACTGTGTCTCGGTCATCCGTTTCTCAAACACCATGAAGTGCGAGAAATCCAACGGAGGAGATCGAGTCTTGTGGGGAAAAGTGCACAAACCTCTGCAGAGTGTACAAACTAGTCATGATTAGCCGTGTCCCCGGTTATGGACATCTTGAGTATCTGGTTCTTGGATCATCATATTGAATCCCATCACTCTAAATTAATTTGTTGGGATTAATGATTTCTTTTAATTGGGATTGAGAGGGGGTTTTACCTTCTCAATGTTCAACAACCAGCATGATAGTTAAATAAAATATATTCCTTTGTTGTAGGGAAAAATTGGCTTTTCGCAAAACAGTATAACCCTAGAGCTTTTCCACCAGCCAAATATGCATGTAGTATTAGCAATTATTCTGTTCATTGCTCTACTGTGTTATATTGCCAGCATATTCCATGTGCTGACCCGTTTCGGGCTGCAACGTATCATGTTGCAGACTTTTCAGACGAAGAGTAGGTGTGCTAGGTCGTTGTCGTGCACTCAGCTATGCCGTTGGAGTTGATGGACTCACCTTATCTTCCAAGCCTTCCGCTGTTATCTTATTTAGATGGCCTTAAGCCATATTTATTGTAATCAGTTCTCTTTTGAGACATTCGATGTAATAAGTGTGTGATTGCTACTCTGTTATAAATCCCTCAAGTACTGTGTGTGTCAGCATTACCGATCCAGGGATGACACTTGAACACAGAGATTCGATCCATTCGGGTCGGGTCGCTACAAAGATGGTATCAGAGCACACGCTGACTGTAGGACACGACCACTAAGAAAAGCCATAGGTCACTCTTCTCTACTCATTTCTGACTTCTCTCCATCTTCTATTCTCTAGGATGGCGGACTCAAGGAACAAGTTTACACAACCGGATGAAGACACACCTTTTGGACGGCACTTGAAGGAAGTCACTAGGTACCTGAACATCGGAATACCAAGCTTCACCGGGACCTACACCACCACTGTACCAGAAGGGGAGCGTTGGATGATTCGAGTTCAAATTCCAGGAAGGACATTCACGCCAGTTACGGAGCCCATAGAGTTTTCCTTTGATGCACCAACCTGGAGTCTAGGAAAGAGCATGGCAGCCCACATCGCCATGGGACGCATCGGCGAAGTGTATCACAAGGATCTTAAGGACACAATCTACCAGTTATGTGGGCGCCGAGATGAGCAATGGGAGATGATCAGCACCCGGAGGGACAGGTCCATTGCAGCTTTCATCCAGGAGTTAAACCAGCACATTCGTCGACAGGAGAACCAGATGTGTGCAAGCATGATAGATTTGAAGAAGGTGATGACCAGGAACATGGAGCTAGAAGAGGAACTCAAGTCTACACGCGATGGATACGAGGAGGAAATCGCCGTACTAGTGGAGAAGAATGACGACCTGACAAGGAAGCTAGGAGTATTCATGGGAGACCCCGCGCCCGGAGAAGAAGACGATGAACCTGAGGAAATTCGATCTGAAGACTACATCATCATCGACGACACTGACTCCGACCCCGACAGTAGTGATGATGATTATGAAGACGAAGCTGGAGCGGATATCATGGAGTCTTCCACCGATCAAAATTTCTAGATGACCACCATATTATCATTAGTATTTTCCCCATGTAAATAGTAATAGTCCGAGCACTTTTGTAACGGTAGTTAGATCGATTGTATGCTCTTGCTTGAATTGAGTGGTGTGTTATGAATGTGTTTGTCTCATGTGCATATGGGTAGTGCCTTCTCACTAGACCTTACTCTATTCTAATCTCTTCCCTCTAAACCCATCAGATGCCTCCGAGACGCGACACCGGATTTGTTTTCCCACCGGAGCTCACTCAGTTGATTCAATAGCAGAATACCCTGATGCAGCTACTAGTTCAGAACCAAGGCAACAACAACAACAACAACAACCCACCGCCACCACCACCAGTTGACAACTTAGCCCGTTTTCTGAGGTTGCAGCCGCCGGTGTTTTCCAATAGCACCGAGCCAATAGTTGCGGATGACTGGCTATGCAGGATTGGAAGGGAGTTGACCACCGCAGGATGCACAGACGCTGAGAAGGTGCGTTTTGCCGCACATCAATTGGATGGACCCGGAGCCTCATGGTGGGAGAATTACACAGCCACATTCCCTATAGCCAATGTCACTTGGGATCAGTTTCAGCAAGCTTTCCGCACTGCACATGTCTCAGCAGAAGCTATGAGCATGAAGAAGCGTGAGTTTCGCAACCTATGCCAGGGAAACCGTACTGTGGGGCAGTACGTGCATGAGTTCAGTAAATTAGCTCGCTATGCCCCGGATGATGTGGCCACTGATGCCGCGAAGCAGGAGAAGTTTATGGAAGGGTTGAATGATGAGCTGAGTATGCAGTTGATGGTGGCAACATTCAACAACTACCAGGAGTTGGTAGACAAAGCTCTTATGATTGAAGGGAAGCTGCAGCAGATTGATAGCCGCAAGAGGAAGTATGGACAAGGGAAGTTCAACTCAGGAGCTCAGCAGAAGCCCCGTTTTACCCCGAACTCGGGAGGTTATACACATAACCATGGAGGCCATTCTCACAATGGAGGAAGTTCGCACAACCATAATGGCCACAAGAATGGAAATGGAAATGGAGCAGGCAGCAATCAGAACCGCTCTAACCCAGCCACACCCGCCAAGAAGGATCAAAGCCACATTACCTGTTTCAAGTGCGGGAAGACTGGACATTATGCCAACGAATGTCCAGAATTGAAGAACGGCAATGGTAATGGAAGCGCTGGGAAGAAGCCCAATCCATTCAACCGAGGACAAGTGAACCACGTGAACGTGGAGGAGGTTGAGGAGCAGCCTGATGCAGTTATCGGTAAGTTTTTGGTTAAGTCTTTTATTGCAATTGTTCTTTTCGATACTGGTGCATCGCACTCATACATATCAAGGGGATTCGTGGATAAGTATAAGTTGCCCACTAAGGTGCTTAGGACACCCATGTTAGTAAGATCACCCGGTGCGGAGTATATGGCAAGACAAGGATGTTTTCAGATGCCATTGATCATTGGAAGTCATGTTTTCCCCTCAGACCTGATAGTTTTGAAGTCACAAGGATTGGATGTGATACTAGGCATGGATTGGCTATCGATGTATGGAGGAAGCATCGATTGTGCGAGTAAGTCGATTTTGCTTACCACCCCGGAGGGAAAAAGGATCAAGTATGTATCTAGGCATGTGCCTAGAAGGAGCCAAGTAAATTCTCTCACGGGAGTTGTTCAGGAGGAGGTGCCTATTGTGAAGGATTACCCAGTTGTATTTCCAGAGGAGTTACCAGGCATGCCGCCGGATCGAGACATTGAATTCTTGATAGAGTTGTTGCCAGGCACCGGACCAATATCAAAGAGACCATACCGGATGCCCGCAAATGATCTGGAGGAGATTAAGAAGCAGATCAAGGAATTATTGGAGAAAGGTTACATTTGACGAAGTTCATCACCGTGGGGAGCCCCAGTGCTCTTAGTTGAGAAGAAGGATGGATCCTTGAGAATGGTTGTTGATTATCGCGCATTGAATGAAGTGACGATTAAGAACAAGTACCCACTGCCAATGATTAATGATTTGTTTGATCAGTTGCAAGGAGCTAAAGTGTTCTCCAAGATCGATCTGAGATCAGGGTATCACCAGCTGAAGATCCGAGAACAGGATATACCTAAGACAACCTTCACCACCCGGTATGGGCTATATGAGTACACAGTTATGTCATTTGGATTGACTAATGCCCCTGCCTATTTCATGAGTATGATGAACAAGGTGTTCATGGAGTTCTTGGATAAGTTTGTCGTGGTGTTCATTGATGATATCTTGGTATACTCAAAGAATGAAGAGGAGCACAAGGAGCATCTGCGTTTAGTTCTCGAGAAGCTCAGGGAACATCAGTTGTATGCCAAGTTCAGCAAATGTGAGTTTTGGTTGAAGGAAGTTGGATTTCTTGGACATGTTATATCGGGCGAAGGTATAGCAGTAGACCCCACTAAGGTTCAGTCTGTCACTGAGTGGTTGGCACCCACCTCAGTGGGGGAGATCCGCAGTTTTCTTGGACTTGCAGGATATTATCGGAGATTTATCAAGAATTTTTCTAAGATTGCGAAGCCTATGACGGAGTTACTGAAGAAGGACACTAAGTTCAAATGGACAGATGAATGTGAGGCAAGTTTTCAGGAACTGAAGAAATGTTTGGTTACAGCCCCAGTTCTGATTCTGCCAGATATACGCAAGGATTTCCAAGTGTATTGCGACGCTTCTCGCTTAGGACTGGGAGGAGTACTTATGCAGGAAGGAAGAGTTGTTTCATATGCCTCACGTCAGCTTCGGCCGCATGAGTTGAATTATGCCACGCATGACTTGGAGTTAGCAGCTGTAGTTCATGCACTTAAGACTTGGAGACATTTTCTTATTGGGAACCGTTGTGATGTGTACACGGATCACAAGAGCTTGAAGTATATTTTCACTCAGAAGGAGCTGAACCTCAGGCAGAGGAGATGGTTGGAACTTATAAAGGATTATGATATGAAGTTGCATTATCATCCAGGAAAGGCCAATGTCATAGCAGACGCTTTGAGCCGGAAGAGTTATGTCAATACCCTCAAAAGTGGAGGTTTACCAAAGGGGTTATCCGAAGATCTCAGGGAGTTTCGTTTGGGGATAGTCCCTAGAGGTTTTGTCGCAGTTATGGAAGTTCAGTCAACATTATTGGGAAGGATTCGAGAAGCTCAGAAAGATGACAAAGAAATTGCCGAGATAAAGGATAGAATGCGCAAAGGAAAAGCCAAAGGTTTTCGTGAAGATGAGCACGACACCTTATGGTTTGAGGACCGTGTGTATGTACCCAATAATGCCGAGATCAGGAAGTTGATACTACAGGAGGCTCATGACTCGCCATACTCGATACACCCCGGAAACACCAAGATGTATTTGGATTTAAAAGAGCGTTTCTGGTGGACGGGTATGAAGAGGGATATTGCTGAGTATGTAGCCGTATGTGATGTATGTCAGAGAGTGAAGGCAGAGCATCAGAAGCCCGCAGGATTGCTACAGCCTATGCCAATACCCGAATGGAAATGGGATAAACTTGGCATGGATTTCATCACCGGATTACCCAGGACCCGATCAGGATATGATTCTATCTGGGTAGTAGTGGATCGTTTGACCAAAGTAGCTCACTTTATTCCAGTGAAAACCACATATACGAGTGCGAAGTTGGCCAAGATATATATGACCAGGATCGTATGTCTGCACGGAGTTCCGAGGACCATCGTATCAGATAGAGGAACCCAGTTTACTTCAAAGTTTTGGCGCCAGCTGCACCAGACTCTGGGTACCAGGCTAGAGTTTAGTACAGCTTTTCATCCGCAGACAGATGGACAGACCGAGAGAGTCAATCAGATCCTGGAGGACATGTTAAGAGCTTGTGCGCTAGATTATGGATCTAGTTGGGATGACAATCTGCCCTACGCGGAGTTCTCATACAACAACAGCTACCAAGCCAGTTTGAAGATGGCACCTTTCGAGGCTTTGTATGGAAGGAGGTGCAGGACACCGTTGATGTGGGATGAAGTTGGAGACCGTCAGTTGTTTGGACCGGATTTGATTAAGGAATCCGAAGAGAAGGTTAAGCTGATTCGAGATAGACTGAAAGTAGCCCAGTCCAGACAGAAGAGTTATGCCGATCCAAAACGCAAGGAGGTAACCTATGAAGTCGGAGACAGAGCATATCTACGTGTGTCGCCACTTCGAGGAGTTAAACGGTTCGGAGTCAAAGGGAAGTTAGCACCACGATTTGTGGGACCATACCGAGTATTGTAACGTATGGGTGAAGTTGCCTACAAGTTGGAATTGCCCGAAGGTTTGTCAGGAGTTCATGATGCGTTCCACGTTTCCCAGTTAAAGAAGTGCCATGCGGAGATGGCTGATATTCCTCTGAGAGATACAGTGCCCCTAGAAGCAATTCAATTGGATAGTGATCTAACCTAGGAGGAGAAACCCGTCAAGATTCTCGAGTTTGCCAGCCGAGTTACACGCAACAAAGTTATCAAGTTTTGCAAAGTTCAGTGGAGCCACCATACCGAGGATGAAGCCACCTGGGAGCGCGAAGAAGACCTCCGGAAGGACCACCCACACCTGTTTTCTAGCCAACCCGAATCTCGAGGGCGAGATTCATCTTAAGGGGGGTAGGTTTGTAACATCCCAAATTTTTAATTTGGAATGTTATGCATTAGATCATCATTGCATATCATATTTTAATGCATTTTGTTTTGCGATCCTCGAAATCCTGAGCAACTCAAGGACCACGGAGAGAGTTGGGGATTTCACCGTTTTCATATTTGAATTTTCTCAAATATTGAAACAAGGATCAATTTGGTTTAATTATTTTTCTCTCCGAAAATATTTCATATTAAAAATATATGAGAGGAGATAATACGACTTCTCCAAAATAAATGGGATAATGGAGGAAAAATATTAAAATCAAATAAATAGTTTATTTGGATTTTTATTGCAATTTTATTTGAATTTAGAAAAATATGCATTTTTCAAAATTGCATTAGAGTCCCAAATAAATGTTTACCTTGTCCGGTAGATTTTTAGAGGACGGGGAAAATTTATTTCAGGATTTTTGGAGTCCGTTTAGTATTTCTTTTATTTGTTTTTCTGCGTCAGGATTTATTTAAAAAAAAAAACTTCGCGGACCGAACTGGGCCGAAGCCCAGCCGGCCCGGCAACGCCGCCGCCTTCCTCGCGAGCCGTGCTCGCGCCGGACTTGCCGGAGTCCGACTCCGCCCCGGCCGCCCTCGCCCCCTCGCCCAAGTCGCCCCCCCGGCCCCTTTATATACCGCCGCCCCCGACCCCTCCACACCAGCCGCCGCCGCCGCACGCAGCAGCAGCCGCAGCCCGCGCCAGCCGCCGCCGAGCCGCCGCACCCCGCCGCCGCTTACCGCGCCGCCTCGCGCGCTCGCCGTCGCCCGTGCGCCCCACCCCGTCGCCTCGCCGCCGCACACCGCTCGCGCCGCCGCGCCGCACCCCGCCGTCCCGCCGGAGCCTCGCCGGAGGTAGCCGCCGCCGCCGTCGGTTTTCGTGAGAAAAACCGATCGGTTTTTGTTTAAACCCTAGATGCGTTTTTTTTTCGGTTCGTTCGGTTTTCCGACGGTTTAATTATCCAGCGGACGTTCGTCCGTACGTTCGTTTTAACGAACGGTTTTCGTGAGTTAACCGCAGACAGCGAACGTTCGTTCGTTAGCCTGTTCGTCAGCTTTTCTTTTTCTCGGATTTTCCGCGATTATTTTCGATCGCGATTCCTGATCCGATTTTCGTTTTAGTATAACTTTTCGCTCGTTTGTCGGAATCAGGCGATTCAAGCGCCTAGATCTTCGTCTCGAAGCCCTCTTTCTGTTTAATCAACTTAAACAAGTTTTTGCTACTGTAAAATTTGACTTTAGTCCAGATTAGTAATCAAAGCTTGTTTCTTTCGCAGTTTGAGTTTAGTTGCTCCGTTTGATTTGATTCTTTTTGCAAACCGGAGTTCTTAGGTTGAACTTTCTGGTTAAATCATCTCATTTGAGTTTTACCCGTGCATCTTCGCTTGATTACTTATGTATGCTATTGTTTGTTTGCGATAGAGTACCCGGAGTGCGAAGCGTGCTACTACGAGTCTTTAGGATTTGCGGATCGTCAGCAAGGCAAGTAACACATTGATCATACTTCTTCGTTACCCAGTTTTTATGCATTAGTTTCGACCCTCAAATATTGCATGATTAGGATGTGATTAACGTGTGGGTACTGGGAAGTAGATGATGAGGTAGAACCTATTGCCCTTTTAATAACAAACCCTTGGGAGTTACTTCTACGCTATGCTTATGTTGCCATGCTATGCTCGTAGACGTGGATTGGGTTTGAGTGTATCCATGACAGATGTGAGATTTTTAATTAATGGTTAACTTAAGGTGGCTACTTAAACACACATCTGGGTGGATTGGTTGCGGGCACCTGGGGATATACCAGTGCTGTCCATTTGGTTCGCCACCCAGGCTCAAAGGGATCATAAGATTATTCATGCTAGAAACTTCCGTGTGCAGCCACAAGCTATTATGGGCTCTAGCATAGTTGAGTATGTTCCAGGACCTCTTTCAGTGGTAGGCTAGCAGATGTAGGGGAAAGTAGGAGTAACTGTCTACCCAGAGTAAAGAGTAAATGCTTCAGAAAGACTGTGTCTCGGTCATCCGTTTCTCAAACACCATGAAGTGCGAGAAATCCAACGGAGGAGATCGAGTCTTGTGGGGAAAAGTGCACAAACCTCTGCAGAGTGTACAAACTAGTCATGATTAGCCGTGTCCCCGGTTATGGACATCTTGAGTATCTGGTTCTTGGATCATCATATTGAATCCCATCACTCCAAATTAATTTGTTGGGATTAATGATTTCTTTTAATTGGGATTGAGAGGGGGTTTTACCTTCTCAATGTTCAACAACCACCATGATAGTTAAATAAAATATATTCCTTTGTTGTAGGGAAAAATTGGCTTTTCGCAAAACAGTATAACCCTAGAGCTTTTCCACCAGCCAAATATGCATGTAGTATTAGCAATTATTTTGTTCATTGCTCTACTGTGTTATATTGCCAGCATATTCCATGTGCTGACCCGTTTCGGGCTGCAACGTATCATGTTGCAGACTTTTCAGACGAAGAGTAGGTGTGCTAGGTCGTTGTCGTGCACTCAGCTATGCCGTTGGAGTTGATGGACTCACCTTATCTTCCAAGCCTTCCGCTGTTATCTTATTTAGATGGCCTTAAGCCATATTTATTGTAATCAGTTCTCTTTTGAGACATTCGATGTAATAAGTGTGTGATTGCTACTCTGTTATAAATCCCTCAAGTACTGTGTGTGTCAGCATTACCGATCCAGGGATGACACTTGAACACAGAGATTCGATCCATTCGGGTCGGGTCGCTACAGAAAGAGATCCCGGAGCCATCATATCCAGTTATCATCTCAAGTTCTAGTTGTATCGATCGGGATACAACTCCGAGTGTCCTTTACCGTAGCACCGGCTATCGATAGATGTGTTCTTCCCTACAGGGGTGCACCAACTTACCCACCACGCTCGCTTAACTCCGGCCGGACACAATTTCCTGGGTCATGACCGGCCTCGGCCAAACGACACACCGCAACCCTACCTATAGCTCAGCAGAGAGGTCCCCGCTGGTCTACCTCCTAAGCGCAAGGGGGTCTTCGGCCATCACCCCTCGCCCTCCGGGTCGTTGCGCACACGAGGATCCAGGTACCACCCCTCAGGATGGCACCGGCCCAGCCGTGCCACGATGCTGAACTGGACGTCTGACAGAGCTTTCGGCTGATGCTACGATGCAGAGTGCCCATAACTCTTCCCACGTGATGGTTAGTGCTATCTGACCATAGGCACGCTCGGATCAAATATCCAAATCGTTACAGGTCTAGGGGCTTGCGGTAATGAGCAGAGACTCACGATCGATGTGACCCCGTCACCCCGTCTCGAGGACTTGCTGCAAGGGCTAAGAATGCCCGGCCGCGCCTCGTAAAAATAAATCACGGGTAACTATCCATCATTTGCGGGTACCCCTCAGGGTCGACCCGCCTTACCAAGTAGCAGTATCATCAGTTATGTAAGGCATCCGTGTGGCTACCATATCAATGGGGAATCCGAGGCATCACCCTCGTTGGACTCTCACCTGATGTAATATCAAGGTGGACGTAGGAGGAATCACCCTCGAGGCCCACACTTGAGGTGTTGCACGACTTCGTCGTTATCGGGGGTGGTGTAGGAGGAATAACCCTCGCTGACCACGACCGAATAACTAACCTACAAGGTTATCATCAGAAGTGCTGACGAGGTATCACCCTCGGCACTCGATAGTAACCTAGTAGTGTCGAGCAACTAAGGAGGAAGTGAGGTGCGGTGCCGGGTCCTGGTTTTCGAACCCGTTGATCGGGTCTTTTGATACTCCAGCGGCGGAGTCAGGATAAGTGGGGGTCACTAATGGGGCTCTACCCAGTCTATTCTAAACAGTTTAGGATGAACAGGAAGGTATCAACAGCAGGTTTCAATAAACAGGCTATGCAGCAGAATAGGAGCAATCATTTACAATAGCAAAATCTAATGCAAGCATGAGAAAATAGAATAGGCGATATCGGGATGATCAAATGGGGGGGGGGCTTGCCTGGTTGCTTGGCGGCAAAGGTAGAATCGTCGGTAATGTAGCCAATCACCGGAGCTGCGCCGATCTCGGAGGCTACGCCGGTACCAGGCTCTATCGAGAGAGAAGAGGGGGAGAAAACAGATAAATATAAGGTAGACAAAGCAACACAGAGCTTGCTAGGCTAATGTGCGGTGCAGGGTTGCCTAAAGCATGTCTAAGTCATATTAGTTATTTAGGGTTAAAGCTGGATTTATTAACCGGTGGTTATGTACTATTCATCTACCGGAAACAGGCTAAAAGTTATGGGTTCACCTCCGTAGAGGGTCCCGACATGGAAACAGACGGCACGGTTAACTTCGTCTCGTCGTTCTGATCAACTTTCATGTAGAAAGTTTTTCGATCCGAGCTACGGTTTATTTTCTATGATTTTCCGAAGTTTATTTGAATTTCTGGAATTAAATTTAATTCAAAAATCATTTAATAGAAAATGCTATGGGTACCCACTTATGCACCCAGCAGAGTGCTGTTGTTCCTGACAGTGGGCCCCAGTTGACTGCCTCATCAGCAGTCAATTGTGGACTTGACTAGACAAAGGGGGCCCACTGGACCCACCAGTCAGTGACTGGACTGGTCCAGTCAGTTGGTTGACCGGTCAAATGGGTCCAGTGGGACCCAGTGGTCAGCCTCTGTTAATCTAACAGGGTTTTAAATTAACCTAATCAGCTAATCGGTGGGGTGGGGCCCAAATGTCAGTGAGAGTTAGCATTTTAGTTAATTAACCCTAACACTAATCGCTACAGTACATGGGCCCAGTGTCAGTGACTATTAGGGCAGGGGGTTAGTACCGCGGGGCGACACGTGTCCCCATCGGAGTTTAAACTCCGGCGCGCGCCGGCGCCACTCCGGTGAGCACCAGAGAGGGCGGCGATGCTCGGAATCTGCCGTCCGGCGTCCATTCGGTGCGAGGATGGGCGGGATCGAACGCGGGCAGAGCCGCGCTCCAATCTGCGGCGGTCTCGCGGCCGTAGGAGCCCTACATCGACGACGGCGAGCTCGGGGAGTTCGCCGGAGTTCGGCCTTCTCGCGAACGGCGGCTACACGACACGGCAGGCGACGGGGACTAACACGCTGGCACCGCACGGACGCGCAGAGCACATCCACGCACTCGGTCAGCCATGACAGGGACCACCTTGACGGCGGCGAGCTCATCAGCGGAGCTCCGTTCGAACGGCGATGGCAACTATGCCTACGGCGGCGGGAAGGCGTGGGGGAGAGAGGGGAAAAGCGCGCTTGCTCACCGGGAGGGCACACGGAGGCCCGGCGGAAGATTAGGAGCAGCAGAGCAGCGTCACTGGCCGAAGATGCGCCGGTGACCGGAAATTGAGGAAGAGCTCGTGGAGCTCGCGGCGATGGCTCCTGACGCCAATGGATGGGCGCGGTCGACGGAGAAGACCGCGGCGGTGCTCTACGTCATGTCAGCGGGGCTCGAGGTGGTCGGGATGCACAGAATCGAAGCGGCGATGTCGACGGCAGAGACGGGCGGCGATGCGGTGAAGAAAACGCTGAGGGAAGGATGGGAACGGGGAGGAGTGGGGGCTAGGGTTCGGGAAGAGGGAGAGGGGCTCGGGGCTCATCTTAACCTAGCCGGGGACGGCGCGGATGGGCGACGCACGGCGACCGTCGACGTGTCGGCGCGGGCGCGTGACAGCGCGCGGGAGGTATTGGATGAGCGCCGTATGGGTTGGCCCAGACCTTGTTGCTGCAGGTTTAAGTGCAAAGTAGAGCATTAGGACTTTTCTATTTTCTAATTTTCTGTTCTGTTTTCTGTTTTCCTTCCTGTCTTGCATATTCCTAATCCACCAGATGACTTTTGCAAAATATGTGACTTAGCCCACTAATTGTGAAGTATTATTAGTTAACACCAGAAATTTCTTTGGGTAAAATATGATCACATTTGGATTTTTCATAAATGATTTGGCATTTAAATAGGCAGGAGTTGCTCTGTTTTATTTGCTACTGTTCATAATTGCATAAGAGTGATGTTGTATTCCTTAACAAGCAAATGTTATGGAATATTTGCAAGATGAGGAACATTTTTGAAGCAACTTTTGAACAACTTTATTTTTCAGTTGAATTTGAATTGAGTTTCAAAGAGAATTTTGAATTGCAAGAGTTAACCACTGTGATTAAATATTGCAGATGAGGATGACTTGGCATTATCAACAGATGGTCATAGTGCTTATTACACAGGGGTGTTACAAATTCTCCTCCTCTAAAAGAAATTCTCGTCCCGAGAATTCAGGAGGTAGAAGGAAAGAGGTCGGGATATTCTTCCCGAAGATGATCCTCGCGTTCCCAAGTGGCTTCATCTTCAGTGTGATTCGACCACTGCACTTTCAGGAACTTGGTCGTCTTCTGACGAGTCCGACGTTCAGCTTCATCGAGAATACGGATCGGATGCTCCTTATAAGAAAGATCATCTTGCAATTCGAGCATCTCGTGATCCACTGCTCGGTGCGGAGATTCCTTGAAGCATCTACGAAGTTGCGACACATGGAATATGTTATGGATATGAGAGAATTGTGGGGGCAACTCCAATTTATATGCCACCTGACCACGTCTGGCAACAATGCGGAAAGGACCAATGTAGCGTGGAGCTAGCTTGCCCTTGATTCCAAAACGGTGAGTGCCCTTCATAGGAGTGACTCGCAGATAAGCCTGATCACCAGGTTGATAAGTCAATCCCCATCGTTTGCGATCATAGTTGCTCTTCTGGCGGTCCTGAGCCGCCTTGAGATTTTCTCGGACAATACGAACTTGCTCTTCGGCATGTTGGATAATATCTGGACCCACGAGCGGTCGTTCCCATTTTCCGACCAATTCAAAGGGGTTCAACACTTACGTCCATATAGAACTTCGAAAGGAGCCATCTTCAAGCTGGCTTGATAGCTGTTGTTATAAGAGAACTCAGCATATGGAAGAGATTCTTCCCACTTCTTACCGAAAGAAATAACACAAGCTCGCAGCATGTCTTCAAGCACTTGATTTACTTGTTCGACTTGGCCTTGGGACTGGGGGTGATATGCTGAACTCCAGGTGATATGAGTTCCCATAGCTTCTTGGAAACTTTCCCAGAACTTGGAGGTGAAAAGACCGCCACAATCCGAACTAATCTCCTTCGGAACGCCGTGGAGTGAAACAATTCTGGAGATATACAGATCTGCTAACTGACTAGCAGTGATCGTCTCTTTGACAGGCAGAAAGTGTGCAACTTTGGAAAGTTGGTCGACGACGACAGGAATAGCATCGTGACCCTTCTGTGATTTGGGAAGGCCAGTAATGAAATCCATCTGAACCTTATCCCATTTCCATAAAGGAATAGGGAGCAGTTGCAGAATTCCAGCAGGTTTCTGATGTTCTGCTTTAACACGATGACACACATCACATTCAGCAACATATCGACTAATGTCTTGCTTCATTCTAGACCACTAGTACCTTTGACGGAGATCACGATACATCTTGGTGCTACCCGGATGAATAGACAGCGGTGTTTCATGTGCCTCCTACATGACCTTGTCCGTCATTAGCTCGAAGCGAGGTACCACAATGCGGCCTCTGAAGTACAAGGTTCCATCTTTAGACAGCGAGAAATCCCTGTACTTTTCCAGGTGAAGATCCTTCTTCATCAGATCAACTTTAGCATCTTTATCTTGTGCACTCTTAATGGCCTTCTCAAGGTCTGGTTCAACAACCAAGGTTTTTAAGTATCCTTGAGGAACTATCTCGATATTTAGGTTTAGAAGCTCTCATACAGAAGTGGTTGCTGTAACTGGACTTCAAGTTCACTGCAGTAGGATTTACGACTCAACGCATCAGCCATTACATTAGCCTTGCTAGGTGTATAAGAAATACCCAAATCATAGTCCGCAATGGTCTCCATCCATCTTTGCTGACGGAGGTTTAGAGATGGCTGAGTGAATAGGTACTTCAGACTTTTATGATCCGTGTAGATCTCGCAATGATTACCGAGGAGGTAATGTCGCCACCACTGCAGTGCATAGATGATAGCAGCTAGTTCTAGATCATGAACCGGATAATTCTCTTCATGTGGGTTTAACTAACGAGAGCCATAGGCAATCACTTTACGCTCTTGCATTAGGACACAGCCTAATCCTTCACAGGATGCGTCACAATAGATCACAAAATCTTTGCGAGAATCTGGAGGAGCAAGTACTGTGGCAGATGTGAGCTTGTCTTTGAGTGTTTGAAAACTTTCTTGACATCTTTCTGTCCATTCAAACTTAATGCCTTTGTGAAGCAGATCAGTCAGAGGCTTCACAATCTTTGAGAAATTCTCGACAAAACGACGACAATAGCTTGCAAGGCCGAGAAAACTTCTGACTTGCTTGACATTCTTTGGCGGAGTCCATTCAAGAATAGCCTGAATTCGTTCTTGGTTAACGGCAATGCCATCTTTCGAAATCACATGGCCGAGATATGTCACTTCAGATAACCAGAGCTTGCATTTCGAATACTTGGCATACAGTTGATGTTCACGCAACTTTTCCAGTACAAGCCGAAGATGTTCGGCATGTTGTTCTTCATTCTTCGAATATACCAGAATATCATCCAGATATACCACGACGAATTTGTCAAGATAATCCATGAAGATGTAGTTCATTAACCGGGAGAAGGTTGCTGGAGCATTAGTCAAGCCGAAAGACATGATAGTGTACTCATAAGAACCATAGCGAGTAACGAATGCTGTCTTCGGAATATCCTCTTCACGAACTCGGATCTGGTGGTATCCCAATCTCAAATCAAGCTTAGAGAATACTGAGTAACCAGCAAGTTGATCATACAGATCGTTGATTCTGGGAAGTGGATACTTGTTCTAAATTGTTGCTTGGTTGATAGGTCGGTAATCTTGAACCAACCGATTCGTTCCATCCTTCTTCTTGACAAAGAGGGAAGGTGCTCCCCAAGCAGATGAACTGGGGCGGATGAAACCTTTCTTAAGTGACTTATCGATTTCTTCCTTAAGCTCGAGAAGGTGGTGTGGAGGCATCTTATAAGGTCGCTTCGCAATAGGGGTAGTGCCAGGCTTCAAGTCGATGACAAACTCTACAGCTCTAGCAGGGGGTATTCCTGGAAGTTCTTCTAGAAAGACATCTTGGAAATCATGAACAACTGGAACGTTCTTGATGCCTTCAAGAGGTGAAGCATTCAATGCATTCAGAACATATAACTGATCCTCGGCATTCTGAACTATCCGAGCTGAGTATCTGACTGTATGACCGGAAGGATGAGTGATGTGGACTGTTTCA
This sequence comes from Thinopyrum elongatum, assembly GCA_011799875.1. Lineage (NCBI taxonomy): Eukaryota > Viridiplantae > Streptophyta > Magnoliopsida > Poales > Poaceae > Thinopyrum > Thinopyrum elongatum. Next base: position 87,848,671 of record CM022302.1, on the reverse strand, counting down.
GTGGCACAGTCAATCAAAGCTTTATGAGACTTCAACCAGTCCATACCCAGAATAATGTCTATGTTGGAGGTCTTGAGAGCAATGAGAGCAACGGGGAACATCAATCCTCCAATCACAATGTGGTTACCGTGGCTTACCATGGCAGTTTGCCAATTAGCCCCGGGTGACTGGATTACTAATGGGGTGGACATCTCCTCGAAAGGTATATCATGGCTTCGCGCAAAACTTTCGGACATGAAGGAGTGCGACGCCTCAGAATCAAAGAGTACAGAAGCTGGGATTGAATTCACTAGAAGGGTGCCCATCACAATGTTGGTGTCCTGTCGAGCTTCTTCAATCTTGACATGGTTGACATGAACAAGCTGACTAGCAGGTGTTCTGGCCTTACGATTCCTGCTAGGATGGTTTTGATGGCCCTTCCTACGGTCAACAGGATGATGTGATGGATTCTGCGACTGACCCTGAGGACAGTTGAAAGCACGATGCCCAGGCTGTCCACACTTGCGGCATAAATCATCATTATGGGGCGGAGCTACAACATTGGACTGTCCACCCTGAGTCGTTAGCTATCTCGGGGGCGGAGGCAGACGAGGTGCAACATACGACGGCCTTGGTGTTGGAGCAGGTCGGTGATGGACATTGTGCGGAATCCACACTCGACGTTTCTGAACAGGCTGACCCGAGAACGAGCCAACATCACGAGTGCGTTTGAGCGACTCCTGGTATTTAGCCAGACCAGTTTCAACTCAGTAGGCTTGACTGACAAGCATCGCAAAGTCCTCACAATCAAGGACAAGAAGTGCGAGCTGTATATCGGAACGCAGTCCTTCACGGAATTTCTCCTGTTTATGAGCGTCTGTGTTGACATCATCTTTAGCATAGCGGGATAATTTGAGAAATTTCCTCTGATATTCATCCACAGTCATTGTGCCCTGTGAGAGTTTGCGGAACTCTTGCTTCTTCTGGTCGATCAGACCTTGAGGAATGTACCGTGCACGAAAGGCTGACTGAAATTCCTGCCAAGTGGTTACAGATTCAGCAGGCAACATACTCTTGTGGCTTTCCCACCATTGAGTAGCGGGACCCTTCAAGTGAAATGTCGCAAAGGCGACGTAACTGTCAGGGGCCACACTAGCTGACTTCATTTCAAACATGATATCACGAAGCCAATCATCAGCATCCATAGGATTTGTGGAGCTGCGGAAAACAGACGGGTTGAGGCGCACAAATTCTGGCAGAGTTATTGGAGCAGTCTGTTGTTGAGCATTTTGAGTTGGGAACTGAGCCAATACTCCGGTCATAAACTGACGGTTGAGTTCAAACTGCTGCCTCATTTCAGCAATATAAGATGGAGGTGGAGGATCATCAGCCATCCTGCCAAATTAACAGGGGAAGTTTAGCAAGAAAAACTGCAGGTGTATGGAATGATTCATGAAGTAACACGCACAACAGAAGGAAGTGCAATAGATACTTCATCATATTCGCACCAGACATTCAAATCCACACATAGCCTCGGTTACAATCCGGCATTACGACAACTGAAAGGGGAAGGCTAGACAACTAGGCGATGCGCAGGCACACGTAAGGAAGTACACAACGTGACATAGCAAAGGCTACATCATGTCGGAGAAAACTGCTGGAGCGAGGAATCTGCAAGTGACAACACAGGGTGCCCTCGATAAAAGGATCCTGTAAGCAGAACCTGGCCCACAATCCTGAAGCAAGGAGGAATAAATTCAGATCTCCGGGTGGATGTGATCACGAGAACCTACGGTTGGAGTTAGTAAATTTTTAACCGGAATAGAAGAGAGAGTAGAGTCCCAGAATAAGGGTCGAGGAGTAAAAGATCCTAATACCACCCATTCGGCGTCGTGGGCCCGTAAGCCACACAGCCAAGTTAGTAAAACAGTTTTGGTTTTCTAGACTCAACTTCGGCCAAGGTGTTGGAAAGGGGGTTCCTAGAGGCAGTCGGCTCTGATACCAACCTGTGATGCCCCCGGCTTAATCATGCACTAACCATACACGCAATTGCACACGGTCAAGCATAAGGACTCACTTGAAGATATCACAACACAACTCTAAAACATAAATAAAGTCATACAAGCTTTATATTACAAGCCAGGGCCTCGAGGGCTCGAATACATAGCTCGATGGCATACAAGCGTCAGCAGAAGCATCAAATATCTTTGTACAGATATTACAGAGGAACAGATAAGCCTTTAGAAAGGCGGGGCAAAATAAAAAGTTAATATCGAAAGGCGTAGGCCTCCTGCCTAGGACCCTCCGAACCTACTCCTGGTCGTTAACCATCTCGAAGTAATAGCCATCCTCGGGGTGGTAGAAGTAGTCGTTGGCGGGGGCAGCGTTATCAGGGGCTTCGTCATCTGGTCACGACAAACTGGTATGGGGAGGAAAAAAGAAAGCAAAGCAACCGTGAGTACTCCGAAGTACTCAGCAAGCAAGGATCTACACTACATATGCAACATTATCAAAGGAAGGCTGTATATGTGGACTGGGCTGCAGAAATGCCAGAATAGAGAGAAGGCCTAGTCCTATCGAAGACTAGCATCTTCAGCAACTTCAAACATCTTCAACGATCTTGCAGCATTAGAAGAGTACAGTATAGCATAATGTAAGTAGTAGTAGAATCAGGTAACAGTCTCGCCCAGAGCTCCTTCCTCGTCTCCCTGCGAGAAAGAGATCCCGCAGCCATCATATCCAGTTATCATCTCAAGTTCTAGTTGTATCGATCGGGATACAACTCCGAGTGTCCTTTACCGTAGGACTGGCTATCGATAGATGTGTTCTTCCCTGCAGGGGTGCACCAACATACCCACCACACTTGCTTAACTCCGGCCGGACACACTTTCCTGGGTCATGCCCGGCCTCGGCCAAACAACACACCGCAACCCTACCTATAGCTCAGCAGAGAGGTCCCCGCCGGTCTACCTCCTAAGCGCAAGGGGGTCTTGGGCCATCGCCACTCACCCTCCGGGTCATTGCGCACACGCGGATCCAGGTACCACCCCTCAGGATGGCGCCGGCCCAGCCGTGCCGCGATGCTGAACTGGACGTCTGACAGAGCTTTCGGCTAATGCTACGATGTAGAGTGCCCATAACTCTTCCCACGTGATGGTTAGTGCTATCCAACCATAGGCCGGCTCAGATCAAATATCCAAATCGTTAGAGGTCTAGGGGCTTGCGGTAACGAGCAGTGACTCACGATCGATGTGACCCCGTCGCCCCGTCTCGAGGACTTGCTGCAAGGGCTAAGAATGCCCGACCGCGCCTCGTAAAAATAAATCATGGGTAACTATCCATCATTCGCGGGTACCCCTCAGGGTCGACCCGCCTTACCAAGTAGCAGTATCATCAGTTATGTAAGGCATCCGTGTGGCTACCATATCAAGGGGGAATCCGAGGCATCACCCTCGTTGGACTGCCACCTGATGTAATATCAAGGTGGACGTAGGAGGAATCACCCTCGAGGCCCACACTTGAGGTGTTGCACGACTTCGTCGTTATCGGGGGTGGTGTAGGAGGAATCACCCTCGCTGACCACGACCGAATAACTAACCTACAAGGTTATCATCAGAAGTGCTGACGAGGTATCACCCTCGGCACTCGATAGTAACCCAGTAGTGTCGAGCAACTAAGGAGGAAGTGAGGTGCGGTGCCGGGTCCTGGTCTTCGATCCCGTAGATCGGGTCTTCTGATACTCCAACGGGGCAGTCGGGATAAGTGGGGGTCACTGATGGGGCTCTACCTAGTCTATTCTAAATAGTTTAGGATGAACAGATGGGTATCAACAGCAGGTTACAATAAACAGGCTATGCAGCAGAATAGGAGCAATCATTTACAATAGCAAAATCTAATGCAAGCATGAGAAAATAGAATAGGCGATATCGGGATGATCAAAGGGGGGGGGGCTTGCCTGGTTGCTCGGCGGCAAAGGCAGAATCGTCGGTAATGTAGCCAATCACCGGAGCTGCGTCGATCTCGGAGGCTACGCCGGTACCGGGCTCTATCGAGAGAGAAGAGGGGGAGAAAACAGATAAATATAAGGTAGACAAAGCAACACAGAGCTTGCTAGGCTAACATGCGGTGCAGGGTTGCCTAAAGCATGTCTAAGTCATATTAGTTATTTAGGGTTAAAGCTGGATTTATTAATCGGTGGTTATGTACTATTCATCTATCGGAAATAGGCTAAAAGTTACAGGTTCACCTCCGTAGAGGGTCTCGACACGGAAACAGATAGCATGGTTAGCTTTGTCTCGTCGTTCTGATCAACTTTCATGTAGAAAGTTTTTCGATCCGAGCTACGGTTTATTTTCTATGATTTTCTGAAGTTTATTTGAATTTCTGGAATTAAATTTAATTCAAAAATCATTTAATAGAAAATGCTACGGGTACCCACTTATGCACGCAGCAGAGTGCTGGTGTGGCTGACAGTGGGCCCCAGTTGACTGCCTCATCAGCAGTCAACTGTGGACTTGCCTAGTCAAAGGGGGCCCACTGGACCCACCAGTCAGTGACTGGACTGGTCCAGTCAGCTGGTTGACCGGTCAACTGGGTCCTGTGGGACCCAGTGGTCAGCCTCTGTTAATCTAACAGGGTTTTAAATTAACCTAATTAACTAATCAGCGGGGTGGGGCCCAAATGTCAGTGAGAGTTAGCAGTTTAGTTAATTAACCCGAATACTAATCGCTATAGTACACGGGCCCACTGTCAGTGACTATTAGGGCAGGGGGGTTAGTACCGCGGGGCAACACGTGTCCCCACCAGAGTTTGAAGTCCGGCGCATGCCGGCGCCACTCTGGTGAGCACCAGAGAGGGCGGCGACGCTCGGAATCCGCCGTCCGGCGTCCATTCGGTGCGAGGATGGGCGGGATCGAACGCGGGCAGAGCCGCGCTCTGATCTGCTGCGGTCTCGCTGCCGTAGGAGCCCTACATCGACGATGGCGAGCTCGGGGAGTTCGCCGGAGTTCGGCCTTCTCGTGAACGGCGGCTACACGGCACGGCAGGCGACGGGGACTAACGCGCTGGGACCGCACGGACGCGCAGAGCACATCCACGCACTCGGTCAGCCATGACAGGGACCACCTTGACGGCGGTGAGCTCATCAGCGGAGCTCTGTTCGAACGGCGATGGCAACTACGGCTACAGCGGCGGGAAGGCGTGGGGGAGAGAGGGGAAAAGCGCGCTTGCTCACCGAGAGGGCACACGGAGGCCCGGCGGAAGATTAGGAGCAGCAGAGCAGCGTCACTGGCCGGAGATGTGCCGGTGACCGAAAAATGAGGAAGAGCTCGTGGAGCTCGCGGCGATGGCTCCCGACGCCGACGGATGGGCGCGGTCGACGGAGAAGACCGCGGCGGTGCTCTACGTCATGTCAGCGGGGCTCGAGGTGGTCGGGTTACACAGAATCGAAGTGGCAACGTCGACGGCAGAGACGGGCGGCGATGCGGTGGAGAAAACGCTGAGGGAAGGAGGGGAACGGGGAGGAGTGGGGGCTAGGGTTCGGGGAGAGGGAGAGGGGCTCGGGGCTCGTCTTAACCTAGCCGGGGACGGCGCGGATGGGCGACGCGCGACGACCGTCGACGTGTCGGCGCGGGCGCGTGACAGCGCGCGGGAGGTAGGGGATGAGCGCTGTATGGGCTGGGCCGGACCCTGTTGCGGCAGGCTTAAGTGCACAGTAGAGCATTAGGCCTTTTCTATTTTCTTATTTTTTGTTCTGTTTTCTGTTTTCCTTTCTGTCTTGCAAATTCCTAAGCCACCAGATGACTTTTGCAAAATATGTGACTTAGCCCAATAATTGTGGAGTATTATTAGCTAACACCAGAAATTGGTTTGGGTAAAATATGATCACATTTGGATTTTTCATAAATGATTTGGCATTTAAATAGGGAGGAGTTGCTCTGTTTTATTTGCTACTGTTCATAATTGCATAAGAGTGATGTTGCATTCCTTAACAAGCAAATGTTATGGAATATTTTAAATATGAGGAACATTTTTGCAGCAAGTTTTGAACAACTTTATTTTTTAGTTGAATTTGAATTGAGTTTCAAAGAGAATTTTGAATTGCAAGAGTTAACCACTGTGATTAAATATTGCAGATGAGGATGACTTGCATTATCAACAGATGGTCACAGTGCTTATTACACAGGGGTGTTACAATATACATACATAGTTTCACATTGTACATCAACACAAATCAAAACAGAAACTAAACACTAGCAGTCCATCAATGCCAGCTTCCATGAAGTGAATCAAATCTGCAAAAATGGGAGTAAGAAAGTTAGAAGAAGAAGAAGACTAGAAGAAGAAGAATAAGAAGAATAGAAGAAGAAGGGGTTTTATCCTTTTCCTTCTCATTCTTCTTCATTTATTCTTTCTTTTTCTTCTCTTTCTTCTTCTATTCTTTCCTTTTCTCCTCTTCCTTGTTTTCCTTCTTCTTATTCTTTATTTGTGTAGTTTTAGAGCTAACTTAGGTAATTATGCCATTTTAGAGATAAGTAAGCTTATTATGTCATTTTGAAGGAAAATAAGGTAAGTATAGGTCATTGTTGAGCTAACTTAGGTAATTATGCCATTTTGAGCTAACTAAGCTTATTATGTCATTTTGGAGTAAAATAAGGTAAGTAAGGTCACATTGTTGAGCTAACTAAGCTTATTATGTCAATTTGGAGGAAAATAAGGTAAGTATAGGTCATTTTTGTGCTAACTTAGGTAATTATGCCATTTTTTAGCTAACTTAGGTAAGTATAGTTCATTATTGAGCTAACTTAGCTTATTATGTCATTTTGGTGGATAATAAGCTAAGTATATGACATTTATGATCTAACCACGGTAATTATGCCATTTTTTTACCTAACTAAGCTAATTATGTCATAAATGAACTAAATAAGCTAATTATGTCATTTTGGAGGATAATTAGCTAAGTATGTTTTTTTGGGGGAAAATAAGCTAAGTATGTGGCATATTAGGGCTAACTAACATGTAAGAAGATAAGTATGCATTTGTTAAGCAAAACACCAGAGAAAACTTACCGTCGTTGTCATCACGGAGGTCAAGCACTAGGGTTGTGATACGTCCATTTTGTGTTTTCTTTTCCTACTGTTATTTATAATGTTCTTATGCATAATAATCCTTTTGGGAGTAATTCTAATGCCTTTTCCCTCATAATATGCAAGGTTTACACAAAGAGGGAGAATACCGGCAGCTGGAATTCTGGACCTGAAAAACCTACGTCAGAGTTACCTATTCTGCACATCTTCAAATGAGCTGAAAATTTACGGAGAATTGTTTTGCAATATATGAAGAATATTGGAGCAAATAACTCCTGGAGGGGGCCCACCAGGTTGGCACAACCCACCTGGGCGCGCCAGGGAGCCCAGGCGCGCCCTGGTGGGTTGTGCCTTCCTCGGCCCACCTCCGGTGCCCCTCTTCTGGTATATAAGTCATTTTGACCTAGATAAAATAAGGGGAGGACTTTCAGGATGAAGCGCCACCGTCTCGAGGCGTAACTTGGGCAGGAGCACTTTTGCCCTCCGGAGGAGCAATTCCGCCGGGGGAACTTCCCTCCAGGAGGGGGAAATCATCGCCATCGTCATCACCAACAACTCTCCCATCTTTGGGAGGGCCATCTCCATCAACATCTTCAATAGCACCATCTACTCTCAAACCCTAGTTCATCTCTTGTGTTCAATCTTTGTACCGGAACCTTAGATTGGTGCTTGTGGGTGACTAGTAGTGTTGATTACATCTTGTAGTTGATTACTATATGGTTTATTTGGTGGAAGATTATATGTTCACATCCATTATTGCATTTAATACCCCTCTGATCTTGAGCATGATGATTATTTGTGAGTAGTTACTTTTTGTTCTTGAGGCCATGGGAGAAATCATGTTGCAAGTAATCATGTGAACTTGATATGTGTTCGATATTTTCATGATATATATGTTGTGATTCCCTTAGTGGTGTCATGTGAACGTTGACTACATGGCACTTCACCATATTTGGGCCTAAGGGAATGCATTGTGGAGTAGTTATTAGAGGAGGGGTTGCTAGAGTGATAGAAGCTTAAACCCTAGTTTATGTGCTACTTCGTAAGGGATTGATTTGGATCCAAAAGTTTAATGCAATGGTTAGATTTTATCTTAATACTTTTCTCGTAGTTGCGGATCCTTGCGAGGGGGTTAATCATAAGTAGGAGGTTTGTTCAAGTAAGAACAACACCTAAGCACCGGTCCACCCACATATCAAATTATCAAAGTAGCAAAAACGAATCAAACTAACATGATGAAAGTGATATGATGAAATTCCCGTGTACCCTCAAGAACGCTTTGCTTATTATAAGAGACCGTCTTGGCCTTTCCTTTGCCACAAAAGGATTGGGCTACCTTGCTGCACTTTATTTACTGTTACCGTTACTTTCTCGTTACAAATTATCTTGCTATCAAACTACTTGTTACCGACTATTTCAGTGCTTGCAGAAAATACCTTGCTGAAAACGACTTGTCATTTCCTTCTGCTCCTCGTTTGGTTTGACATTCTTACTTATCGAAAGGACTACGATTGATCCCCTATACTTGTGGGTCATCAAGGCTCTTTTCTGGCGCCGTTGCCGGGGAGTGAAGCGCTCTTGGTAAGTGTAAATTGGTAAGGAAAAATTAGTACTACGTGCGGAAATTTATTGTTACTTGTTACTATGGAGAATCATCCTTTAAGGGGTTTGTTAGGGGTCTCTTCACCCCGACCGGAACCACAATTAGTTGTCCCTCAACCTACTGCTCCTATTGAAAATATTGGTTATGAAATTCCTTCGGGTATGATAGAACAACTGCTAGCTAATCCTTATGCAGGAGATGGAACCGAACATCCTGATATGCACTTGATATATGTGGATGAAATTTGTGGATTATTTAAGCTTGCAGGTTTTCCTAGAGCTGAAGCTAAGAAAAATGTTTTCCCTTTATCTTTGAAGGGAAAAACATTGGCATGGTATAGGCTATGCGATAATATTGGATCTTGGAATTGAAAACGATTGAAATTGGAATTTCACCAAAAAAATTATCCTATACATCTAGTTCATCGTGATCGGAATTATATATATAATTTTTTGCCTCGTGAAGGATAAAGTATCACTCTAGCTTGGGGGAGGCTTAAGTCAATGTTATATTCATGCCCCAATCATGAGCTCTCGAGAGAAATTATCATTCAGAATTTTTATGCTCGGCTTTCTCGTGATGATCAATCTATGCTCGATACTTCTTGTACTAGTTCTTGTACTGGTTCTTTTATGAAGATTGGTAACTCAATGAAGGTAAAGAGTCAGGTATTAAGCTTGAATTTGATTGTGTTAAATATTTTATGAATACCGATGCTTTTCACAAGTTTAGCACTAAATATGGATTTGACTCCGAGACAGTAGCATCTTTCTGTGAATCATTTGCTACTCATGTTGATCTCCCTAAGGAGAAGTGGTTCAAATATCACCCACCTATTAAAGAAGTAATTAAAGAACCGGTCATAGCTAAAGATGAAACTATTATTTACAATGTTGACCCAGTTGTTCTTACTGCTTATATTGAAAAACCTCCTTTCCCTGTTAGGATAAAGGAACATGCTAAGGTTTCAACTGTGGTTCACAAAAGTAATATTAGAGCACCTAAACCTGCTAAAAAAATTTAAAGTAGAACCTAGTGTTGCTATGGTTAAAGATCTCTTGGTAGAAAATATCGATGGGCATGTTATTTACATCTGTGACGAAGCTGCTAGAATTGCCAAACCCGATGAATAAGTTAAACATAGACCTGTTGTTGGCATGGCTGTTGTCTTAGTCAAAATAGGAGATCATTGTTATCATGGCTTATGTGATTTAGGTGCTAGCGTGAGTGCTATTCCCTTTACCTTATACCAAGAAATTATGAATGACATAGCACCCGCTGAAATAGAAGACATAGGTGTTACTATTAAACTTGCTAATAGAGACACCATCACACCACTTGGGATTGTTAGAGATGTTGAAGTCTTGTGTGGGAAAATAAAACACCCTACTGATTTTCTAGTTCTTGGTTCCCCACCAGATGACTTTTGTCCCATTATCTTTGGTAGACCTTTCTTGAACACTGTCAATGCCACTATAGATTGTCATAAACAAACTGTCAGTGTTAGCTTTCGAGATGAGTCTCATGAATTTAATTTTTTGAAGTTTAATAGACAAACTCATAAGAAAGAATTACCTAGTAAGGATGAAATAATTGGTCTTGCTTCTATTGCCGTGCCTCCTACAGAGCCTCTAGAACAATATTTGCTAGACCATGAAAATGATATGCACATGCATGAGAGAAATGAAATAGATAAAAAATTTCTTCAAAAAACGACCTCTGCCCAAACACAATTTGCCTATTGAAACTCTAGGAGGTCCTCCTCCACCTAAAGGTGATCCTGTGTTTGAATTAAAACAATTGCTTGACACTTTGAAATATGCTTATCTCGATGATAAAAAGATATATCATGTTATTATTAGTGCTAACCTTTCAGAACATGAAGAAGAAAGACTATTGAAAATTCTGAAGAAGCACCGTGCTGCCATTGGATATACTCTTGATGATCTTGAGGGCATTAGTCCCACACTTTGTCAGCACAAGATTAATACGGAACCTGATGCTAAACCCGTTGTTGATCACCAACGACATTTGAATCCTAAAATGAAAGAAGTGGTAAGAACTGAAATATTAAAGCTTCTGGAAGCAGGTATAATTTATCCCATAGCTGATAGTAGATGGGTAAGTCCTGTTCATTGTGTCCCTAAGAAGGGAGGTATTACTATTGTTCCTAATGATAAAAATGAACTTATCCCACAAAGAATTGCTACTGGCTATAGAATGGTAATTGATTTTAGAAAATTAAATAAAGCAACTAGAAAAGATCATTACCCTCTGCCTTTTATCGATCAAATGTTGGAAAGATTATCAAAGCACACACACTTTTGTTTTCTTAATGGATATTCTGGTTTCTCTCAAATACCTGTTTCACAACCTGATCAAGAGAAAACCACCTTTATTTGCCCTTTTGGAACTTATGCTTATAGACGTATGCCTTTTGGTTTATGCCATGCACCTGCTACCTTTTAAAGATGTATGACTGCTATATTCTCTGATTTTTGTGAAAAGATTGTTGAGGTTTTCATGGATGATTTTTCTGTATATGGAACTTCTTTTGATGATTGCTTGAGCAACCTTGATCAAGTTTTGCAGAGATGTGAGCAAACTAATCTTGTCTTGAATTGGGAGAAGTGCCACTTTATGGTTAACGAAGGTATTGTCTTGGGGCATAAAATTTCTGAACGAGGTATTGACGTGGACAAAGCTAAAGTTGATGCAATTGAGAAAATGCCATGTCCTAGAGATATTAAAGGTATTCGTAGTTTCCTCAGTCGTGCTGGTTTCTATAGGAGGTTTATTAAAGACTTCTCTAAAATTTCTAGGCCTCTTACTAACCTTTTACAAAAGGATGTTCCATTTGTTTTTTATGATGATTGCGTAGAAGCCTTTGAAATACTTAAGAAAGCCTTAATTTCTGCACCTATTGTTCAACCACCTAATTAGAACTTGCCTTTTGAAATTATGTGTGATGCTAGTGATTATGCTGTTGGTGCTGTTCTAGGACAAAGAGTTGATAAGAAATTAAATGTTATCCATTATGCTAGCAAAACTATAGACAGTGCCGAAAGAAATTATGCTACCACTAAAAAAGAATTTTTAGTGGTTTTGTTTGCTTGTGATAAATTCAGATCTTACATTGTTGATTCTAAAGTCATTGTTCACACTGATCATGCTGCTATTAAATATCTTATGGAAAAGGAAGATGCTAAACCTAGACTTATTAGGTGGGTTCTCTTGGTACAAGAATTTGATTTACATATCACTGATAGAAAAGGAGCTGAGAACCCCGTAGCTGATAACTTGTCTAGGTTAGAAAATATTCTTGATGACCCACTACCTATTAATGATAGCTTTCCTGATGAACAATTAGCTGCAATAAATGTTTCTAATAACACTCCTTGGTATGCTGCTATGCTAATTATATTGTTGCTAAATATATACCACCTAGTTTCACATACCAACAAAAAAAAATTCTTCTATGATATAAGACTTTACTTTTGGGATGACCCACATCTTTATAAAGAAGGAGTAGATGGTATTATTAGATGTTGTGTACCTGAGCATGAACAGGAACAAATCCTACGGAAATGGCACTCCAAGGCTTATGGAGGGCATCATGCAGGAGATAGAACTACTCACAAGGTATTGCAATCTGGTTTTTATTGGCCTACTCTCTTCAAGGATGCCCGTAAGTTTGTTTTATCTTGTGATGAATGCCAAAGAATGGGTAATATCGGTAAGCGTCAAGAAATGCCTATGAATTATTCACTTGTCGTTGAACCATTTGATGTTTGGGGTTTTGATTATATGGGACCTTTTCCTTCCTCTAATGGGTATACACATATTCTGGTTGCTGTTGATTATGTTACTAAGTGGGTAGAAGCTATTCCAACTAGTAATGCTGATCATAACACTTCCATTAAAATGCTTAAATAAGTTATTTTCTCGAGGTTTGGAGTCCCTAGATATTTAATGACTGATGGTGGTTCACACTTTATTCATGGTGCTTTCCGTAAAATGCTTGCTAAATATGATGTTAACCATAGAATTGCATCAAGCTACCATCCTCAATCTAGTAGTCAAGTTGAACTTAGCAATAGAGAAATAAATCTTATATTACAAAAAACTGTTAATACACTAGAGGAATCAGGTTCTTTGCCGTCTGCCATGGCAGACGGTAAAGGCACCAAAGCCGGGCGGCAAACCCCTTTGCCGTCTGCCACCGACGGCAAAGCTGTCCGGCAAAGAGAGTGATGGTAAACAGGTTCTTTGCCGTCTGCTTTGTCAAAGCGGACGGCAAAGGTCCTTTGCCATCTATGGCTGAGGGCAAAGAACATGGATGACAAATAACAGGCGTTAGCCATGTTAGGAGCCTAACGGCGACCTTTGCCATCCGCCAGCAGACGGCAAACAAGCCCTCCCATTTGCCGTCTGCCAACTTACGTCAGCCATACATCATGCCCCCCAAGTCTTTGTCGTCTGCCACCGACGGCAAACTCCCACAGCCTTTGTCGTCTGCCATGAATGGCAAAGTAACCAAATGGGTAAGCTCCCAGATTGAACAGGTTGCTGCCACGTGGCCACTTTGCCGTTCGTGGCAGACGGCAAAGGGGCCTTTGCCGTCTGCCACAGACGGCAAAGTGCCTATATTGTTTCTATTTTTTCTGTTTTCTATTGTATCCCTGCATTTTCAAAAGATATATATGATATATACAGTTCCAACCTCAAACATAGCCCATGTATCAAACATCTACCAGTCCATCAATGCAACAGAACACATAGGGTCTTAAAAGATCCAATACATACATAGTTTCATGGAGTTCATCCATATATACATACATATAGTTTCACATTGTGCATTAATACAAATGAAAACAAGAACTAAACACTAGCAGTCCATCAATGCTGCTTCCATGAAGTGAATTAAACCTGCAAAAATGGGAGTAAGAAATTTAGAATAAGAAGAAGACTAGAAAGAATCGCAGAAAAGAAAAGATAGAAGAAGAAGAAGAAAGCAGAAGAAGAAGAATAAAAGAGAAGAAGAATCAAGCCCGGTCCTGAACCTCTCCTCCATCCTCCTCCTCCTCCTCCTCCTCCTCCGCCTCCTCCTCCCCCTCCTCCCCTCCTCTCCTCCTCCTCGCCGTCCCTTTTTCTCACTCGCTCTCCTCCTCCTCCTCCTCCTCCTCTCCTCCGCCTCCGCCTCCGCCCCCCCCCCCGTGCCGCCTACCTCCGCCGCCGCCGCCCTCCTCCTCCCTCCTCTACCTCGCGGCGCCGCCTCCGCTCTTTCGTTCTTTTTCTTCTTTTTCTCCATATCTTCTTCCTCTTCTTCTTTTTTCCTTTTCCTCCTCTTCTCTCTTCTTCTTCTTTTTTCTTCTTTTTTTTTTTTTTCTCTTTCTTCGTCTTATTCTTTCTTTTCTCCTCTTCCTTCTTGTCATTCTTCCTTCTTCCTTCTTTTGTTTCCTTTTCTCGCTCCCCTCTGTCCTTCTCACATTTTTTAGCTAACTAAGCTTATTATGTCAATTTTGGGGAAAATAAGGTAAGTATAGGTCATTTTTGTGCTAACCTAGGTGATGATGCCATTTTTGAGCCAACTTACGTAAGTATAGCTCATTTTTTATCTAACTTAGGTAATTATGCCATTTTGGAGGAAAATAAGCTAAGTACATGACATCTATGAGAGAAGCAAGGTTATTATGCCATTTTTGAAATGAATAAGCTACTTATGTCATAAATGAACTAAATAAGCTAACTATGCCATTTTGGAGGTAACTTACCCTCATCACAACAAATGCGATCAAGATCGCAACTAAGGTAACAATTGATCCAACGACATAATGATACCAAGCCTCATTATCAATGGCATATTTTTCTAATCTTCTTAATCTTCAAGCGCATTGCATCCATCTTCAAGCACATTGTATCCATCTTGATCTTGTGATCATCAACGACATCGGCAACATACAACTCCAATTTCATCTTCTCTTCTTCAATTCTTTTCATTTTTTCTTTCAAATGCTCGTTTTCTTTTTCAACTAAATTTAACTTCTCGACAAGAGGGTCGGTTGCAATTTCCGATTGACATACTGCCTAGATAAAAATATTTCTATGTCAACTTGATGGCCATAATTGTCATAAATGCGAAATGCAACAAATAGTTATAAAAGAGAATATACCACATCCGAATCATAAACCGGGCGAGGGCCGACGGGGACGGATATCAAGACCATGGCACTATGTATAACAAACAATAATGCAAAGTAAGAAAATTATACAAGTAACTATATAAATCATACATTCAAACAAGTAACTATATAAATCAAGTACAACATAAAAAAATTGAATACCTAATAATAATCTTGATCGTCGGGTCCAATAAATGCTCCAGGATCAATAAATGCATCATCATAATCACTATCATGAATGAAGTGCTCATCGAGTTCAGCGGCATCAACATGTGGAAGGCCACCTTTACGTAATCGGTCAAGCATTGACAAATCATCCGCAGCAGTAACCTCTTCTTGTTCAGGCTCTTCTTGTTCCGGCTCAGGGGTGAAGTCGGCTTCACTGTCGCTATTTACTTCAATGTTCTGGCGTGAAGTAGAGCGTTTCTTGAAGCGTTTTTTGGAAAGATGTGTTTCTTGGAAGAATTCACCTTCATATGTGTCTGGGTTAATGTGAGGTTCATAAACCTCTTCATTGGGGGCAGGTGGTCTAACACGTGGTGGCACTTCATAAACGACATCCCAACCATTCAGATTTGGATCAGTTTGGTAGGCCCACTGTACATAGAAAACTTGGGTCGCCTGTTGAGCCGTAATATAGTCATCGGGAACATCTAAATGGGTGCTTTGTTTCATTTCGACTAGCCCTATATGTTCATGAGTCCTTCTAGTCTCCTTCGGCTGGAACAAATAACATTTGAAGACTACGACGTTCGGTGGGTTTTCACCATAGAATAGAAGTTCATAAATTGATTCAACTCTCCCATAATACTCGATACCTCCATCGCCGATAGCAGAGACACAACAATTTGTAGACTTTCGGTCGGCCATAGGTAGCTCTTTGCCGTAGGTACAAAAGCGATACCCGTTGATGTCGTATTTGTCAAATGAACGGACCTTAAAGTCAAAACCATTAGCGACTTGTCTCAATTCGGCGTCCATAGACTCTGAATTAGCCTACACGTTTAATACGAAAGGATTGTTGCATTAGCCGCAAATTAGACGAAGAAAATGAGAATGGTCTAATGGAAATTACCGTTTGTTTGAACCAAGAGATGAAACGGGGAAAGCTGCCTCCTTGCTTTGCCAGAAGCTCATACTCTTTGATGGATTCCTTTTCGATCTCCGCTCCATCCGAGAATTTGGCGATGTATCGACTGTATCAAATATTCGGGAATAAGAGATTTTCAAAGGAATTAGAAGTTGCGAGACAATGTACCGCGCTAACTTACTCGATGTACGGCCGCACTTCTATTAGGTTGTTGAAGATATACAACGAAATGTTCCGCCATTCTTCGACATCCAACGATATTGGTTTACAAGCACCGGCTGGTGCGAGATTCCCTTTGAATAGGCTGAGGTTGGATCCACCTTTTTTAGGGTCGCCAGCACTGTACCAAGGCTTCGGATTATGAAAATGACGATTTTTGTCTTCGTAGTGTGGTGTCACGAAGTTTGTCGCCTTCTCAATAATGAATGCCTCGGCCATCGTTGCTTCAATTCTACGTTTATTTTTACATTTTTCTCAGAGCGTCTTCTGCATCCTCTCAGTTGCGTAGCACCAACGATTTTGCACGGGCCCCCCCAATCTTGCCTCGGTCGGGAGATGCAAAATCAAGTGTTGCATTGGATTAAAGAAGCCCGACGGAAAGATCCTCGGCGATATTCTTTTTAGTGTGCCTCGGCGATATTCTTTTTAGTGTGCATCACGTCGATGTTGTGTGGGTAAAGGAGGTCTTTGAAGTAAGGCAGATCCCACAAGCATGTCTTGTGAGTCTAGGCGTGTTTCGAATTATACCCCTTGAAATACCCTGGACGCTGTGGATCTGGCTCGAGAGCGTTTAACTGATCCAGGGTCTCTTGGCCTGTCAATGGAGGCGGTGCAGAGTTTTTGACAACTCTACCTTTCATGAAGTTCTTCTTGTCTTTCCTGAACTTATGACGAGGATCCAGGAACTGTCTATGCAAGTCGAAGCAAGAAAACTTGTGACCCGCCTGCAACCAACGAAACTCAAGAGCAGCCTTGCATGTGGGGCACGGGAACCTTCCATGCATACACCAGCCAACGAATTGCGCATACGCCGGCAAGTCATGCGTCTAGTACATGTACCAAACACGCATTATGAAGTTCTGTTTGCTAAAGGCATCGTATGTCTTGAACCCATTATCCCAAGCTTCTTGTAATTCGTCCTTAAGCGGCTGCATGTACACATTCATATTCTTCCCCGGATAGTTGGGCCCTGGAATTATCAACGTCAGGAAAATGTTCTTTCTTTGCATAATCTGTCCATGGGGGAGATTGACTGGAATGACAAATACGGGCCAACAACTGTATTGGGCTGCCGTCAGACCAAACACACTGAACCCATCTGTGCTGATGGCGACTCGAGGATGCGTTGGATCTGCCGCTTTTGGCGCATGTAATGCATCGAAGCGATTCCACGCTTCACCATCCGATGTGTGTACCATCATCAGATTCCCATCTGCATCGAGTTCGGTTCTTTTGCTCGTTTTGTGCAATGTCATCTGTCTGGCCGTCTCTTCGACCATGAAAAGATGTTGAAGTCTTGGTACGATTGGCATATACCAAAGAAAAGTAACGGGGATTTTGGTCTGCGTCTTCTCACCCATACCATTATTTACCACAACATACCTGGAAGACTTGCAAATGGGATAATAGTTCAAGTCCGCATACTCAAGCCTAAATAAGGCACATACTTTCTCACGGGCATGTATCTTCTCATAGGGCATCTTAAGAGCATAGAGGATTTTGTCTGACTGGTACAGGTTTGCAGGCAGTACATGGCCTTTGGGTAGAAAGCGTCCAAACACTATCATCATCGTGTCGTAGCATTGTCTGCCCAAGTTGAATTGAGCCTTCAGAGCCATTATTTGTGAGATGGCATCCAGCTGACGAAGCTCAGTGTGCTCGTGGAGAGGACGTTTTGAAGACTCCAACATTTCATTGAAGGCCTTTGCAGATTCCTCCATCTCATCGTCCGAATCCCGAGCATCATCAAAGTTTTGCACCATGTTTTCCATCCCGGTCCCGTGCTCGTCGGTGCGACGACGAACCACCTCTGCTCTTGCACGTTGGCCAGACTCACCATGAAATGTCCACACTGTATAACCGGGCGTAAAACACTCTTCTGCAGGTGTTTGCCCATTTCATCCTCTGTCCTCTTTTCCCAATTCTTGCACCGGTCACAGGGGCACCAGTTTTTCCTCTGGCCATTTGCAAATGCGGCTTTCACAAACCGCTTGGTTTTTGTTAACCATTCATTGGTAACCTCTTTCTGACTAGTGCGACTGGTGTACATCCACGCACGATCACTCATATTTCTTAGCTACTGGACAGACAAGAAATATATATAATTCAGCATGTATATTCATCAGTTAATCTAGTTTGTCAATTTTATTACGTCCATGCAACATACACTCTAATAGGTAAAGATAGGTCCTAATCCCACCCGAGTATGTGTAGATTGAGTACGTTCTCCATCCTCTACCCCATTCCAAGACAAAATTTTGGCATCACCTCTCCGCTGTTCTCCTGATACACGTCTCGGCAAAAAGTCGAGAGAATGTGCATCCGAAGAACAACAGGGAGGCACTGACAAAATTTTGTCTCAGAATGGGGTAGAGCATGGAGAACGTACCCAATCTACAAATACTCAGGTTGTCCATGGAAATTGCTGGACAATCCGAATGAGTTACGATGATAAATATGCAATTGAATGCATATTTATCGATGCAACCCTTTTGGACGGGAGACGCATACTGATTACGCGACTTAACATGAAAATGAAATCTACTGACATTATTAAAAGAGCGTAGGAGGTGAAGGTGGATTCGTAGCTCACCCTCGGCTGTAGAGGAAGTAGTCGAACAACGGTGGGATCACGGACAAAAAACTTCGACCAATGATGACTCCAAGGAGATGAAATAGTACAAAGCCTGCAAATTGTATCGATCGATTCAAGAAAATTTAGGACGTCACATCACATAAAGCATCGACACTTCAAACTATGAAAAAAACTTCGACCCCTCGGCGATCCTCGATCCTCGACCCTCGACACCTCGAGCCTTGACCCCTCGACCCTCGACCTTCTTTTCCTTCTTTTCTTTCTTTTTCTACTTTTTCTACTTTTTTTTTCATCTTCTTCTTCCTTCTTTTTCATCTTCTTCTTCTTCTTCTTCTTCTTCTTCTTCTTCTTCTTCTTCTTCTTCTTCTTCTTCTTCTTCTTCTTCTTCTTCTTCTCTTCTTCTCCTCCCCCTTTTCTTCTTCTTCTTCTTCTTTCTATCATTCTTTTTTTTTCTTCTTCTTTTCTAAGTTTCTTCTTTCTCCTCCCCTTTCTCCTCCCCCCGTCTCGTTTCCTCTTCTCCTCCCCCTTTCTCCCTTCCTCCCGTTCTCGCTCCCGCCTTTTTCTATTCATTCTCCTCTTCTCTCTCCCTTCGCGTCCTCTCCCCCCCTTCTCTCCTTCTTTCTTCGTCCTCCCCGTCTCCTCCGGTCGCTTTGTCTTTCTCTCTTTCTTTTCGTCTTCGTTTCTTTTCTTCTGGTGGTTTTGCCTTTTGTTTCTTTCCTCTGATTGGGTTCTGGGTAGTCTCCTTCTTCTGCGCTCGTCGCTCCCCCTTTCTTTTGGTGTCTTCTTGTCTCTCCTTTTCTCCTCCCGCCCCCTTTTCTTGCTTTGCTTTCTAAGGTTTCAGCCTCGCCTCTACTCTCGCCCTTGTTCTTCTTCTCTTTGTCGTTGGCTTGTCTCTCTGTTCTTTCTTTGTGTTCTCTTGCTGTGTTCTTCTCCTCCCTTCTCCTCTCTCCGTTTTTGTTCTTTTTTATCTTCTTCTTCTTCTCTTTTTCCTCTTCTTCTTCTTCTTCGCTTCTTTTCTTCTTCTTCTCTTTCTTCTTCTTTCTTTTTCTTCTTCTTCTTCTTCTTCTTCTTCTTCTTCTTCTTCTTCTTCTTCTTCTTCTTCTTCTTCTTCTTCTTCTTCTTCTTCTTTTCTTATCCTGCCCCTTTTCTTCTTCTCCTCTTCTTCTTCTTATTCTTCTTCTTTTCTTCTCACAATAATTTTTTTCTAGAACTAACCTAACTAACCTAGAACTAACCTAACTAACACACTAGTAACTAACCTATTTATTAACCTAACTAACCCTAGTAACTAACCTAACTAACAGTAGAAATAAAGAGGGGAGAGGCTCACCGGAGTGGGGTGGCGGGGCACCGGGGTGGCGGGCGGCGGGTCGGCGAGGCGACGGGGCGGCGAGGCCGCGGGTGGGGTGGCGAGGCCGCGGGTGGGGTGGGGAGGCGGCGAGGCAGTGAAGCCGTGGGTGTGGTAGCGAGGCCGTGGGTGGGGCGGCGAGGCCGCAGGGTGGCGCTGAGGGCGGCGAGGCCCGTGGGGCGGCAGCGAGGGCGGTGGGGATCGGGGGCGGCGGCGAGGGCGGTGGGGATCGGGGGCGGCGGCGGCGGTGGTGGCGGTTGCGGTCGGGGGCGCGGTGAGTGAGAGAGTGGGAGGTGGGGTGGTCCGCTAGTGCCATTAGGTAGCTTTTTCTTTGTCGTCTGCTGGTGGACGGCAATGAGGTGGGTCTGGTGGGCCATTAGGGTTTAGGCCTCCACTAGACCCCACCCACCTCTTTGCCGTTCGCTGGCGGATGGCATAGAAATGGCTGATGGCAACCAGGCTCTTTGCCGTCAGCCATGTCTTTGCCATCCGTTTTTTAGAAGCTGATGGCAAAGACCTTGCCATCAACCATTTCTTTGCCTTCCGTTTTTTAGAAGCTGACGGCAAAGACCTTCTTTGCCGTGTGCAAGCTGACGGCAAAGAACCGACAGACGGCAAATTCTCTGATTCCAGTAGTATAGGCCCCGAAAGAATTGGTCTAAGAATTGGATGATACACTTTGGGCCTACAAAACTGCATATAAATATCCTATGGGTATGTCTCCCTATAAAATGGTTTATGGAAAAGCTTGCCATTTGCCTCTTGAGTTAGAACATAAAGCATATTGGGCAATTGAAGAACTCAACTATGATTTCAAACTTGCCGGTGAAAGAGATTATTTGATATTAGCTCACTAGATGAATGGAGAACCCAAGCTTATGAAAATGCCAAGTTATTTAAAGAAGGAGTTGAAAGATGGCATGACAAAAGAATCCAAAAGCGGGAATTCAAAGTTGGAGAATATGTTCTTTTGTACAACTCTCATTTCAAATTCTTTGCAGGAAAACTTCTCTCTAAATGGGAAGGACCATATATCATCGCGGAGGTTTATCGCTCTGGAGCTATCAAAATAAATAATGCCAAAGGTACTAACCCGATGGTTGTAAATGGGCAAAGAATTAAACACTATATCTCAGGTACGCCTATTTATGTTGAAAGCAATATTATTCAAACCATAACACCTGAGGAACACATAAAAGAAACCTTCCGGATCACCCCAGAATCCCTAAAAAGAGGAGGTACGTGATACGGTAAGTAAACGGACTCTGAAAAATCCGCAAAAATATTTTCTGTCAGTTTTGGAATATTACAAAAATTAGGAAAATAAGAAACAACCAGGAAGGCACCTGAGGGGGGCACAAAACACCAGGGCACGCCAGGGCCCCCTGGCGCGCCTAGGTGGGTTGTGCCCACCTCGGGAACCTTCCCGACTCCGTTTTCCTCCCATTTACTTGTTTCCCACGATAAAAAATCTTTATATACCCCCTAAACGTATTGACCACCGTATCACCAAAATATCTACTGTTCTTCTTTCTTGTTGTTTTCCTGGTAGATCTGAAATATGTCATCTCAAGATTCGGAAGAGGATTGCCCAGTTTCTTATCAGCCTTTGGATAAAAATATCTTCAAGGACACCTATCCCTATATATGGTTCACCGATGAGGAAGATGAAGATGAACTAGTCCCTCCTCGTTTCAAGCAAGAAAGCAAGGCGGCATTATGCAAAGAGGATAATAAAGCTTGAGATGGAGAACGATGAGTTGAGGATAGATAATTTTACCCTCCGACAAAAGCTGGAGAAAAAGGATAAGCCCGCTACTACTTCACCACCACCTTCATCATTTTCTCCAACAAAAGAGACTTGAGTTCATGGTATGGACACTCCCCTTGGCTTGTGCCAAGCTTGAGGGAGCTGTCCCGGTATCGTATCACCACCACTATCTTTGCCTTTATCTATTTTAGTTTGATCCTTAGTTATCCTATGATTTAGTTGAATAAGAATTTAGTTTGATCCTTTCTTTTCGAGTGTTTGCTTAGTGATCTATCTATCGATGTAATCATGTGCGAGATATATAATAAAGAGTAGTTTGAGTTTTGTTTATTTACTTTATTGTTTCAATAAAAGAAAGGAAAATAAATGAATAAGATCATACGCTAATCTTATGGTAAGTAATGAAATTACATAAGGAAAAGTATAAGTGGTCAAATTTATTGGAGATTGACAAACATAGCATTGGTCAATGATGCAATTCATGAAAGAATTAATAAGGGAAGAGAAGATTCACATGCAAATACACTATCATGGACATATTTTATGACTGTGAGCCCCCATTAAATATTTTGTGTCAAAATAGTTGAAGTTAGACAAGGAAGACAACGTAATGATTTATGTTTGTTCATATTCACATAGAAGTTATATTGTCATAGATCCTTTAACATGTGGTGCTTGCTCAATATCTTTTCTAGCCAAAAATTCTGCACTAAGTAGAGATACTACTTGTGCATCAAAAAACCCAAAACCCAAATCTTATTTTGAGAGTCCACCATACCTACCTATGGATTGAGTAAGATCCTTCAAGTAAGTTGTCATCAGTGCAATAAGGCAATAAAAATTGCATCTAAATGTGTTGGATCATTTAGTGTAAGAGAAAATTGAGCGTTGTACGAACTTGTGATGGCAAAGTAATAAAAGCGACGGACTGCATAATAAAGGTTGCTATCATAAGGGGCAATATAACATGACGTTCTTTTGCATTAAGGGATTTGGCATACAAACAAATAAGCGCATGACAACGTATGCTTCCCTCTGCAAAGGGCCTATCTTTTACTTTTCTGTAAGAGTCAAAAGTTTTCTTCCCTATTCCTTTTATTTTTCTCTTTTTGCAAGCATCATGTGGTGAGGATAGATCTAGGCACATATATCCAGTTGGATATGAGTAGGCATGAGTTATTATTGTTGACATCACCCTTGAGGTGAATACATTGGGAGGCGAAACTATAAGCCCCTATCTTTCTATGTGTCCGGTTGAAACTTTTTGTTCATGGGTATGTTGTGAGTGTTAGCAATCATAGAAGATTAACTGATGGTTGAGTATGTGGACTTGCCTAAAGGCTCCAATACGTGACCCTTCCTGAAAATATGATGAATTGTAGTTGCAAAGTTGACTGAGAACATAGTTTGTTGGTTTCCAATAAGGTTTATGCTTTATACTTCAGTGTTGTGATGAATTGTTACTTGTTCATGAGAAGTTATATGATAGAAGTTGTATAATAAAGCTTTATGATTAAATTCCTTGATGTTATAATAATGTGCATGATGCTTCTATGTTCGTATTTTGTTTTTATAGACACCTCTCTCTCTCTCTCTCTCTAAGCATGTGGACATGTTTTTCAATTTTGGTTTTTTGCTTGAGGACAAGCGAGGTCTAAGCTTGGGGGAGTTGATACGTCCATTTTGCATCATGTTTTCCTACTGCTATTTATAATGTTTTTACGCATAATAATGCTTTTGGGAGTAGTTCTAATGGCTTTTCTCTCATAATATGCAAGGTTTACACAAAGAGGGAGAATACTGGCAGCTAGAATTCTGGTCATAAAAAAGCTACGTCAGAGTTACCTATTCTACACATCTCCAAATGAGCTGAAAATTTACGAAGAATTGTTTTGCAATATATGAAGCATATTGGAGCAAATAACTACCAGAGGGGGCCCACCAGGTGGGCACAACCCACCTAGGCGCGCCAGGGAGCCCAGGCACGCCCTGGTGGGTTGTGCCCTCCTTGGCCCACCTCCGGTGCCCCTCTTCTGGTATATAAGTCATTTTGACCTAGAAAAAAATAAGGGGAGGAATTTGGGGATGAAGCGCCGCCGTCTCGAGGTGGAACTTGGGCAGGAGCACTTTTTCCCTCCAGCGGAGCGATTCCGCCCAGGGAACTTCCCTCCAGGAGGGGGAAATCATCGCCATCGTCATCACCAACAACTCTCCCATCTTTGGGAGGGCCATCTCCATCAACATCTTCAATAGCACCATCTCCTCTCAAACCCTAGTTCATCTCTTGTGTTCAATCTTAGTACCGGAACCTTAGATTGGTGCTTGTGGGTGACTAGTAGTGTTGATTACATCTTGTAGTTGATTACTATATGGTTTATTTGGTGGAAGATTATATGTTCAGATCCATTATGGTATTTAATACCCCTCTGATCTTGAGCATGATTATTATTTGTGAGTAGTTACTGTCGGATGCAGGGCTCCGCAGACCCACGAAGGTTTGAACTCTGGGGTGTGTGCGAAGAACTCAACCTATCCAGCCTACCGACCCACCACCGCACAGCCTAAACTAGCCGGACTCGCGTGAGCAATGAAGAAGATGAACACGGCAGTTTACCCAGGTTCGGGCCACCTTGCGGTTTAAAACCCTGCTCCTGCTTTGTGGTGGATTGGCCTCACAAGGGGCTAAGGATGAACAAGTACAGAGGATGAACAACCTCGCGAGGGCTCGGGGGTGAGAATAAGTCGACCCCTTCTATGGTGGTGGCTATCCTATCTTTATAGTGGCCTCGGTCCACTTCCCCCAAAATGTAGGTGGGAAGGGATCCCACAGTGGCCCATTTGAAAGGGGGCAAGTAGTACATCTTATCCTGACGAAAGGTGGTCTTCGCCTGCAAAGCTTCTGGTCTTGACGCATTGGTGGGCTCGGTGATGACATCCGCCCTGCCGTGCTGGTAGTCTTGGTCTTGTAGAACCGGAATGGAAACCTTTGGTAGATTCCTCGGGAACCCACGCCTGTCCTTGCCTTCTTAGCACCAAAGAGGAAACTGCCTTCTCTGCGCCCGCTGGTGCCTGTCTGGCCTTGGTCATCATGGCTTGCGTCACCGCAGCCTCGTGAGGCTGGTACCTGCATAGAAATCTCCGCTCCTCAGGAGGCAGCCTGGGGAGGCCGCTCCCTCCGAAGGTCTTAGTGTCGTCCGCCTCGCGAGGCCAGTGGCCCCGCGAGGGTCTTGTCTTGGCGATCTTGGAGGCTGGCCGTACCAGGCCGTGGAGGGAGCCACGCCATGGGCCGCAGGCAAGCAAGTATGGGTACCCTAGTTCCCAGAATGCCGATAGTAGCCCCCGGGCCCAAGGCGTGCTCGAACTTGGCTTCGAGGCGAAGCCAAAGGGCAAGGGCGAAGCGCCGCGGGCCCCAATCGCCTGTGGGCCAAGTTGACACGTGGCGCCTAACAGGATGTGGGCGTCTCCGCTTCCCCATGTCGCCTCGGCAACTGCCCGACTTGACAACTGCCTGGCGCATGCAATGGGGCCATCATTGCTCAGAACGTGAGAGGTCGCCGGTCAGCCTTCCTTCGCCTATAAATGGGGAAGGGGGCACAGCCCCCCGCCCATCTTCTTCTTCTTGCCGCCCGCTCCTTCTTCTTCGTCGTCCCGCCGTCCTGCCAAAGCATCCATGGCGCCGGTGAGGAGGTTCTCCACCGAGGAGAAGGGCAAGGCCCCACGGGTGAAACCGGAGCTGCTTCCGCCGAAGAAAAGATGTGGCCTCCCCCGTAAGGCCACTGCAGTGCCCATGGCTGCCCAACCCTGGTGCGAGCGTGCCCCACCAGGTTTCCACATCAGCGCGAACGCCCGCGCGTAGGGCCCCGCTCGCGGGAGCAGCCATGGAAGTCGCGGGGGACGAAGCCGGGGAGGAGAACGAGCGGTGGGCGGCAATGCCGCCGCGCACATGGATCCGGTTCCCATGGTCCCTGGCGGGGGAGATGCCGTCGAGGGGGCCCGTCGAGTTGTGGCTGCAGCATGATGGCTGCTGCAGCCAAGCCTCGTAGGCGGTGGTTGAGGTCGTCTCCTCCGGCGATGTCTTCATGACCCGGGGATGGGGAGCGATCGCCCATGCCTGCAACTCGGAGGGGGGGCACGCCCTCCACCTCGAGTATGACGGGGCGTCACCACTCTTCTTCAAGGTCTTCGAAGAGGATGGCAAACGTCTGGAGTGCTGCCGCAGGGGAAGCGAATGGGGCGGCGAGCCCCCTGCTGGCCGGCGAAGCGCCGAGGCCCCTCAGGGTGAACTTGCCCTTGGCCTTGTTCGCAATTCCTCCAGCAGCAGCGGCGCTTCCTCGGGCCAAGCTCGAGCGACGACGACTACTACGAGCCACCGCGTCGCCGCGCCCAGGCCTAGGAGGATGCGACGCCAAAGCCTGCACCTCCTGAGCAGCGGCCCTCATCTGTCTTTTCTTTTGCTTCACTCCCTATATCAGGATCATGAAGGGCCCCGAGGGGGCGTGTAAGAACCACGGTGCTTGCGCCTATATTTTAGCGTTTTCGGCTCATGCTCTTGGTTATACTCGCGTTCCTTGTTTAGGCATTGGTCTCCTTTTTTATCTCGCAACAGCGTGTTGCTCTATGTCGGCAGGACCCAGTCCCCAGGTGGGCTTCAGCCTTCACTGGTATGCCAGGTCGCGATGTCGACGTCAAGGCCAAGGGGTGAGGGCTCGAGAGCCAGTAGGAGCTCCTGAGGCGCGATGCTCAGGGGCCCCCCTTTTAACGTGCAAGCGATTTGCGCAAAAGAGGAATGGCTCGACTCGCGGAGGTGCTAGGTAAAGGCCATACCCGTCGTCACACAGAATTTAGGGCAACTTTTACTTAGCCTTTGCAAAATGCCGAAGCTGGAGCATCATAATCGCGATGTCTTGTCTCCTGAGGCCCCTGCGGGTTAGTTAGTCATGAAACACAAGGGGCAATGCGCGCTTGCTGGTCTGCTCGTGGTCGTTCTGTGAGAAGACGAAGGCACTAAGGACCTTAGATTTATCAGTGCTCCAAGGACGGACCCGAGCATAGGCGCCGTGCTGGTAGCCCCCTTGCACGGGACGTTCAAGGGGAGAGCTGCCAATGCGCGGGGCTCGCAGAGGTGATTCCAAAGATGACTAGTCATTGGCGCAACGTTAACAACCATAATAGCTCAAGCAGGCATAACTGGTCCAGAATACATCAATCAAAATGGCGAAGCTACGAGGACGGGCCCCAGCAGCCTGAGGATGATGCAGCCCGGGGGGCGCCCTTAGTTGAACAAACCAAAAAGTCACCTGGCACCATCGCTGTAGGAGAGTTGGGGTAGGTGAAGATGCGCGCTGCAGAGATCGCTCCTCACGAGCCGATCGGCTCCTCAGGCCTGGGAGGCTTTGGAGGTCTGGGGCGCTCGTGAGGGTCCGGCACCTCCTCCATCAAGACTGTCTGGCACCTGGCCTCGTGGGCTGCCAAAGCACCCTGCATGAAGCGCTGGTGCGAGGCGTCCACGTCCAGCA
The DNA here is from genome assembly GCA_011799875.1 of Thinopyrum elongatum. NCBI lineage: Eukaryota > Viridiplantae > Streptophyta > Magnoliopsida > Poales > Poaceae > Thinopyrum > Thinopyrum elongatum. Next base: position 87,821,282 of record CM022302.1, on the reverse strand, counting down.
CGCCGAAGGGCATGCGGATGTAACTGCAGGGGTAGCCCCAACTCCGGCCGACGCGGGACGGCGAGAAGAGGTCCTGCGAAGCGGCCCTATTGAGGCCTCGGATGTTGATGCAGACCCGCAGCTCACCGCCTATGTCAGGGGGCGGGGCTGCACCCGGTGGTGCGGAGCGACGCTCGCCACGCATGGCTCGCGCCTCCTGAAGCTCTTCGACTACCTTGGTGATGAACTCTTGCGCGCCTGGCGCCTTGCTCCTTGTTCATGGATGTGCGTGTTGAAGCACGCCTCCACGTGGTGCCCGAACACCTCCCTTGTCATGCTGGTCAGGTCAGAGGCCCTCCAGATGAGAGCCCCCGAGCCCGTCCTGAGGGGGGCGCCGGGCGCGCCTCCCTATGCGAGAGGGAAGGACGCCCCAGCAGAGGGCGCGGGGCGTGAGGTATGATTGCCAGGTGCCCCAGCCTCCTGACGGCCCTTGGGGAGGAGCTACTTCTTCTTCTTGGGGATGGCCTCAGGAGGCAGGATGGCGCCCTTGTCATCAGAGTTCTCGAACACAGCGCCCTGGTAAGCGCGCTCGAGGGAGCACACCGCATCCTTTTCATCACAGGCGACCGTGATGATGTCGCCACTTCCTGGCATCTTGAGGACATTGTAGCCGTGGTGAGTTGCTGCGATGAACTTGGCGAGGGCCGGATACCCGAGGATGGCATTGTACGGGAGGCCGATGTGGGAGACATCGAGGTCAATGAGCTCAGTGTGGTAGTTGCTGCGGTTGCCAAAGGTGACTGTGAGGCGCACCTGCCCCAGGGGTACGGTGGAGCCATCGGTGACTCCTGAGAAAGGCTTGTTCAGAAGGAGCTGATCATAGGGCACTTGGAGCATCTCGAACGTCTCGACGGAGAGAACGTTGAGCCCCGTGCCACCATCAATGAGGGTCTTGGTGACAAGGTCGTTGCTGATGGTGGGCGTGCAGAGCATTGGGAGCGCGCCAACGGCGACTGAGCACTTGAGCTAGTCCATGGTGTCGAAGGTGATGGCATGCTTGGACCACCTGAGGGGACACGACGCCTCAAGCGTGGGGATGGCTGCGTTCACCTCGCGAGCGAACCGCTTGAAGATGAGATGGGAGGCAGGAGCCTGAGCACCACCCAGGATGCAGGCGATCACGCGAGGCTCTTGGAAGCCCCCAGCCCCATCGTCTTGCCGGTTGGCGTCGTTTCTCCTTGGCGGTGGTGGCAGTGGAGGGAGGCCAGCATTGCCCTGAGGGCGGTCCTCACGAGGTTGATCACGCCAGGGGCCGTCACGAGGCTGGCCTTGCTAGCAGTCCTCGTGGGGTTGGTCGCGCTAGTCCTGGCGGGGGTTGCGGTTGTCCCAGCAGCCTCCTCCACGGCCGCAGCCGCGGTCGTTGCGCTCGGGGCGGCGGCCAAGGCGCCCATCTCGGATTGCCCTGTGCTCTTGGCAGTCGTTGGTGTTGTGGCTGTGAACGTTGTGAAAGACGCAGAACGGGAGGTTGCCCCTAGAGGATTCGCCATGGTCACAGCCGCACTTCATCTCAGGTTCAACCGCAAGCACAGCGGGGCCCTTGCACTTTGCCGCCTTAGCCTTGGCTTTCTTGTCTTCAAGGTCGGCCTCCGGAAGCTCCAGGAAAGATAGGCGACCTTCCTCTACCCTTGCGCACCTGCTCGCCATGTTGAACATCTCCAGGGCCGAACACAAGTTCTCATGGATGGCGAGCTCCTCCTTCATCTTGACATCCCGGACACCATCACAGAACGCCAAAATGATGGCCTCATCCGACACCTTTGGGATCTTGAGGCGAACGTTCATGAAGCGCTGTATGTACTTGTGCAAGGTCTCGCCCGGCTGCTGCTTCATGTGCCGCAGGTCACCTGCTGCAGGAGCGTGGTCACGAGTGCCCTGGAAGTTGGCGACGAAGCGCTCACGAAGCTCGTCCCAGGAGGAGATCGACCCCATCGGGAGGTTCAGGAGCCAAGAACGCGCGCTGTCCTTGAGGGCCATGGGAAACCAGTTCGCCATGACCTTGTCGTTGTCGTTCGCTGCTTCGATGCTCAGTTCATAGATCTGGAGGAATTCTGTGGGGTCAGGAGTGCCGTCGTAGCGTGGAGGCATATCCAACTTGAACTTGCCAGGCCAGACGACACGGCGCAGCTCCAGGGTGAAAGCACGGCAGCCTGCCGCACTCACAGGTGCGGGCCGCATGGGTGGAGCTTGGTCTTGACACCCGCGCACTGCGCCCTCTGGCGGCGTGCGGTCTTGGTGCTGGCGCTGCGGCGCCAGGAGCGCGCGCATCGGCCTGCAGCCGCTATACCACCTGGCAGCTTGCTTCATCTCCTGCCAGCGCCCTGCACCGTGGGTCGCGCGGGGGCGTGTTGCACCTGGGCTCTGGGTCCACGTCGTGCCGAAGAGGAGGAGGAGGCGCACCGTGAGCCACGTCGCTTGCCTGGGAGGGCGGGGGAGGCAGAGCTGGATGGCACAGGGGCCTCGCCGGGAGCATAGACGAGCTCAGCGATGCGGCCGAGCCAGTCGTCGTAGAGGTCATTGGAGGGGCGGTAGTGTAGGAGCTAACGCGCCATGAGCAGCGTAGCCTGCGCGTTCGTCGGCCCACAGCGGGCATGGGAGGACGATGCCATGGCCGGAGTAGGCAAGACAGTGGCGGTGTGGCCATCAAGCCGCACGGAAGGCGGCAGCGACGAGTCCTGCTGCTGGCAGCGTTGGCCACCGGGGAGGCAGAGTGGCGAGGAGCGCCATTGCCCACGGGTGTCGTCTGGGTGACACGAGCGGCCCGGTGCTCGGCACGGACTCGACGAGCGTCGGCCATGGGAGCGATGGAACGGAGGCAGAACGAACGATGGAAGAAGGACTTCGACACGCCCCTACCTGGCGCGCCAAATGTCGGATACAGGGCTCCACAGACCCACGAAGGTTCGAACTCTGGGGCGTGTGTGAAGAACTCAACCTATCCAGCCTACCGACCCACCGCCCCGCAGCCTAGCCTAGCTGGACTCGCGTGAGCAAGGAAGAAGATGAACACGGCAGTTTACCCAGGTTCGGGCGACCTTGCGGTGTAAAACCATACTCCTGCTTTGTGGTGGATTGGCCTCACGAGGGGCTGAGGATGAACAAGTACAGAGGATGAACAACATCGCGAGGGCTCGGGGGTGAGAATGAGTCAACCCCTTCTATGCTGGTGGCTATCCTATCTTTATAGTGGCCTCGGTCCTCTTCCCCCAAAACATAGGCGGGAAGGGATCCCACAGTGGCCCATTTGAAAGGGGACAAGTAGTACATCTTATCCTGATGAAAGGTGGTCTTCGCCTGCAAAGCTTCTGGTCGTGACGCATCAGTGGGCTCAGCGATGACATCCGCCCTGTCGTGCTGGTGGTCTTAGTCTTGTAGCACCAGAATGGAAACCTTTGGTAGATTCCTCGGGAACCCACACCTGTACTTGCCTCCTTAGCACCAAAGAGGAAACTGCCTTCTCTGCGCCCGCTAGCGCCCGCCTAGCCTTGGTCGTCATAGCTTGCGTCACCGCAGCCTCGTGAGTCTGGTACTTGAAAAGAAATCTCCGCTCCTCGGGAGGCAGCCTGGGGAGGCCGCTCCCTCCAGAGGTCTTGGTGTCGTCCGCCTCGCGAGGCCAGGGGTCCCACGAGGGTCTTGTCTTGGCGGTCTTGGAGGTTGGCCGTACCAGGCCATGGAGGGAGCCACGCCATGGGCCACAGGCAGGCAAGTCTGGGTACCCTGGTTCCCAGAACACCGACAGTTACTTTTGTCCTTGAGGCCACGGGAGAAATCATGTTGCAGGTAATCATCTGAACTTGATATGTGTTTGATATTTTGATGATATGTATGTTGTTATTCCCTTAGTGGTGTCATGTGAACGTTTACTACATGGCACTTCACCATATTTGGGCCTAAGTGAATGCATTGTGGAGCAGTTATTAGATGATGGGTTGCTAGAGTGACAGAAGCTTTAACCCTAGTTTATGCGCTACTTCATAAGGGATTGATTTGGATCCAAAAGTTTAATGCTGTGGTTAGATTTTATCTTAATACTTTTCTCGTAGTTGCGGATGATTGCGAGGGGGTTAATCATAAGTAGGAGGTTTGTTCAAGTAAGAACATCACCTAAGCACCGGTCCACCCACATATCAAATTATCAAAGTAGCGAACACGAATCAAACCAACATGATGAAAGTGATATGATGAAATTCCCGTGTACCCTCAAGAACGCTTTGCTTATCATAAGAGACCGTTTTGGCCTGTCCTTTGCCACAAAAGGATTGGGCTACCTTGCTGCACTTTATTTACCATTACCGTTACATGCTCGTTACAAATTATCTTGCTATCAAACTACTTGTTACCAACTATTTCAGTGCTTGCAAAAAATACCTTGCTGAAAACCACTTCTCATTTCCTTTTGCTCCTCATTGGGTTCGACACTCTTACTTATCGAAAGGACTAGGATTGATCCCCTAAACTTGTGGGTCATTGATAACCCACAAGTATAGGGGATCAGTTGTAGCCTTTCTCGATAAATAAGAGTGTTGAACCCAACGAGGAGCTAAAGGTAGAACAAATATTCCCTCAAGTTCTATCGACCACCGATACAACTCTACGCACGCTTAACGTTCGCTTTACCTAGAACAAGTAAGAAACTGGAAGTACTTTGTAGGTGTGATAGGATAGGTTTGCAAGATAATAAAGAGCACGTAAATAAAATCTAGGGGCTGTTTAGATAAAGAAACAACTAAGTTAATTTTAGTAGAGAGCTTTTTGTCACAAGAAAGTTATTTGTCCCTAGGCAATCGATAACTAGACCGGTAATCATTATTCAATTTTATATGAGGGAGAGGCATAAGCTAACATACTTTCTCTTCTTGGATCATATGCACTTATGATTGGAACTCTATCAAGCATCCGCAACCACTAAAGATCATTAAGGTAAAACCCAACCATAGCATTATAAGGTATCAAGTCCTCTTTATTCCTATACGCCATAACCCACTTATCCGTGTTTGTGTTTCGATCACTCACGCAACACAGACAATAAGCAAACTATGAACATATTGCAAACCCTACAGAGGGGATCCCTCATGCTTGCGCGACATGGAGAGCACCATAGGACAGCACCAATAATAAAACATGCAACTCAAACCAATCACGATCATCAATTAACCCATAGGACAAAACGGATCTACTCAAACATCATAGGATAGCCATACATCATTGGGAAATAATATATAGCGTTGAGCACCATATTTAAGTAGAGATTACAGCGGGGAGAAGAGGTGTTACACCGCTGCATAGAGGGGGAGAGAGTTGGTGATGACGGCGGCGAAGTTGTTGGTGTAGATTGCCGTCACAATGATGGCCCCGGCGGCGTTCCGGTGCCACCGGGGGAGAGGGGGACAGAGCCCCCCTCCTTCTTCTTCTTCCCTGACCTTCCCCCTAGATGGGAGAAGGGTTTCCCCTCTAGTCCATGGCCTCCATGGCGGCGGAGGGGCAGGAGCCCCTCCAAGATTGGATCTCTCTCTCTGTTTCTTTCTATTTTTGCGCTCCCCGTTTCTGGCCTTTCACCGTTTCTTAAATTCCCGGAGATCCGTAACTACGATTGGGATGAAATTTTAACACGATTTTTATCCAGATATTAGCTTTCCTGCAGCAGAAGAAGGGCACCAACCGCCTTATGGGGTGGCCACAAGGGTCCAGGGCGCACCCCCCATCCTTGTGGCCCCCTCGGGCATCGTCTCACGTTGATTCTTTTTCCCAAAAATCACATATATTCCAAAAAAAATCTCCGTAAGTTTTTATCCTGTTTGGACTCCGTTTGATATGGATTTTCTGCCAAACAAAAAAGATGCAACAAATAGGAACTGGCACTGGGCACTAGATCAATATGTTAGTCCCAAAAATAGTATAAAAAGTTGCCAAAAGTGTATAAAAGTTGTAGAATATTAGCATGGAACAATAAAAAATTATAGATATGACGGAGACGTATCAGCATCCCCAAGCTTAATTCCTGCTCGTCCTCGAGTAGGTAAATGATAAAAAAGATAATTTTTGATGTGGAATGCTACCTAGCATAATCTTGATCATATAATCTAATCATGGCATGAATATTAAGACACGAGTGATTCAAAGCAATAGTCCATCATTTGACATTAAGACAATAATACTTCAAGCATACTAATAAAGCAATCATGTCTTCTCAAAATAACATGGCCAAAGAAAGTTATCCCTACAAAATCATATAGTCTGGCTATGCTCCATCTTCACCACACAAAGTATTTCATCATGCACAACCCCGATGACAAGCCAAGCAATTGTTTCATACTTTTAATGTTCTCAAGCCTTTTCAACTTTCACGCAATACATGAGCGTGAGCCATGGATATAGCACTATAGGTGGAATAGAATATGATGGTGGAGGTTGTGTGGAGAAGACAAAAAGGAAGAATGTCTCACATCGACGCGGCTAATCAACGGGCTATGGAGATGCCCATCAATTGAAGTCAATGCGAGGAGTAGGGATTGCCATGCGACGGATGCACTAGAGCTATAAGTGTATGAAAGCTCACAAATGAAACTAAGTGGGTGTGCATCCAACTTGCTTGCTCATGAAGACCTCGGGCATTTGAGGAAGCCCATCATTGGAATATACAAGCCAAGTTCTATAATGAAAAATTCCCACTAGTATATGAAAGTGACAACATAGGAGACTCTATATGAAGAACATGGTGCTACTCTGAAGCACAAGTGTGGTAAAAGGAAAGTAGCATTGCCCCTTCTCTCTTTTTCTCTCATTTTTTTTGGTGGGCTTGTTTGGCCTCTTTTTTTATTTGGGCTTCTTTGGCCTCTCTTTTTTCGTCCGGAGTCTCATCCCGACTTGTGCGGGAATCATTGTCTCCATCATCCTTTCCTCACTGGGACAATGCTCTAATAATGATGATCATCACACTTTTATTTACTTACAACTCAATATTACAACTTGATACTAGAACAAAGATATGACTCTATATGAATGCCTCCGGCGGTGTACCGGGATGTGCAATGATCTAACGTAGCAAAGATACCAAAAAATGGACAAGCCGTGAAAATATCTTGCTAGCTATCTTACGATCATGCAAAGCAATATGACAATGAATACTCAAGTCATGTATATGATGATGATGGAAGTTGCATGGCAATATATCTCGGAATGGCTATGGAAATGCCATGATAGGTAGGTATGGTGTCTGTTTTGAGGAAAATATAAGGAGGCTTATGTGTGACAAAGCGTATCATATCACGGGGTTTGGATGCATCGGCAAAGTTTGCACCGACTCTCAAGGTGAGAAAGGGGAATGCACGGTACCGAAGAGGCTAGCAATGATGGAAGGGTGAGAGTGCGTATAATCCATGGACTCAACATTAGTCATAAAGAACTCACATACTTATTGCAAAAATTTATTAGCTATCGAAACAAAGTACTACATGCATGCTCCTAGGGGGATAGATTGGTAGGAAAAGACCATCGCTCGTCCCCGACCGCCACTCATAAGGAAGACAATCAAAAACAAATCATGCTCCGACTTCGTTACATAACAGTTCACCATACATGCATGCTACGGGAATCACAAACTTTAACACAAGTATTTCTACCAATCCACAATTACTCACTAGCATGACTCTAATATCACCATCTTAATATCGCAAAACTATTGCAAGGAATCAAACATATCATATTCAGTGAACTACAAGTTTTATGTAGAATTTTATGACTAACCATGTGAATGACCAATTCCTGTCAACTCACTAAATAGATATAAGTGAAGCAAGAGAGTTTAATTCTTTCTACAAAATATATGCCCACGCTCTAACAAATATAAGTGAAGCAAAAGAGCATTCTACAAATGGTGGTTTTCTATGTGTAGGGAAACAGGCAATCCAAACTTCAAATGATATAAGTGAAGCACATGAAGCATTCTATAAAGCCATACTCAAAAAATATAAGTGAAATGCAAAGAGCATTCTATAAATAAACCAAGGATTATCTCATAACAGCATGGTGCATTACTAAAAGGAAAATAAAAAAGCACACGACGCTCCAAGATTTACACATATCATGTGATGAATAAAAATATAGCTCCAAGTAAAATTACCGATGATCGTTAGAAGAAAGAGGGGATGCCTTCCGGGGCATCCCCAAGCTTAGTTGCTTGGGATTCCTTGAATATTACCTTCGGGTGCCTCGGGCATCCCCAAGCTTAGGCTCTTGCCACTCCTTATTCCTTCATCCATCGTGATCTCACCCAAAACTTGAAAACTTCAATCACACAAAACTTAACAAAACCCTCGTGAGATCCGTTAGTATAATAAAACAAATCACCACTTTAAGTACTATTGCAAACCCATTCATATTTTATTTTTGCATTGTAGCTACTGTATTATAACTTCTCCATGGCTTATACCACCAATAAAATTGATAGTTTCATCAAAACGAGCAAAACAATACATCAAAAACAGAATCTGTCTTAAACAAGACAGTCTGTAGCAATCTGAACATCTATGATATTTCTATAACTCCAAAAATTCTGAAAAATTAGGAAAAAAATAAAAACTTTGTATAGAAGTACTGTGCAAAAAGTTTCAGAAGCTTTTGACTTTCCAGTAAAAACTGTAAAATCACGCACTACAGCCAAAGTTTCTGTTTTTGCACCGCACAAACCAAACAAGCAATCTAATCATGCTAAAGGCAAATCTTGGCACATTATTTTTATAATACAATGGATTTATACAAGGGGATAATTATTTTTGTTGAAAAGTTTCTGTAATAATGATTCACAAAGTTTCCATGGGCATGAACAAAGTTCAAGGCATGCTCCCACTTTAACAATGCTCGTCTCTCTCACTTTCACTTTTCTTTTTGAAAAGTTTTAGGTTCCCCACTTTTTTTTTAACTTTATAAAAGCACACAACAGAAATAAATGACTCTCTAAAACTTCCGGGTTGTCTCCCTGGCAGCGCTTTCTTTAAAGCCATTAAGCTAGGCATATAGTGCTCAAGTGATGGATCCACCCGGATCCCAAGGTATATCAAAGCCAATTTTAATTAACAATGATTTGTAATTTAGTAGTGAGCACAAAGTAATATATATCATGCAATGACGAAGTCTAACTCTCTTCCTATGCATCGGCATGTCATAAAAGAACAATTCATGCACACCAAGTAAAGGCCAATGCATAGTATAAATAGTTTCTTGCAATTTTATTGTATTGGAAACATAGAGAGGCGGAGATGTAGTTCCTCTCTCATAATAATTGCAAGTAGGAGCAGCAAGCACATGCATATTATATCTGTCAAAATCATCATGTGCAATAGTAGAACGCAACCCAACAATATAATCCTTAATAAGCGCAAACTTCTCCGATATAGTGTAGTTGGGAGAATTCAAAAAGATAATAGGACTATCATGCGTGGGTGCAATAGAAACAATTTCATTCTTAACATAAGGAACTATAGCAAGTTCATCTCCATAAGCATAATTCATATTGGCATCATGGCCACAAGCATAGCAAGCATCAAGTTCATCAAAAAGGGATATTTCAAACGAATCAAAGGGATCATAGCAATCATCCTTCGGTAAGCACTAAGGGAAATTAAACAATCTATGAGTTGAAGAGTTACTCTCATTAGAAGGTGGGCACGGGTGATCAATCCGCTCTTCCTCCTTTTGTTCTTTGCTCTTCTCCTCATCTTTTTCATCCAATGAGCTCACAGTGTCATCAATTTCTTCTTCCATAGTTTCCTGCAAAATATTAGTCTCTTCTTGGACAACGGAGACTTTCTCAATAAAAGCATCAATATTGGAATTATATTCATAATTCTCATAGCAATATTTAAGTATAGCAAAATTTTCAGGCCTATAAACATCATCATCAAAAGCTTCATACTTTTCAAACAAAGATTCAATTTCATAAGCACCCTTAAAAGCAACAAATTCTTCTATTCGTTCCACATCATAGTAATCGTATCTACCATTAGCATAAGAAGCTAAGGTTTCATTACCATTAAATTTACATGAAAAGGGAAGGTTGGAGCCTTCATCCTAGAGCAACAAGTATAATCATATCTCAAGCATAGTTCCCGAGCATACCAATGCAACATATGAATTTGATCCAATAACAGTTTCCCTTTTTGAGTCAAGTGATAATCCCTAAAGTATTCACGTTGATCCAACGTGTCTCCCATTATATAATTGAATGGGGTTTTCTCAGGATTATTAAAGTAGTACATAATATCTTTCACATAATGAGCATCGAGGGTTTTAGGAGGTTCCCCATGTCCATGAGTAGCATGTACACCTATTTTTTTTTGGTATTTCGTGTTCCATATCCATAACAAAAGATAAAGAACAACTAAGAACAGCAAATAAAATCTACTTAGTGATAAAGCAAACAAGCACACACGAGAATATCCACCCCACGTTATTGCTCCCCGGCAACGGCGCCAGAAAAAGGTCTTGATAACCCACAAGTATAGGGGATCAGTTGTAGCCTTTCTCGATAAATAAGAGTGTCGAACCCAACGAGGAGCTAAAGGTAGAACAAATATTCCCTCAAGTTCTATCGACCACCGATACAACTCTACGCACGCTTAACGTTCGCTTTACCTAGAACAAGTATGAAACTAGAAGTACTTTGTAGGTGTGATAGGATAGGTTTGCAAGATAATAAAGAGCACGTAAATAAAATCTAGGGCTGTTTAGATAAAGAAACAACTAAGTTAATTTTAGTAGAGAGCTTTTTGTCACAAGAAAGTTATTTGTCCCTAGGCAATCGATAACTAGACCGGTAATCATTATTGCAATTTTATATGAGGGAGAGGCATAAGCTAACATACTTTCTCTTCTTGGATCATATGCACTTATGATTGGAACTCTAGCAAGCATCCGCAACTACTAAAAATCATTAAGGTAAAACCCAACCATAGCATTATAAGGTATCAAGTCCTCTTTATTCCCATACGCCATAACCCACTTATCCGTGTTTGTGTTTCTATCACTCACGCAACGCAGACAATAAGCAAACCATGAACATATTGCAAACCCTATAGCAGGGATCCCTCATGCTTGCGCGACACGGAGAGCACCATAGGATAGCACCAATAATAAAAAATGCAACTCAAACCAATCACGATCATCAATTAACCTATAGGACAAAACGGATCTACTCAAACATCATTGGATAGCCATACATCATTGGGAAATAATATATAGCATTGAGCACCATGTTTAAGTAGAGATTACAGCGGGGAGAAGAGGTGTTACACCGCTACATAGAGGGGGAGAGAGTTGGTGATGACGGCGGCGAAGTTGTTGGTGTAGATCGCCGTCACGATGATGGCCCCGGCGGCGTTCCGGTGCCATCGGGAGAGAGGGGGGAGAGCCCCTCCTTCTTCTTCCTTGACCTTCCCCCTAGATGGGAGAAGGGTTTCCCCTCTGGTCCATGGCCTCCATGGCTGTGGAGGGGCGGGAGCCCCTCCGAGATTGGATGTCTCTCTCTGTTTCCTTCTGTTTCTGTGCTCCCCGTTTCTGGCCTTTCACCGTTTCTTAAATTCCCGGAGATCCGTAACTCCGATTGGGCTGAAATTTTAACACGATTTTTATCCAGATATTAGATTTCTTGCAGCCGAAGAAGGCCACCAACCGCATTACGGGGTGGCCACAAGGGTCCAGAGCGCACCCTACCCCCTGGGGCGCGCCCCCCCGTCCTTGTGGCCCCCTCGGGCATCGTCTCGCGTTGATTCTTTCTCCCAAAAATCACATATATTACAAAAAGAATCTCCGTAAGTTTTTATCCTGTTTGGACTCCGTTTGATATGGATTTTCTGTGAAACAAAAAACATGCAACAAACAGGAACTGGCACTGGGCACTGGGTCAATATGTTAGTCCCAAAAATAGTATAAAAAGTTGCCAAAAGTGTATAAAAGTTGTAGATATTGGCATGGAACAATAAAAAATTATAGATACGACAGAGACGTATCAGTCATCAGATTGCTGTGGCTGTCACCTGGAGAAGGTTGCCCTGGAGAAGGGGTGTGCGATGCGGCTCAGGAGTTATGCTACACCAAATATCATTTGCAATGTCTCGTTAGCATGATGACACTCAAATGTTAAGACTAGTAACTAATGACCATTGAAATGAAACTCACCGTTCCCACCGCAGTAATGACCGGCATCGGCGAAGGGGTCTGACCGGTCTTCTCGCACACAGACTGCACATTTGGTTTTGACGAGTCGGTCATATTAGTTAGTAATGAAACGAACATTACGTGCATGATTTGGCTAATATGCAGAAGAAACTTACCACGAGGAGCTCTTACATGGCCCAGTGAGCCGCCTCATTCTGTGACCTCTCCTCCTCTAACAACCTAGCCATCTTCTCCTCCGCCAGTGGTTCCTTATCCGCCACCACCCGGTCCCTCTCCTCCAGAAGCGCCTGGGTTTTCGCTCTGTCTTTCTGAAGAGTAGCCTGCAACACCACTCCTCGTTAGCATTGTAATCATCGATGGCCGCACACACAATGTAATGGAGGAAATATATCTAAGTCCGTATAACTAACCTCGATGGCCAGATCGACTAGCCATGGATGAGTCCTTATCTCAGGACAGGAGCTCGTTTGGCGCGCCTTGATCTCCGGGAGAGTGAGAGGATAATGTATCAGTCCATCTGCAATGGCTATCGAGCCCTGGGGCCTCCTGCCACCAGATATCATCACCAGCTCTGGATCAAATGGATTCTGGATTGAGTTAAAGTCCTCCCCTTTCCTCGCCTTCCCCTCCTGGTTGTACCTCACGAGCTTGTGGTGGGAGGAGATGTTGGTGAAATTCTCTGGATGCTCGAGGTCAGACGCAGAGAATGCCTTGGCCTTCTTGTACGAGGCAGTATGGGCCATGGCATAGAGGTCGTACACCTCTGGCACCTCCGTGTTATTGTGTCGCGCCTAAAAGAGAGGAACAAAGTATTAGTAAAGGGCTCAAGCTAGCATGAAGAATGAATTGCATGAATCATGAAGCAAACCACATACCCAGTTCCGCCCGAACTAATATAAGTTGGCGCTGCCTTGATGGTGTGGCACACCAACCATTTGGGCACGCCGGTCCTTGGCATTGTCGTGGATGGCTTGCCAGCGGCCTGTGCACCACTCATCCATGAACGCCTCCCAACAATCCATCTTATCCGCACACCATCTCGGAGGCACCTAAGTTAGTAAAGAGAAATTTGAGCGCTACGCCTACGAATAAAATCAAGGAAACTAAGTACAATGCCTTAAGAATAGGTAATTACCTTCATGTACTGATCCTTCTTCAAAAACTTAGCACGGCATGACGGCTTGTCCTTCTTAATACCACACGTGGCATAGTAGTCTCGAACAGCCTGCGGCCGAGCCTCGTGCCATACATTTTGTAGTAGGCGCTTGCACTCATTATCGATAACCTTTGTCGCGTCCTCCTCGTACACCTGCTCACACCTATAGAAGGTCTTCAATCAAACGAGACAACATTGATTAGTACAATAACTAGCTATTGTTAATTTTTAATTGTGTAAAGGAGAAATTACCCAAAAGCTTCTGATCACCATCTCAGCCCTTGTGTGGCACAAGACACCGTCGATCATCTACTCCGGCAGGGCCTGGGCAGCCAAGTAGTGCTCCCAGCTCAATCCTAGCTGTGGAAGCTGACCCTCACCGGGCAACGTGACAAACCCCGGGAAATTTTGCCGCAAAGCACACCAAGGACGGTGTTGGGCCTGCAGACTTCCCTGGCATGTACCCAACCCCTACAGTATGACAAGGCCAACACATTAGATATTTGAAGAAACATGAAGGCAAAAGGTACAAAAAGAGTAAATGCACTTACTTCTCCCCATCAGGCCTAATCACCAGCCTCTGCTCGTGGGTCGCCGGCAGGGGCGGGAGCCGTGTACCACCACGCTGGTACACGGTGGCCTCCTCAACCACCTCGCCCTCACTACTAATAAACTCATCCCCGCCACCATCAGCCTGGCCACTCGGCCCCTCAGGCAGATCCGACTAGGTACCCCATCTCGATGTCTCCTGGGATGTAGCCTGGTCCGTAGTCTCGTGGGCCGAAGCCTCTAGGACCGGAGTCTCGTGGGCCGAATGCCCGTTGACACGAGGCTCGTGGTCCAGAGTCCCCATAGCCTCCACCTCAGACGGGTTCACCCTAGCAGTCCTGTGATCGAGTGAATCAGCTGGGTGGTGGCGGTGGGGAAGGAATAGCAGCCTGCCTAAATCTCCCGCGGCCACGTCCTCCCCGACCTCCTCTCTTCTTCCCTCCTCGACCTCCTCTCCCGGTGGGCAATGACGCCGACTAAGAAGTGCCCAGCGGCGGTGTCCCCATACTGTCTATCAACGCTCTCCGGAGATGTAGGGGTGGAATGGAAGTACCCCTCCCGCGGGGCACCGACGAAGAAGTACCCGGGGGGAGATTGAGTGGAATGACAAATACAGGCCAACAACTGTATTGGGTTGCCGTCATACCAAACGGATTGAACCCATCCATGTCGATGCAGACTCGAGGATGCCTTGGATCTGCTGCTTTGTGTACCAACATCTGATTCCCATCTACATCTAGTTCAGTTCTTTTGCCCATTTTGTGCCATGTCATCTGTCTGGTTACCTCTTCGACAATGAAAAGATGTTGAAGTCTTGGTACGATTGGAAGATACCGAAGAACATTAACGGGAATTTTGGTCTGCCTCTTCTCACCCATACCGTTGTCTACCACAACATACCTAGAAGAGTTGCGAATGGGACAATAGTTCAAGTCCGCATACTCAAGCCTAAATAAGGCACATCCTTTCTTACAGGCATCTATCTTCTCATAGGGCATCTTAAGTGCATGGAGGATTTTGTCCGTTTGGTACAAATTTGCAGGCATTACATGGCCTTTGGGTAGAAAGCGTCCAAATACTATCATCATCGCGTCGTAGCATTCTCTGCCCAAGTTGAATTGAGCCTTCAGAGCCATTACTTGTGCGATGGCATCCAGCTGACAAAGCTCAGTGTGCTCGTGGAGAGGACGTTTTGAAGACTCCAACATTTCATTGAAGGCCTTTGCAGATTCCTCCATCTTATCGTCTGAATCCCGAGCATCATCAAAGTCTTGCACCATGTCTTTGATCCCGGTACCATGCTCATCGGTGCGACGACGAACCACCTGAACTCTGGTACATTGGGCAGACTCTCCATGAAATGTCCACACCGTATAATCGGGCGTAAAACCCCACTTCTGCAGGTGTTTACCCATTTCATCCTCTTTCCTCTAAGAAAAGTTGTCGCACCTAACATAGGGGCACCAGGTTTTTCTCTGGCCATTTGCAAATGCGCCTTTCACAAACCCTTGGTTTTTGTTAACCATTCATTGGTCATGTCTTCCTGACTTGTGTGACCGGTGTACATCAACGCATGATCACTCATCTTGCCTACCTACTAAACACACAAGAAATATATATATATATATATATATATATATATATATATATATATATATATATATATATATATATATATATATATATATATATATATAATTCATCATATATATTCATCAGCTAATGAAGTTTGTCAATTTTATTACGTCCATGCAACCTACACGCTAATAGGTAAAGATATGTCCTAATCCCACCCGAATATGTATAGATTGGGTTCGTTTTCCCATGCTCTGCTCCAGATCTGACGCAAAATTTTGGCAGCACCTCCCCGCTGTTCTCCTGATACACGTATCGGCAATAAACAGAGAGGATGTGTACCCGGAGAACAACAGGGAGGCACTGACAAAATTCTGCATTGGATCCGGAGCAGAGCATGGGAAAACAAACTCAATCTACACATACTCGGGCTGTCCATGGATAACATTGGACAATTCGAATGAATCACGGTTATAAATATGCAAATGCATGCATATTTATAACGATAACCCTTTCGAACGGGAGACGCATACTGGTCACGCATACTGATGATTGAAGGCACCTATAACTAGCAAGTTTCATCGGCTTGAAGACCGAAACAGAGCAAATTAAGGGGGGAGGAGGAGATGTCATTTAACTACTTTTTTTTATTCTATTTCTCCTCTATTTCTTCTTATTCTCCACTTTTTCTTCTGCTTCTCCTCCTCCTCTTCTTCTTCTTCTTCTTCTTCTTCTTCTTCTTCTTCTTCTTCTTCTTCTTCTTCTTCTTCTTCTTCTTCTTCTTCTTCTTCTTCTTCTTCTTCTTCTTCTTCTTCTTCTTCTTCTTCTTCTTCTTCTTATTTTCTTCTCCTCCTCCTCCTCTTCTTCTTTCTTCTTCTTCTTCTTCTTCTTCTTTCTCTTCTTTCTTCTTCTTCTTCGTCTTCTTCTTCTCTATCTTTTCTCTCTCCTCCTCACTCTTTCTTCTTTCTCTTCTCTTCTTCTTCTCTTCCTTTCTTTTCTTTTTTCATATTCTTCTCTTCTTCTTCTTTTCTTTTTTTTCACCTATACTTTCTATTTCTACTTTCTTTTTATTCTACCTAATCTGAAAAAAATAGAGAAAAAACTCACCAGGGCTGCGGGGCGGCGCTGAGGCGGCCGCAGCGACGGGCGGGGGCGGTGGGGCGTCGGGGGGGGGGGGCGGCTGGGCGGGGCGGCTGGGCCGGCGGGCGACGGGGGCGGTGGGGCTCGGGGCGGCCGAGTGCGGTGGAGAGAGAGAGAGAGCGAGAGAAGAGGGGGTGGGAGGTGGGGCGGGCCGTTAGGTACGTTAGTGGGGCTTTTCTTTGCCGTCTGCTTTTAACATTCTTTGTCGTCCGCTTTTCTTTGCCGTCAGCTAGCGGACGACAAAGACTATACTGCCTAGTGTAGCTCTCCAGTGGGCCCCAGCTAGCTCTTCGCTGTCATCTTTCGGTGTCTTTGTCGTCTGCTAGCCGACGGCAAAGATCATCTTTGCCATTAGTCATATATTTGCCATCTGTTGTCCTGAAGATGACAGCACAGACTGTCTTTGCAAAGAGGGGACTGATGGCAAATCCTCTGTTCCCAGTAGTGCCTATAAGTGTCACAAACAACCCTAGAGTTCGTACTAAATAACACCAAATAATTTCATATTCATAATATTCAATCCAACATAAAGAACCTCAAAGAGTACCCCAAGATTTCTACCAGAGAACGTAGGACGAAAACATGCATCAACCCCTATATATGCATAGATTACCCCAATGTCACCTCAGGAATTCGCGAGTTGAGTACCAAAACATACATCAAGTGAATCAATAGAACACCCCATTGTTACCACGGGTATCCATATGCAAGACATACATCAAGTGTTCTCAAATCCAAAAACTATTCAATCTGATAATCGTGAAACCTCAAAGGTAAAACTCAATTCATCACAACAAGATAGAGAGGAAGAAACACCATATGATCCAACTATATTAATAAAGCTCGCGGTACATTAAGATCATGCCAAATCAAGAACACGAGAGAGAGAGAGAGATCAAACACATAGCTACTTGTACATACCCTCAGCCTCGAGGGTGAACTACTCCCTCCTCGTCATGGTGGCCACCGAGATGATGAAGATGACCTTCGGCAATGATTTCCCCCTCCGGCAGGGTTCCGAAAAAGGGCTCCAGATGAGATCGCTTCGGTACAGAGGCTTGCAGCGGTGGAGTCAAAGTTCTAGGGTTATTTCTTGGGGTTTCTCTATATATAAGAATTTTCAGAGTTGGAATCACGCGAAATGAGGCTAAGATGGGCCCATGAGGCACCACGGCACCATCACCCCCCTGGGCACGCCCTGGTTCCTCGTGGGGACCTCATGACTCTTCTGGTCCTCCCACGAAACTTCCGGGGTCTCTTTTGTTCCAAAAAAATCATCAAAAAGTTTCAGCGCATTCCGAGAACTTTTATTTATGCACAAAAAACAACACCACAGTAGTTCTGCTGAAAACAGCGTCAGTCCGGGTTAGTTCCATTCAAATCATACCAAAACCATATAGAATTATTGTAATTATTGTAAACATGGCATGAATACTTCATAAGTTATAGATACGTTGGAGACGTATCATGACTTTATTTCCAATTCGCCATAGTAAACCATGTTTAAGCACACATCCATCCCTTCAACAATAGCCCTCCATACCTGTGAAGGGTGACTACCCACCTCTGCTTCAATGAAAGGAGTTCCAAAAAAATAAACGGCCTTAAAAATTCTTGCTCTCAAAGAAGAAGACATTTCAAGAATCCTCCAGGCCTCTTGCGCAAGAAGTGCCAAATTAAAAAGCTCCAAATCCTTGAAACCGAGCCCCCCCCCCCCCCCCATGTAAATGGACATAGTAATACTGTCCAGATAACCCAACATGATTCCACTGTATTCTTTGCTTCCCCACCATGAAGTTCTAAATGATGAAGTTAATTGTTGATAGAGGGCCTCTCTAGGCATTTGAAAGCATGGACATTAAATAAGTCAGTGTATTGTTCTCCGCGATTTAACGCCGATTTAATGAGTACGTCAATGGCGTGTACGCCAAGATCTTCTCCATCCTAAACTGTTATCCATGATTTTTTTTACATATTTCAAGCACCATTTGTTGAGTTTCCTCACATAAGATGGCATAGTCCACCCACAGTGTGGGCTTTTTGAGGTCCTTCGCAGCCTAGCCCACGACACCTTGTGGGCTGAAGGTTGGGCTTCGACCAATCCTGCTGAGTAGTGGCACTTAGCTAAATCCCCTTCAGTTTCATTTCAGTTATATTGACATCAGATCGACCAAATATTAGAGATGAAGGCCAGTATAGAACAATTGAAGCCACGCAGGTGGTGGCGACTACACGGGATAGTTGAAGGTTTGGGACCCTATCCACCGAGGTACGGTGTGGAACGACGAGGCGGATTGATGAACGATGAGGAAAGCAGTGTGGGTATACAATAAAAGATACGGGGTAAGAGCAAAATCAAGAGGAGAAGTGAAAAAAGCGGGGAGGGGCGGTAAACAAGAAGAGGCGCGGGACGGGAATAAGGGAAGAAAACAGAGAGGGAAGACCGCAGGGGAGAGAAAAAAGCGTAGAATAACCGCATCTATTTGGACTCTTTATCGTGAGGATCGGGTAGGAAAGATCTTGAGAAATTACTGACTAAGATTAGAGCCCCCTAAGACACCGTGTGCGACCGATCGATTCTCCTTGAAGACGTCCCTATCTTTTGCTCGCCCATCTGTTGGCTCCCATTCGGTCGTCTGTGTTTTTGCTGGTCATCTTTTGCTACGCACCATAGGAACGTGCTCGACTACCTTTCCCTTTTATATGACTCATGTGCGGGTTTCCTCGGTTCCCACGCTGGGGATCTTTGTACGAACGAGATGGTTGGAAGCAAATTGATAATGCACTGTGATATGTGAAACTGGTTTTGGTAATCATAGTGAGCGTAAAGTATTACTGGTTTCGTAAGTGATACAGAAGGGGTACCTTGAAGGGAATTAGTGTGAGAATAAAGTATAGGAGAAAAAGCAACGCCGTGTTCGATGTTACACTGGGGGGGGAATCAATAAGAATGATGTCGCTGATGAAGGAGAGGTGAAAAATAAGGCCTTACTGATGATTTTTGACCAAAAGGAAATAGATTGGAGAAGAGAACAGAAATTATTAGGTAGGTGCATGTAAAACCTCTTTGGGTGGGACGTGCAACAGACGAAACCAGGGTTAGTGGGGGGGTAGAAAACCAAAGAGCAGTCGCCTATGTCTACTCGTCCACACACAAGCATATGCAGAGTGTTCATCTCAGTGCCCTTCAATCGGGCTCATGGGAGCGGTTATTTCCAAGGTTTCCACCATCATTTATATGGATCATGTTGTATTAGTGAAGATCGCAGTGAAGTGAGTAAAGTAAGCTATTACGTACCAACATCATATACGCTTTCAAATCCATGCGAGAGAAGACACCGTGTTGTTTCTGGGAATTTTTCTAGTGAAGTGAAGAGAGGTCAAGTTGGATCACAAAGAGGCCACTAACCATATCCAGTAATACCACATTATGTGCTATGCAAAACCTACTATGTTTATGTTCTCCTTTTTGAAGTCCGAGAGAAAAGTAACTTGTCCACATCATTATCTGCCCACCACCCATGAAGCAAACACCATGAGAATCGGTCTTTCTGCCATAGCTAGGCAGAGTTTAGTTTGACTTTGACATGAACAAGAAACCTCCTACCATTATCGGCCCTAAAACCGATAGAAACCGACAATGGTATTACAACTAGCCTCTGCTTCTCCAAATCAAATTGGAGAATTTCTTCAAAATTCCCAAGAAGCTACCAGGAAAGGGAATCTTCAGCCAGTACAACATGATCCATATAAACGATGTTGGAAACCTTGGAAATAAACTGCTCCCATGAGCCTCATATTGAAGGGGCATTGAGATGAAACCTCTCCATATGCTTGTGCTGCGAGGTAGACACAGGGAGCTCTTTGGTTTTCTACCCCGTCACAGTTTGCGCCACCAATACCACCTAGAAGTGCTTGGCATCTCCAGCAGCAGTGCAAAGCATGGCCCCGGTTGATCAGCCTCTCACACAATCATTTGTCGTGAGCCCCAGGGGAATATCGAGGCGGTGCTGGTGGGGTGATGGATCCCACACGAGTACCTGGAGATGATTCGGGACTAAGAAGAGCACTAGACCATCACAGCATCTGAGCGGTCTGCAAACACCGTCGCCCTCGTCACGTTACAAGGAGAAGCGCTCGGGCGCAATGTGGTCGGGGGCCTCCAGCGTAGGCAGGAAGGCGGATTTTTGAACCCCTCAAAGAAGCCAAGGAGAGGAGACGGTTGTGGTGGAATCGCGGTCGGAGACAAGTTGGTGCCAGCGTGTGCATCTGAGGGATGTGGGCATCAGGGGGAGGGATCCGGGGGAAGGCAGAGCAAGACTCAGATAACAGGTCGTCGTCGTTGTAGTGGTACACCGACGGCGGGAGGTGGCTACTGGCCATCATCTCCAATGTGGGGTCGATCGATGCAGTAGTGTGAAAGTGAAACTAAGGGAGTTGAGCCCCAGTACTCAGCGGGATCGATCGAGGGACCAATGCTTCAGCCCACAAGGGTGGGGGCTGGACGGACAATCAAAGCCCACACTGTGGTGTGGAATATGCCATCTGATGTGGGAAAACTCACAGAACTCTCACTGGAAATATCTAAAAAATTGTTTTGTGAAGTAAAGTTCAGGGATGATCAATGGAGAAGATCTTGTCGGTACCAGGCAATGACGTAATCACTAAATCGATGGCAAAAACAATACTATTATTATATGTTGTTTCAAATTGCTAGAGGCCTCTATGAACAATTACTTCAATCATTTGAGACTTCTGGTGGGGAAGCAAAGAAGTACAGAGGAAGCCATATTGGGTATCTTGGGACACATATGACTATGCCAATCTACATGGGGGGGCTCGGTTTCAAGGATTTTGAGATTTTTAATTTGGCACTTCTTGCGCAACAGGGAGGATTCTTGAAATATCTTCTCTTTGAGAGCAAGAATTTTAAGGCTGTTTATTTTCTTGGAAACTCTTTATTGAAGCAGAGGTGGGCAGTCACCCTTCATAGGTATGGAGGGGCTATTGTTGAAGCGAAGGGACATGCTTAAACAGGGTTACTACTATGGCGGATTGGAAAAGGGTCACAACAAAGATTTGGAAGGATAATTGAATACCTCATAGTGAATTGATGTGGCCTATTGTTTTCCTTAAGCTAGAACTACCGGTGTGGGTGCCTGAGAGGATTGACAGCGCTAACGCAAGGTGGAATTCAGAATTGATCAATGGTATTTTTCCATGTGATGCTACTACAATCCTTCCAATTCCTTTTTGCACTATGAATATGGATGCCTTTTGTTCATGGAATTTCAAAAGGATGGGGCGCTTTAAAGTCAGGTCTGCCTATCGCATGATTGTCACTAATAAAAATGAAGGAGAAGATTCGTTGGAGGAGGAAAGGGCAAGCTCATCAAATAATAATTCCCTGCGGAAATCTAGGGTTCATCTTTGGAAAACAATGGTACCTGGGAAGTATGGATTTTCCTCTAGAGATTGGCTCATCAGTCTTTGCCAACTGAGGACGGACGTCAACATAGAAAATGATTTGACTTGCACTACAAATGTGTGGCATGGAAGACTCCTGGTACACTTGGTGGGAGTGCACAATGGTCGGCGGTGTGTTTGGATGTAGTGTACCGGAACTACTTGAATGAATGATTACAACCAAAGAGTCCAAGGCTTGCAACAGCTTTTCACCATAATGGACCACATGCCACATGAGGTCTTTGTTCAGTGGTGGTAACGCTTAGGCAATATGGACGGGACAGACGAAAACTTTTTCAGAAGGAATAAACCAAAGTCCCATGTCCACCCACAATTTTGTTACACAGTTCATTGTTGATCGGGATCAGTTTAAGGAGCCGGTCTCGTCAAGGGTGGGGGTTTGTACATCAGAAACAAGAGATGGGTCCATCCCCCAGAGGGAAATTTAAATTCAATGTGGACGCGGGTGTTTCTAGGGATGGCAACCGGGGATCGGCAGTTGTTGTATGCCATGATGAAGGAGGAAATTATGTGGGATCTTCAATGCTAATTATTTCACATTTAGTGGACACAACGACGCTGAAGCATTAGCTTGCCATGAAGAATTGGCACTAGCTACCGACCTGGGCATACCAGAACCTACATATTGCTTCGGACTGTGAGGTGGTGATCAAGGACATCCATGAGGGATCGGTGGCACAGTATGGGATGATCATCAAGGAAATTAGAGAGAATGGATGAACTCCTTTATTTCATGTACTTCTATTTTTGAAAGTAGGAACAACAATGTTGAAGCTCATAATTTAGCTAGATTTTCACTTTTTACATCAAGGGCGCCATATTTGGCTTGGTCATCCCCATGATCCAAACATTATTCTTGTAACCTTGGCTATTGAGTAATTAAGTCTAGTTGTTTGCCCTAAAAAATAAAACATAATCACATCACAAAAGTAAAACAAATAAATAAAATATTCTACGTTGAAGGAGACACCAGCGTTGTTTGGCAATGATAGTGTTGATGTGACCATCTATCTAAATAGTAATTGGTAGATTGTGCAGGTGGCACATGCACATATCAAGCGTCTTAATTGGCCGTTGTTTCTTCCATGATATGATCACCATAGAAAAACAAAACCAACATGAGGAGCACGACACGTCTCAATTGTCTTCTCAAAAGTTTATATCATGAATCTCATAACAATTTAAAACGATACTCATACTACAATGATGTTGGCAACCAGACGCACCGAATTGTGTTCGTTACAAAGGAGCAACAAACACGTTGTCCGTGCATGGATACTAGGATACATATCAGATGCGTGATATGGTGATACGCTCGATACGCCAATTTCTAAAAAGTATGATATGGGGATACGTATCTTTTATACATATATTCGGTGACGTAGCCTGGGTGGGCTACGACCAGGCCAGCCCTACGACGGCTATAGTGTTGAAAATAGCTACAGTACATGAAGGATTGTAAAGCCACACCCCGGCCGTGGCCGTAGTAGCCTGGGGTCTGGCTACACCCCTGCATATATTAATGTTAAAAATACGATAAATAAGAAGTTTTTAATAGGAAGCACAGCTTTTTACTGAAGTGATGAAGTCTTCCAACAAATACTCCAAGGAACTCTTGTTGCCTCCTTCCCTTTCCCAATGTTTTACAACATGAGAACGCGTATCCCACAGGGCTTATTCTCATTTCATCTGCCGGAATGACAAGAGCAGCAGCCAAACATGGACTGCATCCACGCTACCTCCTCACTGCCTGCTTCACTTCTAAGCAAAGGAGACCTACTAGACAAGGACGATCTGCATGGTAAAAGGAGGTGATTAGGAGAACAAGCTAGAAACAATTTATTTAATCTTAAACCCAACCTAAAACACAATGTATAGAATACAGAGAAGAGAGGAGGCATACCTCCACAGAGATGCGAAAGTCTCTTGCCGACGACGAGCCGACGACCGTGGTTGTGTTGGAATTCAAAAGGACAGCAGAACGTGTGGAGATGAGAGGACTCGACGAGTTAGGATTTATGGAGATTTTATTGGAAAAATAGGCAAGTGGTGGTGCTAAAGTTAGTCCCACCCCGGAAGTTGAAGAACAGTTGGACCTCTTTATATAGTGGGTTTCTCCCACCACTCTAAGTGGTGTGTGAGAAGAGAAAGGGAAGACCACACACGCGCGCTCGCTCGCCTGCCGGCCGTGGCGTGGGGCGGTACGTGCGACATGCGCGTGAATGGTCCGTCTCTTGCAGGGGGCCAGTTCTTTTGCCGTTTGTTTTTATGTCTGGCAGACAAGTTTTTTATTTCTTGTCCGGTAAGTATACGAATTAGAAACCGAATCGGTTTGGGGATTGTGATCGCGACACAATACACGCCTTGGTCCTAATATAATATACAGCTACGGCTGCGGCCAAAGACACACCGAAAACACCTAAGGTTTTGCCTCATCTCGCAACTTGCGCCGCCGTCGTAGTCTACTCCATCCCAAAACGCCGGCGTGCATCGGCGCATGGGAGAGCAGGTCTCCGGAAAACCGTTTGTCTTGCGATCCTGCACCGGGAGAGGACGAATTAGGTTTTGGGAAGCGTCTGCGCGACTGCTCAAATTCGTCATCACGGGTCGTCTTCCGTCAAATCGGGCGGTGTATCATCGTCGTCTTCATCGCCGTTAGCAGCAGATGTCGCCAACATCGTCATCAACACCGTCGCACCCACAAAAGCTAACGAACAGTACGTCCAACATCTATCTGTTCATGTCTGTCTCTACAACTATTGTTTCGTGTCGCTGCTGCTGTTATGCATGTCTTGTATTCTTCTAGTCTGTAGATTGTTGCATGGTAGTATCTGTTTAGTCATGAATTATTACTGGAATTAATCATGAACTTGCCTTTTTCAACAATCCAAAAAACCTAATTGTAGGCAATTTCCTGAGTTAACTATGGCTGGATTCGTGATGCACTGAGGCCGGATAAATTCACGTGTGGTGCACTTTAAGAGGTGGCAGGTGAAGACCACGCTCTGGCTTACTGCTCTGAAAGTTTTCCACGTTAGTGTTGGTTGCTCCAGAGGGAATGTCTGATGAAGATCAGAGAAAATTCCAGGAAGCCAATACTATGTTTGTGGGATGCATTCTGAGTGTTCTTGCTGAACGTCTGTTATGTGTACATGCACATGATGACGGAAAGACTCTGTGGATGCACTGAATGCAAATTCGGTTTGTGCAACAGAGCAGGCAGTGAACTGTACATCATGAAGAGGTTTCATGAATACAAGATGGTGAATAACGTTCTTGGTGTGAACAAGCTCATGAGATACAGTGCATTGTTGAAAGAATTTGAACTCCTTAAGTGGTCTACCCGACAAATTCGTGGCTGGGTGCATGATTGCAAAGTTGCCTCCTCATGGAGGAAGTTCGCCACAATCTTGAAACATAAGAGACAGAGATATCAGTTGAAAATCTGATTGCATCTCTTGATGTTGAGAAAAAAAGCTCGGGCTAAAGACACTACTGAGAAAGGAAGGTGAGGGTTCGCCTACGCCAATATGGTACAGAGGTACCTGACGAAGATCTGTACCTAGGGTAGGGTAATAGGCCTGACCTAGACACCTTACCCGGAGGACACTGCCTAAGGCCAAGGACATTCAAAGGATAGCACCATCTACGACTGAATGAAATCGCCACAGGGTGCAACCCACTCGCACCAACAGTTCACTCGGACAACCCAATTCCATTCGACCGGGGTGTACTCACTCGACCACACCAGAAACCACTCGGAAGACAGAAGATCTAAGGCACTCAGGATGGCAAGGGTCAGGCGTAATCCGTAGTCTAATGATCATTTATTTGCCGTTTTTGTGGTGTTATCAGTAACGTCCTGTCTTTATAGACATTTGAAACCCTTGTAACGTGGGGCGGTGGGGTCCGGTGCACTCTATATAAGCCCCCCTCCTCAGCGCGCAAGGGTTCGCACCCCTCTTTAACTTCACGCATAAGTCAACGACCGAGCCTCCGGGCACCGAGAGTAGGGCTGTTACTTCCTCCGAGAAGGGCCTGAAACTCGTAAATGTGCGTGCACAACCTCACCATAGTAGGATCTTGCCTCCTCATACCTACCCCCCATTTCACTGTCAGACTTAGAACCACGACAGTGGCGGCCCACCGTGGGGGTGGGTTTAGCGACTTTCGGTGAGGTTGCGATTTTTTCCGATCTTATCATCATGGTTTCGGGTGGAGGTTTGGCGAGGCCACGAGATCCGTCTCGGCGCGTCGTCTTCATCGCCGATGACTCGCCTAGCTCCAGGAGGCCCCCCTCGACGTCGAGACGTCCCGTCCGCGGGCGACGCACTTTCGCCAGCATGTTCTCCGGCGTCCTTCTGCGGAAGCTGTCGACCAATATCGGTCGTTTCCTACGGGCGTCTTCGCTTCCCCGGCTGTTCGCCGTCGCAAGTGATTGGTCGATCGGGGGCTTCAAGCGGTGGGTGAAGATGCAGTGGCAACTCAATCGGCCACCCCTCAAGTCACGGCAACGAGCCCGATGAATCTCTCTACGGCCGTTCGATCTGTCGACTGGCTCCGTCGAGACTCGTCCGAGTGGACAGCAGCGATCCTAGGAGCAGGTCCTGATGGGGCACACGCCGAGATAGCCACCTGGCGTGCGTCGCAATGAGGCGGCGACGGCGGTGGCGATCCGTCGCGTGTTACGAGGAATAACCCCCCGAAACCCTCTCTTCACGGCGGAGGGAGGAACTTCACCAGCGTAACGAGGAAGCACTCAACACCCATCGTCGAGAGAGACCTCCGAGGCTCGGGCCTTGGAGGCAGTCGCGCTTGGCCACTTTGGCTGAACGCACTCGACTGGAAAAAATCTTCAGCATGCACTCGACAAACGTGCTCGGCAGCGGATTCCTGAGTCCAGTCGACGGCGCGCAATTTCCCTCC
This sequence comes from Thinopyrum elongatum, assembly GCA_011799875.1. Taxonomy (NCBI): domain Eukaryota; kingdom Viridiplantae; phylum Streptophyta; class Magnoliopsida; order Poales; family Poaceae; genus Thinopyrum; species Thinopyrum elongatum. Next base: position 87,794,242 of record CM022302.1, on the reverse strand, counting down.
TGAAACCCAGTTATACCGCACTCCCGATCAGAATCTTGCAGCCGCAGAAGGATTTATAGCAGACCTGCCATCAGCAAGTGATGAAGTCTTCCCATCTCCCGGCACCCCGTCTTCATTGAAGTCCTGTCTGGACATGCAGGTTTGATGCAGATCCGTGCTCTGCTCGGCGGCAGGAGACCAAAACACTACAGTATCACAGTCGCGTGACAGAATCCATAGCAGATCTGTGGTGGCTGACACAGTTCAGCGGCTCACGCCCAAGATCTCCTCGGGCGTGAAGGGCGGGTGTGCATCGCCAGGTCAGCACTTGGTCGGTCCACGAGCAGTACAATCATCGACCGGCCGTGATGACCGCCGTCGAGCGCCTACACCCCTCCGAGAAGCGGATCAATGTGCCCCGACACTATGATGACAGGCGCCCGTACAGCGGAGGGCGGAGGAGGACGGTCGACCCAAGAGAGACAGGGTTTGATGCGAGGTCAATTTTAGTGCAAGGTTTGGTCGACAGGACGAGCGAAAGAGAGGGGTAAGGCAGGATCGCCCGGTGGGAAGCAGGGATTCATGTTTCGGGTACCGAGTGTTTTAGCAGAGCTATCAGAACGTGAGATCCCCCCCCCCAACTTCAGGTTGGCGACTGGGGTTAGTAAGTTCACCGGTGAGTCGAAGCCTGATACTTGGCTGGAAGATAGATTACGAGTGGCTGTCCAGATCGGTGGTGGAAATGATGAGGTAGCTATGAAACCTTCCTCTCATGCTGGAAGGGTCGCCAGAGCATGGCGAATCAGTTGGCTCCAGGCAGTTATTCAGTAGGGAGGAGTTAGCCCGAGTGTTTGTCTAGGACATTTGAGGGCGCATGCAAACGAATGCGGGGTTGACAGAATTGCAGCATTGTGTACAGAAGCCGAATGATGAAAAACTCTGATGGATTACATCCCAAAGATGGACACATTACACCCATAGGAGAGGTATCCCAACCCAAGCAGTTTGTGTTCAAGGAAGGCGTTCGGTATCAAGAGCTTAACTTGAAATTCGGTCAGACAGGAGATATGTCTCTGACCCAATGATGGAAATAGCCACCCGGTATGCTAATGGTAGAGTGAAGAAGAGGACCGACTCCGCAGTGGGAAGGGCAAGCCAGTCGCCCAAGACACCGGAGTGGGTCGGAGCAAAAACGCAAAGCCGAACCCGCAGGTCCCGGGAGGCAAGCGTTGGTGGTCGAACCGGTCGTTGGAGGCACCCGACTGACCAAAGTCTTGATGGTGGTGGAGCGGCTTGACAATTTTGTATGCAGAGAATCTTCGTGGGATGGGATCCCGATGTCCAGGCTCAGTGAGAGCAACATGGCGTGCCATGGTGTATTCCAGGGAAGAAAGATGATTCACTCGGACAGATCACTCTTGACGTGGTTTTCGGTTTTGACTCAAAGAATTACCGCAAGGAGAAGCTGACATTTGAGGTTGTGGATTTTTCACAGTGCTATCATGCTATTCTGGGCAGAACTGCATATGCCCCTTTCAGGCTCGACCGTTGTACGTGTACCTCAAGCTGAAGATGCCTGGCCCCAAGGGCGTGATCCAGTTTACTGGCAATCGACAACGAGCAGAAGAGATACCTCCAGAAGGGCTCTAAGATTGCCGATGAACAGATGGCAGCGATTGAAATGGAAGAGTATAAGAAGACTGCAGATCCGAGTGATTTTGGCACTAAGAGCCTGCTCGAGTAGCCATTCAGTAGTCCGATGAAACAAAGCCTGTCACATTCACCCGACCGAGATCCCAGTGCCACACCGACTCATATTCAACAACACTCGATAGCAAAAGGAAGAAGCGTCATCCAGTTCCTCCGTGAGAACTGGGACACTTCGCATGGAAGCCATCTGACATGCGGTGTACCAGGGGGCGTGGCTGAGCACCGTTTGCGAGTCGATCCAAAGGCCAAAACTGTGAAAGAGCAATCCGTCGGTCCGCTGCGGGAGAAGAGAAAGGCAATCGGCGAGGAGGGATGGTGGGGGCTTTTGGACGAGTTGAGTTATCCGCGAGATTTACCACTCCGAGTGGCTCGCCAATGTTGTCATGGTTCTAAGAAGGACGATCACTCTCGTATGTGCATTGATTTCAAGCATATCTCAATCGGGACTGCCCGAAAGATCATTTTTCTCTCCGCATCGATCGATAGTCGACTCGATGGGGATTTGTGAGCGATTGGCCTTCCTGGATCATATTCGTGGTACCATCAGATCCGTACGTATGGACCTGATGAAATAAAAACAGCTTTACACCCATTCGGGTGCTTTTGCTATTGACCATGCCCTTTGGTCTCCAAAGATGTTGTGCCACATTCATGCGCATGATACAGAAGTGCCTGCTAACTCAAAATCAGCCAGAATGGGAAGCATACATGGATGACATCGTGGTTAAGTCGCGCAAAGGTTTCCGACCTGCTGATCTGAGCCTTCTGAACCTTTGCCATTTGAGAAGATATGATATCAAGCTTAATCCGTCAAAGTGTACATTGGAGTTCCAGGGGGAAAGTTACTTGTTTCCTCGTTTTTCGAACGTGGGATCGATGCAAACCCAGGAAAGTTGGTGCAATCCTCCGCAGATGAAACGCCTGTGCGGTACACGACGTTCAGAAGCTTTACGGGTGTTTGGCCGCTTTGAGTCGATTCATCTTCGCCTCGGTTGAAAAGGCATTGCTCTTTTACCGATGATGAAGAAAAAGAATCTGAAAGTTCGAGATGGACTCCAGAAGCGTGACGCAGCGTTTTTGCAGAGCTCAAAGCCCTGCTTTCCACCCAGCCGGTGCTGCTGCTCCAATCAGCAAGAGCCTTTACTGCTTTATATAGCAGCCACTGGACAGGTTGTCAGTACAGTACTAACGGTTCGAGCGGGAAGAAAGAAGGCAAAACTTACAAGGTTTAACGCCCAGATACTATATTCTGAAGTCTTAACTCCATCCCAAGCAGAGGATATCCACATTATCAGAAAGTTTCTATGGAATCTACTTAACCACGAAGAAGGTTGCACATTACTTCTCAGATCATTCATCATCATCAGCGACGCTCCGTTGTCAGAAATTCTGACACAACAGAGATGCAACTGGCAGAGTGGCAAAGTGGCGCGATCACTCTTCCGCGGATATCAGTTCGAGGCAAAGAAAGCGATCAAGTCTCAAGCAATAGAGATTTCATCGTCGAGTGGATTTGAACAACAGTTACCGACCCGATATAAAGTGGAACATTGGACTATGTTCTTCGACGGGTCCAAGATGTTGAATGGTCAGGCGATGGGTGGTCCTGGTATCTCAACGAGGGGACAACCTCAGATATGTTCTCCAGATTCACTTTGATTCCTCCAACAATGAGTGGAAATGAGGCACTCTTGTATGGGTTGCGTATGGCCATTCACTCGGCGTCCGCCACCTAATGGTTTACTGTGACTCCGTTTAGTGGTTAATCAAGTGATGAGAGGAGTGGGACGTCAGGAGCCAAGCTATGACTGGTTATTGCAATGCGGTGAGAAAGTTTAAAAAAAAAAGTTTGAAGGGCTAGAGGCTACACCAATAATACCCCGACTGAAGAATCAAGCAGCCGATAGACTTGGCGAAGATAGGTTCCAAAGCAGGAGGACCTATGTACCAGCAATGTGTTTTTGGAGCATATTCTAATGTACCACAGTTTAGAAGATTCACTTCAAAGAAGAGCCCCACATAGCTAAAAGTTCCACTTGATCCGACTGAAGTTGAAAAATCCCAGCTTGGTCGACTTGATCATGGAAGTTGTGATTGTATTCCAGATTGGACAAGTGCCGTATACGCATATAATTCTCAGGAAAGAGCTTCCGAGGAGGAAGAAAGAGGCCGCCAGATTGTCCAGTCGATCTCAAAGCCTGACAGTAATGGGGGAGCACACTCTATAGAGGAAAGTGTCACTGGGGGCGCTTCAAAAGTGCATCACTCCGGAAGAAGGCCAACATGATCCTCGATGATATTCGACATCGGGGAACCCTGTGGTCACCATGCGTCATCTAGGGCATCGTGGCCCAAAGCGTTATTCGAGACAGGGTTTTAGCATTGGCCGCGAGCAAATTGAAATGGACAAAGGAGATAATGAAAACTGTGAGGGCTGTCAGTTCTACTCAAACATGTCCCCATCCCGCTTCAGCCCTAGAAGACCATCACTCGTTCTGGCATTCGCTGTTATGTGGGTTTGGAGATGTGGGGAACCTCTGAAAGATGGCAGGAGTGGTTTAACCCAGGGCTTGTCAGCAGCGACAAGTTCACCAGTGGATCGAAGCTAAACCATGTCAAAATACCTAGGATGCAAGTACTGGGTCAGGTTCATCAGAGGGTTAACATTTAGATATGGAGTCGACCACCAGATCATCACATAAGCCCCGATCAATTGTACTTTGATCTGATCGAGTCCGGTAGAGAACGCGTAAATATATCAGGTTGAATACCTCAAGGCACTCGGGGGTGACTATGCTCAGTCGCCCACCCTCAGTCGAATGGACAGGACAGAAAAGAGGAACGGTTTGATGCTCAAAGGTCTCTGAAACCTCGATATTGATGCGCGGACCCTCAACATGCTCAGCGGCGCCAGGGTAGATTGAGCTACCGTCAGTCCTTTGGGGATAAGACAACACAAATCGGTCGATGGTCGTCAAAACACATATTCTCATGGTCTATGGGAGGATGTGTAACTTACCTGCCGTATACTCTGTGCCTGCTCGAGTGACTTGCTTCACATAGCGCCCGAGTAGAAACGTTTTTTCAGAAGCTGAAGCAGACACGAGAGAGAAGATGTTATTGATCTCTGAGAAGAAGAAAGAGAGATGGCCTTGATCCGATCGACCATTTATGGAGCAAGACCTTCGTCGGTTATATGCAGAAGATTGTGTAGGGTCGAGCATTCAGGAAGGGGAAGACCTGGGTCCGAGTGGACCAAGCCAACGGCCTCACAAACTTGCCCCGCTTGGGAGGTCCTCCAATCATCCAAGGTGCTCCACTACGGAGCGTATTCACCTCTACAATGTGGGATAATAAAGCACGAGCCACGCGCGGTTGGAATGACGGAGCTGACTCCGCCGTTTTGTATATTAAGTGTCAAGACTGAGCTAGAGATGTAATAAAGCCGAACCTTCAGAATCAAAGACATGGGGTTTTTACAGTCTCCTAAATGATTGTGTTTACTAATACATGTGTCCAAAACTCCCCCACGTGGGTGGCTTTCCACGCAATCCCGATCGCCTAAGTTTGTAAAAATCCTACCGAAGTGACGACGCAAACACTCGCAATCGCGCGGGCTCCTAGCGCAGTCCTATGTACCCGCCTAAGTTTAAAAAAATCCCTGACCGAGTGGTGGAGCAAACCCTATCACTTGGGGCCATTAGCTGGCAATCGAGTACTCGCCTGAAGTGGAAAAAAAGGAAAATGGGCCTACCAAGTGAGGAGCAACCCTCCCACCGAGAGGCATAGCTGCAGTCCTGTACCGTACTCAAGTGTTATAAAAAAAATTCTACCGAGTGGTGAGCAACCCTCATCACGGGGGGCTTAGCTGCCAGTCCGTGTACTTGCCAAGTTTAAAAAAATCCTTACCGAGTGGTGAGCCCTCTGACTGGGGGCTTAGCGTGCAGTCCTGACTCGCCAAGTTTAAAAAAATCCTACCGAGTTGGTGAGCAAACCTCTCACTCGGGGGCTAGAGTGACGTCATGTACTCGCCTAAGGTTAAAAAAAATCCTACCGATGTGTGAGAAGAACCTCTCCACTCGGAGGGTTAGCGCGGCCTATACTCGCCTAAAGTTATAAAAAATCTACCAATTAGTAGTGAGGGCGAACCCTCACCACACGGAGGCTGACTGCAGTCCTGACCGCCTAAGAGTTAAAAAAATCCTACCGAGGTGGTGAGAGCAACCCTCCAACTCGGGGAGCTTAGCTTTGCAGTCGCTTACCGCCTAAGTTTTAAAAAAATCACTACGAGTGGTGAGCAACCCCTACTACTCGGGGGCTTAGCTGCAGTCCTTAACTGCCTAAGTTAAAAAATCCTACCTAGTGGTGAGCCAACCCTCTCACTCAAGGCTTAGTGGCAGTCCTGTACTTGCCTAAGTTTAAAAAATCTATCCAAGGGAGCAGGAACCACTCCACTCGGAGGCTTGTTGCAGTCCTTGTACTTGCCATAAGTTTAAAAAAAATCCTCCTAACGAGTGTGAGCAACCTCCTCTCACTCGGGGGCTTAGCGCAGTCCTGTACTCGCCTAAGTTTAAAAAAATCCTACCGCAGTGGTGGAGCAAACCCTCTCCACTCGGGGGGCTTAATAGCTGCAGTCCTGTGTCACCGCCTAAGTTTAAAAAAATCCTACGAGGGTGAGCAACCCTCCATCGGGGGGCTTAGCTGCAGTTCATGTACTACCTAAGTTTAAAAAATCATACCAAGTGAGGAGCAACCCTCCCACTTGGAAGGGCTTAGATGAAGTTCTGTACAGCCTAAGTTTGAAAATACATAACGAGTTGATCGCTAGCAAAAAAAGCTCTCTTAGGGGGCTTAGTATGCAGTCATTGTACTCGCCTAAGTTTTTAAAACATCCTACCAAGTGAGGAGCAACGCCCCAACTTCGGAGAGGCCTTAGACCTGCAGTCCTGTAGTCGCCTAAGTGGAAAAATGCTCCATCCTCGATCGTGCAAGGACGACGAGGTGGAGGTCGTCCGCGATCCTCTCCTCAGGAACTGGGGCTGTTCTGAGTGCGAAGAGTTACAAGTTCCACTCGAAACTAAAAACAGCATATTATATTTAAGGGCAAAAACTAAGGCTGTTCGGACAAAGGCGTTAAAAAGTACGAGTGCGATCAGGCACGAAGGAGTTTTACGGTTACAAAATAACTCGGCATACCGAGGCAAATTGACCGGCTCATAAAAGTATCGGACGAAAGGAGTAAAACTATCGGGGCATTCAGGCCCGAAGGAGGTAGTGGAGGATTTTACGGTTTTACAGAATCACTCGGCATAATGAGGGGCAAGTGAACTCAGATCATAAAAGTGTTCCTTAACTCCGCAAGGGGATGGAAAGGCTCGGACAAAATCACCAGGTCGATTCCATCCGCGATTTCGAGTAAGCAGAGCAGCAGGTCTTCATGAAAGACTGGAAGTAAGAGAGTTTCTTGGTGTTGGCGACCTAGATTGCCGATAGATTTTCTTCTATGGCTTCTGAGGTGGAACGATGAACCAGGGGACAAAGCTACGTCAGCACCGATCGAGCTAGAAGGATTATTCCACTCCTACACTCGACCAGGAATCTGTTAAAGTCAAGTAATCAGAGAACTCGAGATACGTTTTCGGAGACATTGTAAATATGGAAACGAGAGGACGGTCTAAGCTCGTGTGTAGATCAGTGTTGATCGTGATGAAAATGGCCAAATCTCCATTTCCGTTAGCGCGCGAGAGAAAGAGATGTACAACATCTTTTCCGGACACTCTAATGGAGAACGTTGATTGGACTTCGACTGAATAACGTCGGAGCAACAATTTAACTCGTGGATATCCCACGAGTTGCCTGAGCTACTCTCCCAGCCTGGCGCCGGCCGGTTAGTCACTTGGACCCACGTCGATTTTGGTTGACCCCTCTACCCCCGTGGCACTGCTTTCCCATGGTCGAGACCCCCCGTGTACAACTCAGTATTCATCCCACGTACTAGACCCCATATTAGAACATATGTGTAGGTACCGCGATTACGTATTCACCTATTCCCCTATACGAGTTGTCAATGGACACATTGAATCCCCTTTTACCCGCCAAATAGAAGACGAGAGTCTCCATTTCCGTTACATAATCCACGACAAACCTCTTGACGCCCCTCGCACTCACAACGACCCCCCCCAAGGCTCTCCTTTCATCTCCTACCCATACATTCCCATCCCATCTGCCATGTAATAGAGTGGACATCCATGAAAAGCAACGCAACCTACAAAATCTCCTCGCTAAACGGCAGAACCACTAGGAAACGACGTACCTTACCCCAAAGAGCCCCATAGAGGAATATAATTATTTAACTGTTGGAGCTCAACACGTAGGTGGGCCACCGTCAATTCAAGTACCAGGGTAGTTTTTCTCGACCCAGCTCCGTCACCACCTAATTGAGAGGGTGTGATCTCTGCCTATGTCTTTAATTTGTAGGTCAGGTTAGCAGTTATTTGTCCCTTATTAACCGAACAGTCGCTTACTTGTTGGACTTCTATCAAGAGCAGCCCTTCAGAGTGGGCATTCTCTCACTCAAGGCTTTGTCCGAATAGAAGCCATCTCTTTTGGGCGGAAAAATTAGCCGCCCCCGTCTTTTGCCTTCGGGGTTTCTTCGCAAAACGCAAGCGGTCCAGGGTCCTTCTTCTCAAAAGCTTTGTCTATTGTTCTAGAAAGAATAACATTTTCGAATCAGAAAAAAAGGAGGCGGAGAGAGAGAAACAAACGAAAAGGATGGAGTGGCCAAGTAGAAGCCGAACCGCTCGACAAACTTTCCTTACCCAGCAAGAGTCACTCCCTTAGCTTCTGCAAGGTTTCGAGCCAACTCAGGTCAAGATTGAGCTGAGTTTTTGCTTCTTCTCCAAGTCGGGCCAAACCCGCGCTCCAAAGATACAGATTTCTGTGTTCAGAAAAGTAGTCAGTCGGCAGACACAAAGACTACTGCCGAATAAACCATTGCCAATAGTTCTCGGGGACTTACCCCAAATGTGGGTGAACTCAGCGGGCCCCACCCGTCCGACTCTTCAATCGACTTGGTCCGGCCAGTCAAAAAAAAACTAGGGACCATAGCCGGGAAGCCCGCCGTTGAATACTGGTCTCGGGTGACTTACACCCAGTGGGTGCCTAGCGTGCCCCACTGAGTAAAGGTTTTCAACTCGGCTATGATGCTTAGACCCAGGGACAGATTGGAAAAGATCTATTAAAAGACCCCTAGCCGAATCAAACACAGTAGAGGAGGGGGGGGGGGTCCGGTGGAATCACAAAGTGGGTGATAATAGGTGCCCACCACTGGGTTAGAGATCTGAGATCAGCCAGAACTAGTAGACTATAAGTGGAAAAAACACTCAACAGAATTTTTATGTAAAACACCACGGGGTTGTACAGACTGAAAAACAAATGGCGTCGTGCAAGTAAGGTTCCAAAAGCTAATCAACGGACGTCTGGCGGATAAAGCAAAAAGACAGTTCCTAATAGATCATAGTCCCACAAGAAACAAGACGTAAAGATGTAGTTCAGTCGGAAGTAGGGGAAGTAAAGATTAAAATTGACATTGCCGCATGAGTTGCATAATTGCTGGCACGCATAGGCCCAGCTGACTGGACGAGAGCAAAAACATTAAGCTCAACCAGCAACGCCGCCTTGCGTTATACGCCTCCTTGGCTCATTCACTCACTTGGTCTCGGTACGTGATGGGGGGGGCGGGGAAGGTGCGTGAGTCGGTGTATCAGTTGGTAGAAGCTTTAGTAGCTTGGACGAGCGTGAGGCATGAGTGGACATAGGAGGAACGTGAAGCTACCCTGTTGTGCCCTGATCCTCTCCCTACTTCTCCCTTCCCTTCCTGCGCACAGTGTCGACGACGAAGGACGAGGCCATCTGACAAGGCGATTCGCAAAAGAACGGAGGGGCTACGGTTGAAGTACCCGGATTGACGGGATAGCTGGTTTCGCTGCCCGGCGTCGACTGGGTGCGTCTTGTCTAGCCTGGTACCGCTTCTTGACTGAGGTCTCCTTGCTTCGATCCGACCCAACGAGTTCATCAGGATCATCTTCATCATCGTGCTTGAAGTCAGATAACTCTCGCGGAGCTGCAAAAGAATGCGACCACAAGAGGTTCAGTCGAATGTTTTAGCACTTGGCTTTTAGCAAAGAAAGATGAGATACAGGGGGTCATACCCGATCTTGGAGGTGACAAGCGTGCCCTCCATCTCATCGTCACCATCATCTTGGTTAAGCCAGAAGAGAAAGTACAGGAGGTAGCAGCGTGCAAATCTCAGGTTAACCCGGTCAAGCAAGGATGGTCGGCAACTGATATAAGATTCTGCAAACAAAGGGGTTGAAAACAAAACGCTTACGCAGAGGGGACGTGGAATAGTCAACCCTTGATTTGGGCAAAAGCTATTCCCGTGCTTGGACGCGGACTAGAGCAACAAACTTATTTGTGGTTTAAACATGGTTTACATGGTTAAATGGTTATACTGCAGAACAATCTTTCTTTGCTCTTGTTGCATAGATTTTAAATTGTGGATATAATAGACAAGAGGAGACATTTGGCAATCTAAGAAGGAAACTCTTTGTACAAAGATCATCATTGATTAGGCTTTTAGAACAATCTATGCTCTTTGCTCTAAATTTAGCTTCTCGAAGCGTAGAGTCTAGCGTCTCATGAGTTTTAGGAGCTTTCGCTACTGATCCTCTCAGTAGTGTGTTGGTCATGAGCAAATAAGGTGTTGTAGTTCTTAGTTGTACATGCGAATCTTCCCTCTTAGCATGCTATTCATTTTCATCCTTGATAAATCATCGAGTTATAGCCAAGTTCATATAGTTTTTCATCACTAGTTTTGATCAACAAGTAAATGCCATCAGATCACCTGAGGTATAATACCGATGGTGCGGCGGTCATCACTATTGAGAAATCACACGTTGATACTGAAGGGGCGAGATGTGTTGTGATACTTAGGGACGTTAGCCTCGACAGCATCTTCAATGAAAAAAAAAATTCTCAGTCATTTGGTTTGTATGGGGTCAAATATGTTGAGAAGTTGGAGGACACAAGTGCTGCTAAGACGGGCAACACCTTATCTGAGTTTATAGCGGAGTTAGGAAATTAGCTTCTCTCGCGAAAGTAGTAATCAGCAGTGTTTCGAAACCGGATGGTTTACCAAAGTCCCCAATGGTGATGTCTCTTGTCTTAGTTTTGTAGCACTCTTTGAGACTGGTATTTCCTTCGAATCCTTGCTTCTACGAGGAGGGTCTTCGTTCAGAACGACATCTCTACTCCTTCTCTTCTTTGGAGGGATTCCATCTCGTCTAATCCTGGCTTGTTTGGTGAGTCTTCTTTTTTGTCTTGGTATGTGGAGCCTACACTCATTCGATAAGTAGTGTCTGGGTCTTCCACAATTTGGAGCACAATCTAAGATCCATGGACTAGATGAGCCTTTGATCATTGTAAGGCACCATCGAATGGAGCTTCCTCTCTTTAGTTCTATTTTGTGTGGCACTTGTTGAAGTTCTGCCATAAGATCAATTTTATTGGATGACTCGCTTGCAATCTTGAGATGCGTAGGAGTTATGACTAGCAAGCTTTTGTAAGCAGCCACTTGAGTTGTTGTGGACCTCATCCTTTATCCGATTGGAGTGCCATCTCCACGAGGAACCATATTTAACAATGGACTTCCGTGGGTTGGTCTTTCTAATTGTGGAATTTCATTTGGGACTTAATCAAGTGGGCACACTGCTTTCGGTAGTCGATGTTCGATCCAAGTCTTAGATCGTTCTCTGGATGATGAAGTTTGGTCGGTCATATCTTCAGCTTCCTAAGCTAGCAAAGTCTAATTGTGTTGAGGAGAAGGCTAGAGTACATTGATGGTGAGAGCTCACTTACAAGCACGTCATTCATCTTGCACTGTCAAAGTTGAGTCGACTTTGAGGCCACAATTACCAACTGGTGGATTCGCCTCATGATGCGATGTCCTCGAGTGTTTTCATGCTCTTCCTCCACTCTCACCACATCGGGATTTCCAGGTCGCCGCGGTACTGCGTGCATATCAACACGTTATCACAAATTACCTGGATGCCTTCCGCTCTCTTGCTCATTCCGTATTGCTAGTGC